>JASCQY010000080.1:890203-920824 GCA_030264315.1 Sardinella tawilis | reverse complement strand
AACGCAAAAGCAAAACTATTGCGTTCCCTCGCAAAAGTATTTGCGAGGGAACGCAAAAGTATTGCGAGGGAACGCAAAACAAAAAAAAATCCCCACCATGATCCTAGCAGGGCTCCGTACTACAAAATCAAAACGGGGGAAAGTAGGGGAATTAACGGGGCGTTCACTCAATACATTCCCCTCAAATGACAGTGTAGGAGCTAAGCTTATGGGAGTGAGAGGGGCCTCTCTCCCTCCAGTATATCAACAGGGTGCATCGCTTAAAAGCGTTGTCTGATTCACCAACTATAACTCATCCATAATTTACGTCCTGGTATTGTCATGCTCGCCTTATTTTAAGTAGCTGCATCACACCGAGAAAGCTTGACGTTTCCTTCTCTTTACCACGACATCCACTCCTTCCCATCCGCAAATAACCGATAATGTAAACGGCAAGCAGTAGACCCTGTCTCATGCGTAATGATGTATCCACCCCCACCCCCACCCCGCTTTGCTCTGAGTCACATGTGTGGTGCATGTGCGGAAGCATGCAAGAGTCCCCCAACCTTCTCGTCTTGTATCCAGCGGAGCAGCCAAGGGTAATCCTGCGCAAGTGTTTCATAGCTCAGACAGTGCTTCACCGCAGAGGGGATGTTACCCATCGGACAAATCCCCGACAGGTTATTCTCCTCGATGCGCTGGAGAGAAAGCCCTCGATGCAGCGGGAGCACCTGTGGAGATGGCGTTTTCTCGGGTCGTCACATGCAGTGTTGACGTCCCCGCTGTGAACACGGTCACGCGTTGAAGATGAGAGTCGCAGTCAGTCAGGCCTGGCTGGCAAAGGAAATCGCATTAAGCGAAGAGTGACTCAGCGGTTACCATGGCTGCAGCATCTCTACCGTCGAAGGGAGAAAAAGGGGGGTGGATTTGTGGGGAGGGAAGTGTCAGCAGGATGTCATTGGGGAACGGACTGTGTGCGCTGCTGTTTCTACTGCATGAGATTGACAGTGTTATAAACGACTCTCCGAACTGTATGCTCCTAGAGGGGATGTTGGAGCTCTCTGGGGATTCACCAACAGACCAAGAAAAAAAAAAAAAAAACTGTCGATCTTGCCCAGCTCACCTAGGCCTCTCTTTCTCAGCGGAAATAGAAAGGGTTCAGGGAAACATGCTGCCTTGATTGATCTCCTGTGACTGGAACAGCTGAAGGTTTTCCATTGCCAGGCTTGCCACTGCTGCCAATGTCAACTGTGCTGTGTAATCGAATCCCTCTGTGAGGCTGGGGCACAATTTACTGGTGAAAGAGCCATTCTTTCTTGCCCAGATGTTAACAATAGAGAGGCTTAATGAAGTCCTAGTGCTGAGTCCTCCTATGACAATAACCTGGTGTGCAGGGAGGGAGAGATATTTGCATCCCATTCAGGCAAGGGCAAGAAACTGTAGGACTATGAGCAGGTTTCTTTGTGGGAAATGGCTCAGGTAGGCTACCTCTCATTCATGGGTTGTCACCATTTTACAGTTTAATATTACCCCCTATTGAGAGCACATTCCAGACAATTTCTATGTGAAAGAGGCAGATGGGGGATAAGCAACTGCAAGGCCAATTTGAAGGCTGTTTGATGTCTCCTCATGCCTCTTGGAAGAAAGAAGTAAAGAATGAAAGATGCTTCTGTTGCTGACAATGACCAACCCTCTCTGTGGCTTCTTATTACTTGACATCTGTTTTACTCCTCCAGTTTTGTAAAATACTTCATTTTGGCTTCATTTTACATCTGAAGTTGTCCTGGTATACCAATCTACTAATGGTACTGTCTTGGTGTATGTGACAAGCTAGTTGACAATGACAACAGTGTTTTTGGTGATTGATTGGAAAATTAAGTAGGTCTATGGGATTTATATCAAGACATTGTCTTGTATAGCCATGCACTACCCATCACGTAGGCTGCATTGTTAATGAATGGCCTTCAGGAAAGGAAAATGGGTGCTTCTCATTTGGGCTTCTCATTCAGATGTGTTAGCCTTTGGGTCTCCAATTCCATTTTCCCCAAGGCCTTGTAAGTTTGTTTTATATTTCTGAACGTTCGTATCCAGTTGGGAGAGGTCTTCCTTTAATCTGTATGGCAGATGGTTTGCTTGTATTGGGTAGGCTATGTATAACACATACTTGTAAGGTGAGTTCTCAGAAAGGATTTTGCACCTCAATAAGTGAGCACAGACAGTGAACTATTACTCTCACTTCCTGAGTGAAAACCATAATTCCTGCATTAATCACAGGGTTTTTGGTTGGTTATTCTTATTTTACACATAAAATGCTAGTAAATGTTTCCCTCTCTACTTTTTTCCTTGCTAAAAAGAAAGAAAATCAAGTAGGTATGTTAAATTCCCATGACCTGATACCAATTACAATTGCACTCACAAAATGGTAGAACGGGTTTCATTTAACTGTTGCTGCCAGATAATAAATTCAATGCTTAAAACTAAAACCAGCTAAATTCGGGCTAAATGACATTAAAATCATAAATCACAGACCTGCCCTTGCCTCCCTCAGCCTTCAAGTGCTGATCTAATCAAGACCATTGTGCCAATAAAAGAGTGAGACTCTGCGCTTTTTATCTTTAGGATGAAACAGATGTGAAAAATGCATTTTATAGGGAGCAGGTTTCGGCATGGCATCAAAGACGTTTTAAGCCATCAGATAAATACTGAAAACAAAAAGAAACCAGGAAAATGGACTCCAGATTAAATCAATTTTCATTCCCCATCCGTCTCCAATTCTCAATTTAGAAGAGGCTGATTATATCCTAGGATATTTATCCACGTTGTACATCCTTTAACAGAGCTTCCTTCAAGTGCACAAGAGATATAGATTCTAAGGTCATTCTATTGAGATTAGCAGTTTTATTTATTTTCTTAAGTGTCCTGATATCCAGTGACGTACTATGGGCACCAATCTTGGGCTCAAATAATCTGTTGCCTAAACCAGCATTCCATTTTATGGTGTGTGTTCCTTATGTAATTACTGACATATATACCACTACATGCCCAAAATGAATGTAACACAGAAGTGTCTAATGGATTCTAGAATTTCAGAGCAGCACAACTGTAGTGCCTTGCTCTCAAACTTAATGGTGTGATGGAGAGACAGAGAAATGAGAGAGGGAGAGAAAGAGAAAGCAAGAGACTGAGAGGGAGAGATATCCCTGGGGGACATGTAATTTTTTGCAGAGGCAAAAACCTTTATAAAAACAGTGGGTCACCTTATATAGTTGTTTCAGGAAGACAGGCAGCCCTGAGCCAATTTTCCACTCTTCTCCTCTGAGACAGCATGTGTATTAAAGATTACTTTTGTGCTAGTTGCCTCAGAGAGCAATCATGGCCCAGCCTTGTAAAAGACGACTGTCCTATGTGCCAGAGGTACCACGAGGAGCAGGTATGAAGCCATCGAGTCCAAAAATTGTTTACCCTGCACATTCATTTCCCAGTCCTCTCTCACAGTAATCAGAGAGTGTGAAGAAATCATGGCAGTGGTAGACTATTTGTCAACCAGAATGAGGAAACAAAAATACATGTAATGTATTATCCCACTCCCATCCTACAGAATTTCAACTCATGTTAGTACTGTGTGCATCCCGTGCTTATTTACGAGTACAAAAGACTTAGAATAAAGTAATTTAAAGGAATGAATGATGACATCTCCAAAGTGCCATCACATGGCCATATAAGTGAAATATTTATTAATTTAAATTCATGTTAGTATGTTTTCCATACTTTCGACTAGGGAGGGCCTTAATAAGTCCTTATTCAAAGGTACGAATATTTACATGTCCAAAATGCCATCACATAGCAATATACATGAAATATTTCGAAAACAGCCTGGTTAATAAATTGCAATTGCAAATTGTGAAATAAACTTGTATTCGATTTTGAAATATGTGTGTAGATATTTTAACAAGGGGAGAGATGTATTGTGAAGATGTTTTAATTACACTTAGGGGCATTCCAGACGATGCTTTACTCGCTCCACGAGGATTGTAAACTCACAGACCACAGAGTGTTCCTCTTTTCTGTGAAAATGAGAATTTCATCCCAGTATTTACCAAAGCACCAAACATAAATTAAATACAGTGAATTGCGGTGGAAGGTCTTTAAAGTACTTGCACAGCAAGACTCTGTTGATTCTTAATTAACAATAATTTTCTAATCATAGTTTAAGTAATTTTAACCCATATGAAGAAAAAGAACAGCTAATTGCTAATCCATGCAGCAGGAGGATAAACACTGAATTAAAACAGCCCAGGGGATTATGAGTGGCTGATTGACACACACCAGCAGAGCTGGCATTGGTGTCTTAACATATTACACACACATATTACAGAACTGAAATTCCCTGGTGATGTGGGTCTGACTCTTCTACAGTATAACTGCAGTTTTAACAGTTTGAATCATGCTGATACAATAGACTGCATACAGCAGGACACCGAAAAGCCACCAAGCAGAGTTTGGTCTCTCCAACTCATGTAGACACCCTCAAGAATGACTATGAAAAGCTTAATATCCTGAAGTGGATGTTCTTTTCATGAATGCTTTTCAAGGCATCGGCCACCTCACAGAGGGACTCTGGCTATTTGGCAGAGCAAAGCAACGTCGAAAGCTAATCTTAAATTAAGCCTGACAGATCCCAGTTAGCGCAGCACCCAGGGAGCCTGCTGGAAAGTCTCCTGTCAACCTCAGGATGGTACATATCATGCGTATGAATAACGGGGGGATACTATTCGGCATACTTTTCACTTCTCTGCTTGTCTGCTAGAAGTATTGTGCGAGTGGGGAGTAAAAAAAAAAGCGATTGAGTGAGTCCCACAACTGATGGAATTCAGAATGGATTTCAGAGGTCTGGCTTTTGCGTGGTGTTCGCTCGGGCGGTGATGGGGATGGGGGGGGGGGGTGAGGGGGGAGAACATCCTCGAGGTCAGCCATGGTACTCGGCCCTCGTGTTCCATAACCAGGCAAAACAAATGCACGCGTATGAATGGACATGTACCTCAACAAGTCGTATTTCATTGAGGATACATTCCTTTCATGTTGTGCTGTGGCCTTGTGTTACCAAATAGCATGTAAAACCGAGACCCAGATGGTGTGTTCATGAGGCTGTGATTGAGCTGTAATAGAAGACCAGAGGCCACCCACAGTACCCAAATAGAGAGAACCATATGTGAAAAGATGAAGAAAGTAAACTGCAAAACATTTTTATTAGATACAATTTCACCGGCCTTGTGGACAGACTGCAAACTGACACTCTCAAAATAAACTGTGAGCTGAGCAAAAAAAGAGAGAAAAGAATAGCATGGGGGGGGGGGGGTGTAAAAAAGAAAAAACGGAGTTTATCGAAGGATAACGAGAGTTACTTCCACAGACAGGACTGAACAGCTAACACAGATGTTATGATGTGAAAGTGTTCACTGGTTTGAGTTATTCCTTTCAAATAAAGCAGCCATTCATTTATTTAGAGTCCAATGCATGGCCTGTGACTGTTTTTCCTACCCGTGAGAGCATGTGATCTCAATATGCTTAATTATTTATATTGGTCATGGTCAGATTATGACAGACACATTTCAATAAACACAGTGGTAATATTTAAATGTACATATTTATGGCTGATGTATTATCTATCAGACTATGCCTAATATGCCTTGGTGCCTCAGACTATGCCTGCACCAAAGTCACTTAATTGTATCTTCAGGAGTAGCATTACGCGCATTCTGTGCTATTTTATCTTCAGTGAAGGTTTGATTCACATGTGGGCTACTGTAATTGCATTGCATGGAGGTGTCTCATCTCACCAAGGTTGCATATATTCAGACCTTTGTGAAACTGAATATCATCTTTACTATTCCAGCCCAGCTCGATCCTCTACACACGGCTGTGCGCATTTTACCGGATCTGGGAAAGTCATGGTCCCAAACAGTTTGTGCATCTGTTTTCTCTATTAGCAGAACATACCTTGGTGTGAGAGCTGGAACTCAAAACTGAAATGTCAGCAGCACTTTAAGAACGGTCCAAAACAGTGAACCGCTTGCTGTAGAGTTTAAGCCCTCTATGGTTCATTACGGGGTGCTCTGCCAATAATGCTGAGTGCATGCATGAGATAACTGTGTCTACAGAGTGCAGCAGGCAGGAACGCACATAAAGAAGTCTTGTTTCAAGGTAAACCATTATTTATGATGGAAGGCCTTAACACTATTTAATTTAGAGAGCAAAGTCCACCCCCCCCCCCCCCCCCCCCCAAAACAAAAAAAAATTAATTGCCTCTGTCTATAGCCCATAAACCTCAATATTTTTCTGTTGTTTTTGTCCATTGCTTTCACTGTAAAAAGAACCTGTTTTCGAGAAGTCATAGCAAGATTGAATCAATTGACTGAAGAGGACTTGGAAGGGGACTTGAGCCTAAATCTAAGTAGAATGGAAAACCATTTGTACCTTAGCTTTGTTGAATTAGGCTAGGGAGGCTGTGCCCACATGTTTACAGAGCTTTCATGAACATGAAACATGGTTGTTGTGCCCCTCATACATTTAGAAATAGTATAACTTAGAGATAGTCACTAAACATTATTATCACAAAGCTATTTTAATAAAAGTTCAACTTCGCCCTAAACATTTTTAAAAGGATGATATACTGTAGTATCAAATGTTATGCTTAGAATAGAAGTCCAAGTCTATACCAAAGTATACACCAAAACAAAAATAAGTCTATACTGTAGCCTAAGGCCTGCACTTAGGCCTGATTTGGGCATTAGGCTTACCATTTGTGAGCTTATGACAATTGTTACAAATTAATCAACCTAGGCATAGACCTAGACACAATGTAATACAATTAACGTAGAGTCTATCTGTATCCATCTTTATCGTTAGGCGATAGCCCACATTTCCTCTGAACCATCTCAGCTGATTCTTTGTGCAAAAGGTATCGCGTTTTAGTATGTGTTAAATTGAACCTGTTTTGAACTTCTGTTGTTGCCGTACACGGTGTTGGCATTAGAGAATGTTGTCAAAGTTGGAGAAGGGCCTCTGAGAGCGAATATTAATAACATTACTTTGAAATTACTGGTGAGTCCAGTATTATATTCATAGTAGTTATGAAATTGTACATTAATATTGCGTTCATGGTCAGGAATTAAATTGGTAAAGTGCAATTTGTGAGCGTGGTAACCCCACAGCTAAAAATATACTCACGGCTAACGTTAACGTTAACTTAGGCTGGCAGCAGCCTAGAAAATTGGTAACGATAGACGACGATGATGAAAACACTGTTACGTTTGAGAAATGTCTGCACTTAATTTATTTTTGTACAATTCACCACCAATCTACAGTTTGGTCATTTACGTCGAAGCAACACTACATTTGTTGAGTCCGGCTAACTTAAGTTACGTTGTTGTTGATAACGTTAAGGGGTACCTGCTAGTTGATAAGCGGTTAACGTTAACGTTGGCTGTCTTGACTGCCGCCTAACATTTCCATTTCTGGTAACGTTAACAGCTCTAGTGTCGGACGCCTTAAAGTCCATATTTTTACTGCTCATGAATTACTTGGCTCCTATTTAGCTTTCTTTGGTATTAAGTCAAGTAACGTTAACGTCAAATTGGCGAATTAGGCTAACGTCTGCTGGCCAACGTGAGTTTGTTGTTATCGTTTAGAAGTCGCTAACGTTACAGACTCTCTGGTGCCTGTGTGGCCTGTGCAATCAGACCTACAAACGAACTCCTGTTTGACGTTGCTTTAACAGTAACGTTAGCTAGGCTACTAGTTAAAGGGGGAGACCCGTCTACTACTCTTCCTCAAATGCAACTGTTAAAGTGTCGTCCTTCTTGACCTGTGTAAATACTTTGAAGGTTGGGGAGCACCAGTGATTAGTATCAGCATGGGGAACACCAGTGATCGTATGTCTGGTGATCGCCATGGCGCAAAAGCCCATCGCTCAGACAGTGGCGGCGACCACAAAGATTTGGAGCCCAGTAAGATGGTGGACAGCACAGATGACCCCAACATCTTCAATACGTCAAAGGTAATGTGGGGACTTGTACGCCATTTTCAGCTGTCTGCTGTCATGTGGTACCATGGCTTTCGCGACCATCAAAGCTCATACGAACTTAGTCTGGCCAATCTCACATACTAGCCGCTTTCTCAAAAGCAGAATCGGTGTTAAACTTGTTTAGCCCGCCTCCTTCACCTTGGAGTAAAAGCTCGCTTCTTGTTGGTGCCTGAAACTCTGGGACAGGAAATGCAGTAAATAGGCAGCTTGGCCATACTGACTTGAACACGAAATTTTGTGCAGTGTCACAGGATGTATGGGCAAGCCCAGGCTAGTCATGTGGGACACTTTTAATACCTCACCCAACTCAAAGGTCCTAGCAGTAATATTGGTATAATGAACAGAACTGATAAAAGTTAGCTACTTTCATAATTCATTTTTCATTCATTCATTTTTTTTAACTAAGGTTAATATGGCATGTTGAATTCTCAAAAAATCTTCAATTAAGTGGTTAATATACGGTTGGGAGCAGTCAGTACACAGTTGTAGTATTTTTTGGGGGTTTGCACAAACACTAACCTGCTGTTAATAGACAATGCAGCTTACATTCAGGAAGTTACATGTGTGTGTGGGTCTCTCAGGGACCTGGCGATAAAGACTTCACCCCAGACTTGGATGACATGGTGAAGACCAGTCCTCAGGCCAGGCCCACGGTGATTCGCTGGGGGGGAGGAGGAAAGGAGGTGTACATCACCGGCTCCTTCAACAACTGGAGCACCAAAATTCCTCTTATTAAAAGGTAGCCTAGCCCATCTTACTGAACACAGTGTTCTCTCTGTGTTTGCCCACATTTTGAGACAAAATTCCTTTTTTCCCCATGTAGTCATACACATATTCTGTGTGTTTGTGTTTTAATGAAAGCCATAATGACTTTGTGGCCATCCTGGATTTGCCTGAGGGAGAGCACCAGTACAAGTTCTTTGTAGATGGACAGTGGGTACATGACCCTTCAGAGGTGAGTGTCCTGCATGGTTGTGGTTGAGTGAGCGCATTTGTCAGTAGTTAATGAGCACAATATTAGGTGGGCAGTATCAGAGAATGGTGATGACACTGCTAAGGATGACTGTGGCGTCTTAGGTGAAAGTGGTGTTCCATTCTACAGCTGCACAATTTACCGGTTAGAACCCGGCTCCTACTGATCCTGTCTATATGGCCTTGAGCAGGAGACACCCCAGACTGCCCCTGATGTGTTTCTTGGCTGGCAGCCTTTATCATCAGTGTATGACTGTGTGTGTGTGTGTGTGTGTGTGTATGAATGTGGGAATGTGAGGCATGTTACTCTCAAGATTCTTCAGTTCAGTGCTCAGAGGTGTGGAAAACCCATTTTTTATGTATAGTCCATACTACAAAGTAATAGCACTTATATTTGATGTGAGTCCCAAGAGATGTAAAGGCCCTGATCTGTCTAATCTCCATTCTTGTGTACATCGGAACTGACTTTTGTTTTGTGCCCTTGTACAGCCTGTGGTCACCAGCCAGCTGGGCACCATTAACAACATAATTGAGGTCAAGAAGTCAGACTTTGAAGTGTTTGATGCGCTACAAGTGGACTCTCTGGAATGTTCAGACACATCAGGTAATATCGCAGGATGTCATACAGGAGTCAGAGATTCCCCCCACCTGTTGCATTAGCAGCTACATGTGTTTGCTAATGGCTTAGCTTACTTGTATGTGAAGTGTAATATCAGGCTGATTTCTAATGTAGATATGATACTGTTAGCTCTTTTGTGTATGACACATAACCCAAGAATCAATGAAGAGTAGACTGCAGGCTCTGTTTTGTTGCAGAGACTGTTACAGTAATGAGAAGGATAACGCTTGCAGCGAGAGAATATTCCTGAAGACTGTTCTGTTCACAGATCTGTCCAGCTCGCCTCCTGGACCTTATGGGCAGGAAGTGTACATGTTTAGACCAGAGGAGCGCTTCAAAGCCCCTCCCATTCTTCCACCCCACCTCTTACAAGTCATTTTGAACAAGGACACAAATATATCAGTGAGTTTCATTCTACTGGCCTACACATGAATGTAAAATGACCAATGCAAAATTGCCACATAGTGTCTATTGCATTTCTCAACACATTCACATTGTCTTTTTGCAGTGTGATCCTGCCTTGCTGCCTGAGCCCAACCATGTTATGCTGAATCATCTTTATGCCCTGTCAATTAAGGTAAACACACAGCTGTAAACCCACTCACATGTTGTTTCTGTGTTCGCTGTGATGTCAAGTTAATGCCAGTTTTGTGTAACAAGTTAAGTAGTATTGAAGGACAGGATTATTTATTTATTTTGCTGAGAACTTTGAGTTTTGCTGTCCTTACATTTTCAAAGCAGGCTTGTCAGTTTTGCCTTCATGCATTTAAGGACTTTGTCAGTATTTACAAGTCATGGCAATGGCTATTCCAACGGCTAGAGTGGGGTCACCTTTGCATTATTGTCAGACACAAAGAACATGAAATGAAGATGAAATCTCACTATGTTACATAAAGAAGCCGACAATCCTAGACTAATTCTTTGATCTCAGTCTAATCCTAAATGTAATGTAGTTTTTGTTGTTGTTGGGACCGCACCCCTCCACCAAGTTTCATCAGCTTGGTAGCTTCTTTCATAATCAAACCAATGCAGACAGACAGATAGACAGACACTAATGAAAACAATATCTGTGGCTGAAGTAATGATCCTGATAACAGACTGAGGTACATTGCCTGTGAAACCCACTCTTCCCTCTTTTCCACAGGATGGAGTTATGGTCCTGAGTGCTACACACAGATATAAGAAGAAATATGTCACCTCTTTGTTGTACAAGCCCATTTAAAGTATGTTTGCGTGTGTTTGTGTATGAAAGGGCTAGGAGAGAACACGTTTGCATTCTGTTGTCCTCACCGGCTGCTGATGTTGCACCAGAATGCTCCAGAATTCTGTTGGGTTCTGAGACATCTGTTCCGTGAAAGAAAGCACACTAGAAGCATTCTGATGTGCTTCTGAAACACATTGGATGTTTTGTGGACTCAAGGGCATACTGCACCTAGTGATTGTAATCAAGGGTGTTTGGATTGCATGGATTTGCAATGTAAAACAGCTTCCAAGGGCTTCTATCTGATAGGTAAGCACTCTCACTGTTTGAGCAGAAGGCCATGAACTTGAGCGTCGATGGCATGGTTTGGTTGTCTTGTGTACTGTTTAACAGTACGTTGGAGAGCTGTAAGATTAGCATTGTGTGTGCATATACGGTAATGAATGAAAAAGTACTGCATTTATTTCTGCCCAAAAAGAGAAAAGTCATTGTTTTGTTTAGGCACCTGTAAAGGCCAATGTCCTATTAATTGGATTAAGACACAAAAAGCTATTTATACAAAATCCTGATCACTTGATCAGTCTGAATATGATGAATGCACTTTAAACCAAGACAGTTTGGCAGTGAGGACGAATGTTAGCCTAAGATTTTACCTATGCAGTAGACAAATCATGTACTGTTGCTTTGATGGAGGGTGATCGAGAGTGTCTACCATTCTCTTTCAGATATTACTCTTGTAGATGGTGTTTTCTTGCTGTTTTTATTTAATATTTATTGCGTTGTTTTAGGTTTGAGTGGTTTACAGTTGGCTGTTTATTGCATGAATAGCATGTCTAAACTGTTTTTATTATCTGGCTCAGATATACTCCTTTAGTCTTTTTTTCTTTTTTGGTGAACTGGAGATCTAGTTAGTGACTTGGTCATCAGTCAGCCCAGCACTCCATACCTCCAGTGAAGTGAGGTGTGTGAAGGGCACCTATAGGTCATTTATTGAAACTGCATGTTAAACACAGGCAGTGATGCAAGGTCTTGGTGTCGTTCGTCTAGAAGGGCGCTTATTGATGGCTTCTGACCCACTGTGATATTTAAGCCAAGTACCAAACAACAGAGCTGAATCCCTTCTCCTTATACCATGGGATTCTCTGGCAGGACGAGCAACTCCTGTATGGAGCCGCTTAAATGTACATCAAGGCTAGTGCTCTTTGTGTCTAAACCAAATTGTGATTTTTGTATACATGGCAAGTGCATTGTAGTCCTTAAAGAGATAACTTAATCAAGTGGAATTCTGGGTTGTGTTATTTGCTCATTATACCATGATGGACTACTTCTCAGCCCCAAACGCAAAAAAACAAAAACATGTCCATCATCACGTTCATTTGTCTGCACTGATGTACTTTATGGTTGTACTATTATTGTGATGGTTGCTGACATTTCAGTTATCACTGCATGTTTTTGTGTGTTGTTTGCACTCCCTAAATGTTACTTAACAAAAGTAAAAAAAAATGACAGCATATAGTTACTGTGTACTATGGAGGAAAATATGGAAAAAACTTGAATTTTGAAAGAGCTATGTATTTTTTCTTTAATGATGAAGCTCTGTGAAGTGGTCGTCTCACTTGTTTCTGCATTAAAGAGAAAACCGCCACTTTTTGTCATCTCTTTTGGTGAAACAGATTTTTGACAAAAGGGTCTGTACAGATCTTCCATCAGGCTGAGCTAAGATGTAGTTAACATGTCTGGGGACACAAGCCTATTTCTTTTAGATAGTGGACACTTTGCATTTGTGTTCATTAATCTCATTATTAATTTGTGCTTATAATAGTGCAGCACACACACACACACACACATACACACACACACAGACAGACAGACAGACAGATACTGTCGGCTTCAGATACTCAGCCTGCTACTGGACTGGTACCGGCATTCTTTATTCATCAGCACACTAGCATATTCTTGACCTTAGCAATGGAGCACACTCTCAAACACTATTTACACATAATACACTTGTCAAAACCCCCAGGTAACAGCCATGCCACAGAACTCTTTGCTCTGAGGGCGGCATTGTTTACGCTCGTTTTCCACCATTAAATATTTACAGGATTCTTGGTTTAAGCTTTAGTACCTTATGTCTCCAGTTCAGTTCTGTTGAGGAACCACTTAATCTAATGCCGAATTGTTTGGGTAGACAATCTGGCAAGCCAATCGGCCTGTACACCATGGAGCGCAAACAAGGCCTTGCTTGCCTGGAAAAGTTTAGTTTAGAGAGAGAACATTTTGAGTAATACTGTCTGTCTAACCTAAAAAGGCAATCAAAGTGATTCTGCCCTATATCAATACTAATACTGAAATGTGGATTCCTGAAACATTCAGGTCAAAGGCATTTCTATATCAAAGATTTTGCTAAAATAAGTTGTGCCTAAGCAAATTAAAAACAATTTTCAGCCCAAAACACAATACATGATCGCATAGTTGCACTCAAAGTTATTTCTCTCAATACAATGATGCTTTGACATCAGTTATATAGTTTAAACTATGGGCTATTGCACAGCTACCCAGATATTTTATTTTGCATGTGTAGCAAATGTCAATAAATCACACAATAAAACCAACCAAGAACAAAAAGCTATGTACAACACAAGTAAGCAGAATTTACAGCGGGACAGTTTTAAAAGCAGCTCAAAAGGAACACCTGTGATTGTAACCGTGTCTGATGGCGACATCAGTAATGTTATGGTCCCACCAGTGGCCTGCCAAAGTTTGTTACCATGGAGAAACAAAACATCTATTGCAATGGTCGATGCAATGGGAATGTAATGGCAAACTGAACCATACGAAACAAAGTAGCTAATTCAAAGTCAGATTGAAAATGCATTCCTGTAGATTCACAGATGCACTGAACAATAGAATTTTGATCTAATTGGAAAATTCAAATCAAATTATCTAACTTAATTTAAATTTGGTCCATTTACATGTAAAGAGTGTGACTTGCCAAAAATGACATGCAGAAAATAATCCAAAACTTTGAACAGCTACGTCCTCTCTGGTTCAAACTGCTCTCCAAAATCAAGACATATTCAATTCCTTATTAGCTGTCCCAGTTGGCACAGGGTCAATTGCAACCAATTTCCAAATCGGTCGCAAAAAAAAAAGACATCATGATTCACAAGGATAAGGCAAAAATGCAAAGGAAATTAGGAGTTCAAACTTTGGCAAAGGTTGGTGATTCCCATTACACACACATGGTGTCAGTTTCCTTTTTTCTACCTCTCCCACATGCAGAACTGCATAAGAACTACAATTCAGTCAGTAGTACGGCGACAGTTAATAGTAAGAATAATATTGCACTGACGGTCTCTCGGTTTCTACATAAAACACACACACACACCTCAGCTCCAGTGTCAGGCAAAAGGGAAAAGCTGGTACAACTGCATTCAGTGAACTCTAGTCCTTATTGCACATGCTCATCGGAGGGTGCCCACTGACTCAACGCGGCCTAGACAGTGGTCTCCAGACCGGTTGCGAAGTGTCGTTTCAGTTGCGGTAAAAGGAAGTGCCTTAAAACCCCTGAGGATGTCCAGAGGGATTCGAGGGCAGTAGTGTGTAGTTAGTTACAAAGCTGTCTTCAGAAGTTTCAAGACACCAAGAAAGTGGATTGGTTTTGTGTCATGGCAGCGGAATTGCATGACATGAGAAAAATCGTATGTGCAGACTGCGTACTAAATGCATTCTGTGTATGTGTGTGTGTGTGTATGTGTACACATATCATTGTCACAAACAGTGGAGTAACATGCATCTACGTCAAACCGTCCGTGAGCTGCCAGGTACGAGAACACATTCTATGGCAGCTAGGACGCACACTATCCCTTACTCAAGCTCACTCAAATCCCTACATCCCTAGTCTGCAAGGCAATCAAAAGATTTCAAGAGTCTCTGATGTGAGGAGGACAGTGGAGAAGCACAAGTGTAGAGAGAAGAACACAAAGGGAAAGGGAAGTTACAGAAGAGGGGGAACAGAGAAAGAGAGAGAGAGAAAGGGGCAGGGAAGACGAGACAGGTTTAAGGCTGGGAGTCAGGTGTGGTGGGATCTCTTGCTGGTTTTAACAGGAAACAGCTTGGTGTAGGCACTCTCTCCCACGCTTCTTGGCTGAACGCTGATTGGCTGTTGTTGCAGGAACTTCCGAGGCACTAGGACTCAGGACAGCCCAATCAGGACGCCCCTCACAGGCACCTTTGGGGACTTTAGCTGAGGGAAGAGAACAGGAGGACGGTAGATAGCAAATTAGACTCTAACATTGCTAAAATCTCAACAGAATTCAGGTGTCTCAATAAAACACTGCACAGCCCATTCTGCTAATATTATATTTGCTGTATATTACTTAAAAAAAAAGCTTTAGAAACTCTCAGACCAATGTATTTAGACCTATGTTAGTTATACCCCCTGTATTTAGACCTTCGTCAGTTATACACAGTACCCGTCATAGAATTAAGTATACTGAGCCACAAAGCCACTGCAAACAAGTGAATTATCCATGAGCTCTCTGAGAGGGTCCAAGAGGGGTGAACATGGAGGCAGTCATGTTGATGGAAAGATCCTGAGAAATTAATCTCATGCTGAGTTCAAAAACAGCATGCTCTTGTCACGTTAGCATTATCTGTTTTGACTAAACTTCCTTATAGTTAGACAAACGCAAACGTCATCATGTCAGTGAAATGTACTCAGTGGAAGAAGAAGGAAAGCCCTCATCGCTTCCACTGAATATCGCCACACTCTTTGCCCTGTCCAGTTAGCGCTGTCAATGAGAACTAGATTGAGGGCAGTTTGGGGGATGTTGGAGTTAAGCGGGTGATGTCATGAGGAAGCGCTGATGTAAGAGGAGCACAGGCACAAGCACGGAGAGGGACAGGTGGGGACACCGTTACCATGGCAAAGGGAGGAAGAGGAGGAGCTTAGGGAGGAAATCCTGAGCTCGTTCTTCTGGAAAAGGTTCATAGAGAGAAAGAAAGGGAAAGAGGGAGGAAGGGAGGGAGGGAGAGGGAGACCACAGAGTACAAATGCAAGGTCAAAGACGAGGAGTGAACACTAAAATCAGGTCAGAAAGGAGACATGTAGTCGGGAGGAGCGGAGAAGCACAGGTTGAGACACATCATGTTATGTGTAGACGATGGACCACACTGATGCTCCTGGCCCTGGGGAAAAATCCGCTGAGGACAAAATGGCTGTTATAGACCACTGTTAACTCCGGGCCTGAATACGACCCTCAAGACATACTGTACAGAGCTATCAGTGACATCTGAGAACCACGGCTTTTGATATCATTCCAAATAAGTGGAACCAAATGAGGAAATTAAACAGAAACTCTTACCTCTAAGTTACTTCTGGCTTTTTTGAGCACATCTCGTGTCCTGGACACTGTGGGAATAGACACAAAAGGGCAGGCAAGGTCAATCACACTTCCTTAAAACGGTTCCTTTTTAAACAACAGTATCCCAATCACACCACTCTAACCACATACTGTATCCCTCTAATGCAAATATTTTTTTACTGGCCTTACAGCAAATGCAGCATATTTTTCGAATCTAAAGGCAGGTGTGGCAGCACTCACACTGGCTGACTATGAAGTGCTCCATGCTCTCCTTGGTGCGGTTGGTGCTCCTCAGCCTCTGGATGGTGCCCTGTAGAACGTCCTCCTGCTCAGATATCCGCAGTCGCAGAGATTGGATCTCCTCCTTCAAGGTCTGTTCCTTTGAAATGAAAAAAAAAAAAAACATACAGTCTATCAGTATCAGTAACATCATCATGAGGTCCACAGTTAAACACACTGCTTGCTGTTTTTATGCACCCCTAGAAGCTTCAGTCTCACCTTATGCAGCTGCAGGCTGCCACCATCACTGCTGGGAAGGGCAGCCCTCCAGAACATCTTGAGCAGAGAGTTGGCCTCCTCTAGGATCTGACGCAGGGTCTTTGTATCAGACAGGAGACTCTTCACACTCCCATAGTCCAGAGCCTGAAGGGAAATCCAGACGAGGGTTATTTCAATGGGATCTGAACTGCTTGTTTTCACAGCCCTTGATGTCTTTACCAACTATCTGTCATTGATGTTTGCTAATGTAAATCCTGGAGTGCCGGGGGCTGCAGTGGATTGACTATAGGGCTTTGTCTACGTCTTTGTCTGTGTCTTTGTGTTTTTGTTTGATTTATTTTAAATCTATATGTTTTTGATACATATGTCTTCTTAATTTATGTATTTATTTATTTGGTCTGTGAAGTGACCTTGGGTGTCCTGAAAGGTTTGAAATAAAATGCATTATAATCATTATGTGCTACCTTGCCAGTGCTGGCCTCTAGCAGGGCCATGTTGAGGCAGGCCTGCAGAGCCGCCTCCATGCGCTGGACCAACACTTTCCCCTCCAGCACCTGCTGCAGTAGGGCACTGTAGTCGTCCACATGCCCGATGGCGTGACGCCCATTCCGGTTGGCAAACGAGCCGTCTGGGGCCTCCCCCTCAAGATCAGCATGGGGCTCCAGGGAGTCTAAATGTCAAAGTCAGATATTAATGAAGATAATAAATAACTGATTGACCTTTATTTGGCATCCATCAATTCTTGTAACTCTGATAGCTTAAGTACAATACTCCATGCTATAGTTCACTCTCAAGCATGTTGTTCTTAAATGTTATTAAAAGGTTGTTATATAGGTTAGCATATGCCATATAGTGTATTTGTCATGCAGTAAGACATGCACTGAGATTAGAAGCACACCGCTGGTTGTGATGGGCACTTCCTCCAGTTCCGTGTAGGGGGTGAAGGAGGCCCCCATGGGAAAGAGCCCCGTGTCTCTGACTGGGGGAGATGGAGCCGGGTCTGCAGGAGCAACACACCAACCACACACACCGCATGCATGTCAATACCATCAGCACTGCAGACTACATCTGGGTGTAGGGCTGAGTTTGCTACCCACTCAATGTCACACAATGTTAGTTTGGATTAGATGCACAGCTAACAATCATGTACTGTACAGTAAATTACACACTACAATAAATACTCCATTTACAGCATATGTGTGCTGAACAACCACCAAGTGTATGTTTTTTATTTATATTAACATTATAGTATTCACATGCTTCAGTCATTATTGGTGATTGTGATAAGGAGATGATGCCCCTGCTCTGTATTTGCATGTGAGGCACATGCGGTGTTTGTCTTACCGTGCAGCAGCTGACGGCGGTACATGCTGTCTCGGAGAGGGCTGGCGGGGATCAGCGAGGAGGACCGGGGATCGCTCTGGGCCACGCGGCCGGCCAGCTGCTGCTCCAGCTGTTTCTGCAGCTGGCAGCGGAGGGCGCTGTTCTCCTGCACGCTGTGCTCCAGCTGAGCGCGCAGACCCCGCACCTCCACCAGCAGCTCAGCCAACTCCACAGCAGGCACCCCAGAGCCTGAGCCAGAGCACTTCACCTCACCCAGGTAGCCTATACACACACACACACACACAAACACACATACATACACATGCACAAACACACAGGTTTTAAAACATTTTTAAAAGGGTGTGCCAAAACAGTTCATACGATTGAATTTCAGTGACACTGAACACAAAAGACAGAAAGAAAGAGGTTGAGTGACTGTTTCCATGACAACAGCTGCTTCCATAAGCCGTGCACCTGCCCTATCTGCCCAAACCTGCCAGGTGTGAGAGAGAGACAGAGAGAGAGAGACTCACCTGAGGAGACACTCTTGGTGTTGGCACACACACGGTCATAAACCTGGAGCTCACACTGCAGAGAGTGGAGCAGCTGACGACTCTCACCCAGCTGCTGCTGGAGCAGGTTGACCTCGTGCTGGAGCCTGCAGCAACACACACACACACACACACACACACACACAATCAGAGGCTACATGAGTTGTATTCACATTTTATGGGGTTAGATATTTCTCAATCAATCACCAAAGCCAGATAAATCAGACTATAAAATTCAAATGTATAGCTACTGTAGATAGATCATTCAAGTGGTTGTTTCGCAATAGTAGCCTGATAAGCTACCGGTAGGATATGTCTAGGTAACTCTCTATTGAACAATGTGGTTGGCCTGACCAAACTTTGGAGATGAGGGCCAATTGTTAGTGTCTAGACGTACTGTACTGGCATAGCAAAACCATTTGTTACCGCTAAGGTGTGGCTAGATTTCTAGGGCAAGCTATCGCTACTAGAGTCAACAAACTGCCCAGGGAGGACATCTCAGGACAGTTTAAACAAGTTGCTAGTGTGAGATTTGGTTCTCGAGTGCTGATGAGAATGTCTTGTTTGCCTGTTGATATTGACATAAGCGTGTCTGTGTATGTGTGTGTGTGTGTCTGTGTGTGTGTCTGTGTGGTGTGTTTATACTGTACCTGTTGGTAAGCTCCTGACTGGCCTGTCTCTCCTGCCTGAGGTGCTGGATCTGCTGGCTCTGCTCACAGCTGTGGCTCTGCAGACGCCGCAGCTCCTCCTTCCACTGGTCAGCCTCAAGCTCAGCCTGCTGCAGCCGGGCGCGCCCACACAACACCTCTTCGTTGCTGTCTGCTCACACACACACACACACACACACACACACAGGGACAATGTAATTTATTCTGTCTGGTTTGAACCTTTGTTCAAAAAAACAGTCCAAGAATTTGGTGTTTGAGGGGCTACCTCTGATACTCTGCAGCCTGGTTTTCAAGCCCATGTTTTCCTCCTTCAAAGCCCTGATCTCATTGGACAGTTGAGTGACGGAGTCCAGCCCCTGGATGTAGATGTTAGTGGGGGCTCCTGGAAGAGACACACATTGAAATTCCTCTCCATTCTCACTTCTACTTCAAAATGAAGTCTACTGTACTGTCTGTACTGTGTTTGTATCCGTGTTTGCATGTGTGTGTATGTGTGTGTGTAGTGTGTGTAGTGTGTGGGGTGTTTCCTGCCCTCGCACCTCCCTGTCCTCCCGCCAGTCTGTCCTCCAGCTGCTGTCTGAGGCGTTCGTTGGTTCGGATGGAATCTTCTAGACGCTGGCGGAGGCTCCGTATCTCCCTAAGGTGCTCCTCGATCAGATCCACACCTGGGAGTAGAGGTGACACACATTTGCCTTCATTTAAGTTTACTTTAAATACTTTAAATACATTTAAATGCTAAATACTGCTTCTATGTTCAATATTCAAAATCATCTTGCCCTTCATTCATATATAAAACACTACAACATTCTGCCTTCTCCCAACAGAGCTATGATGAGTACTGTGTGCTCTGACTGTTCCAGTCTTCAGTGATATCAAAGATCATTGACATTGATAATGATGACCAAGATTAAGCAAAATAATTTGTTGCTATTGCAGCAAACGTGAATAGTTCCCCCTCCCTGCTGTGAAAACAGAACATGTAAGTTATCCAATGCTTGCGTCTCTTGCTCTGCTTTTGCCCTCTCTGTTGGTATTATCCTTTCTGTTCTTATATCTTGCAACATGGCCACTATCCACACCGCGCAGCTCAGCCATTGCCAAGGAATATCTCTGAGAACAGAGACAAACCTCAATCAACCACATACAGTACCTGCATGGCTTCCTCCTGATTGGTAGCCTGATGACCCAGAGAAGCCCCTGATTGGCTGCATGGTGTTGTCCATCTCCCAGAGGGCACTGCCCTCCCCCAGGCTGGCGTTGGTCTTTATGGAGGCTCCACTGTGGGCGCCAAGATGGGCCTGCTGCAGAGGGTGGTGGGACAGCGGGCCAAACGCGTGGGGGTTGGTGGGGGTGTGGGCAGTCAGGGAGTAGCTGGACAAGGCTTTGGCATGAGGCACCATGAAACCTGCTGTCACAAGCACAACACAACATATGCTCACTCAGACTGTGGCCATGATGCAAATAGCTACTGTACAGTATATGCTTGTTTGTTTGTTTGTTTTCAAAAAGATCACAGTAGGTGTTTATTGCAATAAGGCTTTGGTGGATTAAACATGACTATAAGGCACACCACAACGCACGCTAGCAAATTAGTAAGATCCACTGGGCACAATTTTAATATGATTGCAATGGGGAAAAGCAAACTCAAGGACAAACCAATCTGCTGGGCATTTCACTTAGGCAAAGCAATGTCTTTGGTACACAGTAATGTTTTCAGATAAAGAAAATGACATTGATGAGTTTGATGAGAATGCAAATGTGTTGTGAATGTGTTGTGATGATGTTCAGATCACACTAGTGAAACACACTAAAGACTAAGTGAAGTGCTGATCTTGGTTAAATCAAGTAGCTAAAGCATGGCTAAAAGTCTGTTAGAGAAGAGCTAGCTAAGTGCTGTGAAAACTCACACAATAGTACACTATAACCAACACACTACAGCATTCTGACAGACGCCTCAAGCCTGTTAGATGTTTGCTGCTCAGAAGCTAGGATTAGGTCATGCTGCAACAAGCAAAACCCACACCGCTTCATTCAAAATATACAAGAGCACACAGGTGAACCGAACGCACACACCACAGCAACCAGACTTCCTGTGCACAGCTGGCTTACTTCCTGTCCACAGGCCCTGTTGGTGCTGGTGCAGCTCAACAGCAGAGTGCGCTCTGTGCATGGGGGCAAAGGTCACGCCGTGAGGGGCAGAGGCCCTGGGCATGAAGAAGCCCTGGGGCGACGGGGCAGAACTGAACTGGGGAGCGGGGTAAAATTCTGGGATGGAGGAGGAGAGAAAGAGCCCATCACTATGGAAACTCACAGCAGGACCAGGACACAGCAGAAGCACACTAAAGGAACAGGACTTGGTGACATGGCTCACACACACACACATGCACGCGCACACACACACACACACACACACACACACGCACATACACGCACGCACACACACACATACACACACACACACACACACACACACACACACACACACACACACACACACACAGTAAGGGGCTCAATGTTGCAAAGGATAGATGTAAGCCATTTATCATAGGAGAAGATGTGCAGCCGGCAGAATAGCATGTCGAATATAATGCTAGTATACTGTAGAGTAAGCAGCATGTCTAGTATAATGCCAGTATAGACTAAGCAGCATGTGGAGTATAATACTAGTATAGACTAAGCAGCATGTGGAGTATAATGTCAGTATAGACTAAGCAGCATGTGGAGTATAATACTAGCATAGACTAAGCAGCATGTGGAGTATAATGTCAGTATAGACTAAGCAGCATGTGGAGTATAATGCCAGTATAGACTAAGCAGCATGTCCAGTATAATGCCAGTATAGACTAAGCAGCATGTGGAGTATAATGTCAGTGTAGACTAAGCAGCGGTGGCAGAGCGAGGAGCTGGCTGGAGACGGAGAGAGGCGCCCTGCGTACCTGTCTGAGCCTGCCTGTCCACAGGCATGACAGGGGTGCTGGGGCTCTTATGCAGGGGCAGGGAGGAGGGGCGCTCTGGAACACAGGGGTGTAGGGGACACATGGGGGGGGGGGGGGCTAGACAGGAGAGGTGATTCACTCACGGAACATTCCAAGAAAGAGGACCGGGTCTTAGTTGATGAAAAGGTGGAATTTCAATGGGAACAGGTCATGTACTGTAGTATAGCTACGTAGTCATGTAGCTATACTAGCATTCAATAATATACATGTATATGAATACATGTCCGCATATAATTGATTATTACTACTGGGAGACCAAATTCATACATTTTCCACAGGTGTGTCGTGTATACCTGTGGCACTCTTCAGAAGGCATGTCCTGTCCACCTGTCCACCTTCCAGGGCGTACTCGCTTCCAGCGTCCACATCCGAGCACAGCTCCAGCTCCTCGTTTGTCGAGCCGCGCTCGTCGGACACAAAGGAGGTCCTGTCCGACTGGTCGGTGGTCTCTGACATGGCATGGCAGCTGGAGGGCGTATCTGGCCGCTGTTGCAGCTTGGTGTGAAGAGACTCGATGATTTTATCCTTCTGCTGCAGCTCCTTGCTTAACCTGTATTGACACAAAGGAAAGAGTAGGTTAGGTCCTAATACAGCTTTAAAAAAAATCGATTTCTATAACAGCTGTGTGTCATTCAGTGAAAGGCTATTTGCCACTGGCAAAAAGACTCCTCAAAACATCCTCAGTAAGGGTTCGGGTCCTTGTGAACATTAATTCTTCTGGAACTCTCCATGTCTATTCTACAGTATGTACTTGTCCTGCTTGAGTTCTAGAAGCTTCTTACTGTTGCAGTTGCCTGTGGTGCACACTCCTCTCCACCTCCAGCTGCTTCTTGACCAGCGCCAGCTCCCGCTCACGCACCCGACCCCCCCACAGCGAGCTGGAGAACAGCGAGTCGCGGTACAGGGGGCTGCTCTTGGACAGCATGGACTTCCACAGAGGTGCCATGGTCCGGTCCCGCAGATAAAGTCCAGTCAAACGCTCTCTTTGCCTCTCTCTCTTTCCCTCTCTCTCTTTCTCTCTCTCTCTCTGTCTCTCTCTCACTCTGTTCCTGTGTGTTGTTATCTCCCTTCTTCACAGCACAGAGCGATGCCTTAAACTGCTCCGCTGCTTTGCTGTAAGCCTCAAAGCAGCTACTATCCACTCTAATCTTAACAAGATTGTCTAAATGATCAATAAACTCCAGAATGGCGTCCACCTGTCAGTCCCAGATCGACTTCTGCCACGAGGACGGAGAAAGACCCGAAAGTTCGTAAAAACCCTACATGAGGGCGGTTGTCTGATTTTGTATCTGCTCTGTCTAATTCACCCTGTGTCCGCCCCCCCCCCCCCTTCCTCACACACACACACACACACAGGGGCAGACGGACGGGGGAAGGGGGATTTCTGATGGCACGAGCAGGGACAGCCTGATTACCCCTCAGTCCCTCTGAGCCTCTTAAGATCTTGAGCACAGCAGTGACCCCTGGACACTTTACTGTGCCTCAGCCTTCCGCTCAGCTCCTCTCTGTCGAACGCAGACAAAACAGAACAGAATCTAGAAAAGAAGCAGAAAACTACTTCTGCAAACTTTTCCTGGTCCTGTTCCTGCTCTTTTTCCACAACGCAGTGATTTTGTATTGAGTCCAATCCAGGTGGACACTTAAAGAGTATTTATATCTAGATACTGTATGTGCCCTCTGCCCTATTTATAAATATACTGTACACACATCCTCGTTATTCGATTCTTTGACGAGTTTCAGAGCCCTGAGACTCAGCAGTGGAACTAGTGCTGGGTAGAGAAGGAGGAGTTTATGTGGTACACTTGCCCTGCAGCCTGCTTGCCTGCCTGTCTGCCTGTGACCCAAGACTGGGTTGAGTTCACTGGGCTCACCACGAGACTCTCTCACACGTGCCTCCGTGTGTGTCTAATGCTGGCTCCTGACAGTTGGGCCAGATTTGAGTGCCAGTGAGAGTGTGTGTGAGTGTGTGTGTGTGTGTGTGTGTCTGTGTTACCAGTCTGACTAGAGAGTGTGTGTCTGTGTGTGTGTGTGTGTACAGACAGGAGACAGCACGAGGAGGAGGAGGAGGAGGAGGAGGAGACTCTTAAAGCTGCTTGCCTTAAATCCAACCCCACCTGCCCTCGGCCTGTTACAACAACACAGGGTTGGACTCTCAGGGAGGGAAGCCAGTACTTGTCTCTGTCCACATATCTTCCTGCATACGGATCTGCTACAGCGTGTGTGTGTGTTGTGTGCCATCTGTAGGCCCTGCTGTGAGGGGGACGTCAGAGAGAGAATCACACTCACCGTAACGCAAGCAGCTCATGGCCTGTCTTGTCATCGGGCAGCTCTGATCGATCCCCTAGTGAGAGACAATGGGAAGAAAAAGTGAATGAATGCAACAAAAGAATGAATGTAATGAAAGAATCATATCATAGCAAATATGTTTGCTTTTGGGTGTATGTGTATGTGTGTTTGTGTGAGACAGAGAGAGGAAGTGCAAATGAATGTGACAGACAACTATGATCTTTTGGGAGGTATGCATTTAAATGTTTATTCCATTATGCATATTTCTTTGTAAATATGTATGCATTTACATACATATGTGTGTGTGTGTGTGTGTGTGTGTGTGTGTATGTATGTACTGTATGTATGTATGTATGTGTGTGTGTGTGTGTGTGTATGTACTGTATGTGTGTGTGTATATGTGTACTCACGGCCACTGATCTTGGTGCTGACGCGCTGAGCCAGGCTAGTACTCTGGGAGAGCTGCTCTCTGAAGCTCTGGCCCATGTAGTAGTCGATGTCGTTGGCTCTCAGCAGCTCCTCAAAGGCCTTGGTGGTGTCGCCCAGGTGCTGGGTCAGGATGTGGCAGATGCCCCGGCCCTCGCGCATGCGCTGCCGCAGGTGGGACAGCTCTCGGGCCTGTGCCTGGATCAGTGTGTTGTACTTCCTGTCAGGAGGACAGCAGGGAATGGGCTTTTAGCACTCATGAGAACCTCATTTCAATGAGTTGGGCAAGGAGCAAAGTCTAATATCTATCTAAAGCAAGACTGATTAGCAACTGGCTGATATAAATGCAAAGGATAATGAGTCAACTCAGTATTCATATCCGAGGGATTTTTGACAGCATTTGTGCTCCTTCCTCACTCCTTTCAAAAACAGTCCTAGGAGACTCTGCATTGATCAACTCCTTTCCCCCTTAGCTGTTCATTAACAGACCAAATCTCATCAACAGAGAGGAAATGGTTAAGGGACGCTCACTGCCCATTGCTCTTTTTATTGCCCTCAACAGTGCCTACTATAGGCAGCACTGCCTGGAAGGCACCGTTGAGGGTGAAAAAGACTTATTTAGGGTTAGGCTAGTGCGTTGCAGGCAGCGCTGCCTGAAAGGTTTCCGTTCCATCGTGCGACACTCACCCTGGCCAGGTGGCGCACCTCCCCTCCTCTCCAGCGGAGGCGCCCTCCATGCGGCAGCTCTTGAGCTGGCTCTCCAGCGAGGCCACGCGCGACACCAGCTCCTTCAGCTCGCGGCTGGGCCGCGGTTTGGGCGGCCCGTCCGACTGCCAGCCCTCGTCCTCCTCCAGGCCGCTGTGCGCCGGCGAGGGCTGGAAGGCCCAGTTGACCTTGCGTGGCGTGCGCTCCAGGCTGGAGGCGTAGTCGGAGGTGGCCGAGAGCGAGCGCACGCGCAGCTGCAGGCTGCGGATCACGCGGTGGCAGCGGGCCAGCTGGGTGCGAAGGTCGCACACCAGCGGCTTCAGGGAGCCCTCCTCATCCTCCCCCTGCTCCTTCAGCGCGTAGCTGTAGTCGCCCCCACGGGACAGAGACGTGCACATCTCCAGGTCATCAAACTCTGAGGGACCAAATTAGAATTTATTAATTACTGTGTCTACTTGCCTGGTTGACACGACAATTCCGATGCCAGCATTGAGTCTGGCCAAGCATATGACAAAACCTGGTTCTCAAATATAAAAAAGTGCGTGGTTCAATTTTGAAGCACCCACCCCCCTCAAATCTCTCAGTCTGCTACTGGTCGAAGCCAGAAAAGGCATTGTCGAAGCTTAAACCAATCACACAGCGCTTTCCCCTGTTTACAATCCTGAGGTTCCGGTGGCTGTTCTACTGCGTCACTTACTTGAACACGCCTCTACCTAGAGCCGTTGGAGATGCTAAATGTTGATTGGCTACCGAAACCTGTGAATAGTATGCTTGGCCAGGCCGTGCGTGGCCGCGGGCGTGGCCGTTAACGTCACAGAATGGGCGAGCCAAGGCTATGTGTCTACAGTCTGTGTGCTTTATTAATTAAACCCTGAGTAGGTTTATGACGACAGTGATACTGATGTGATCACAACACGATGATGAAATGACTGATGATGCGCCACATTAAGCCCATCTACATCATGTAGGGGTAAAAGTCCATTTTTTGATTGGATTGATCCCTCAAGAAAACAAGCAAACAGAACAAAATGGAAATGGATTGAGCAGAGCTAATTGCTATACTGAGCTGCAGAGTGAAATAATTTTTTTAAATGTTTTTTTTTTTTTGATGCTGTGATTGTACAGTCTGTGTTCTGTATTAATTGAACCCTCAGTCTAGCAAAGAAGGTAATGACAACATTGATGATGATCATGACAAAATGAATAAGGAGGATGATGATGATGATGATGATGATGTTGATTATGGTGATAATGATGATAAATCCAATCGTTTAATGGGTCCCAGAATTGTGGAGGGAACAAAAACATTACGAGAGCTGTAAATAAATTAACCCTGTAATGTCATTAACATCAACATTGCCATGAATTGCCAATATTACATTATATACACAACCATAATGGGTTCTGGGTGAGCTGTGCTAGAGGGTGTGGTGAGATTGCTGCTGTGAGGTTGCAGTTTGCTCACCTGGGCTGCTGGCGTCCTCTCTCTCGGCCTCGTTCTCGCTGCGCCCACTCGTCTCGTAGCCCAGGTCCTGCAGGTCCACCTGCACCAGTTTACTGTCCTGCTGCACTGACGTCTCCGCTGGCAAAGTCGAAACAGAAGAACATGAGGAAGAGGACGGCACAGCTGGGACCTGCCTCTTTTAGATAGTCTCAAAATATTTTTTTTATCTAAAAGTGCAGGTTTGTGCGGAAGTCCAAATGTTTGTTGGTGAGTCTGTGCCCATTACGAGATAGCGCATATTCTGTGATGGGTGTGCTTGTGTGTGTCTGTGTGTGTGTTTATGTGAGAGTCTGTGTGTGTGTCAAGAGTGAGTCAGTGTGAGTGTGTGTTTTAATATTTGACTCACTCAGCAGCTCTCTGTAGTCCTTGAGCTGGTCAGCCTGGGCGTGGACGGTGGCTTCTGACACCATGAGTCTCTCCTGCAGCTCTCGGTTCTCCTGCCTGCTTAGCGCTAGATCCGAGCGCAGACGCTCCGCCTGCTCCCTCAGGCCTGCCTCCACGTGCTGCCAGAACCCTCCGCCGCGTTCACCGTCACCACTACCAGCACCCTCCTCCTGCAGTGGACAGAGGAGAGTGAAGAACAGAGTCAGACAACACAGCTGTGAACTGTCTCTGGTCTACGATGACAGGCATGCAGCTTTGTTGAAAACTATTGAAGACCATTGAACACTATCTCTTAGAATATAAAACTGCTCTGATCACACAGGATCTCTTGGCTCTGTTCCTCTGCCTTCAGGTTCTGAGGAGGGCAGCAGCAGGAGAACAGGCCAACAAAGACTCATCTTCAGGATCTTTCAAGGAAAACATTCTAAAATTGAGAAACATTATATTCTATGTCTTAGAAAAAAGAACGGCTAGAAAATGTGAAAATCTGATTACCACCCCATCTCTCTCTCTCAGTCTGTCTCTCTCCCTCTCTTATATTCCGTATTTACTTGTTTCTGCTGTCTGGCTCTAGTCCAGCCTGACTATCCGATCAAACAGGGTCTCCTGGCTGTGTTCCTGCGCCTACAGGCACTCATACTCAGACTCATCTTCAGGAGAAGCACTGTGCTTCAGTGGCAGCATTCATATGACTTACGCAAGAGCACAAGAATGCACCATTATCCTCCTAATATACTGTACAGCGTTCCCGTAGCAACACTGCCATAGGCTTTCACTATAGCTCTGCTATGTGTGTGTTTGTGTGTGTGTGTGTGTGTGTGTGTGTATGTGTGTGTGTGTGTGTGTGTGTGTGTGTGTGCCTGTGTATTCCAGCAGATGCAGTGCAGTACATGATGCTGCCTTTAGCCCTCTGTCAGTTAGAGCAGTGCTGTGTGCTGCAGTAGTAGTCTCCATAGTGTGTGTGTGTGTGTGTGTGTGTGTGTGTGTGTGTGTGTGTGTATGTGTGCGTGTGCACGTGTGTATTCCAGCATAGTGTGTATTCGTGTGTATAGTAGTCTCCATAGTGTGTGTACAGTACCTGTGCGGTGTGCTCCTCATGGGGGGGCCGGTGAGACAGTAAGGTGCCCAGGTCCAGAGAGTGCGGTCTCATGCACCTCCTCTTCCCTCGGCCCTCTCTCATCTTGACTGTGGGAGGCCCGCGTTTACACGCCGGCGGACCAATGGCGTCCATCTCCTCCACCAACTCCTCCTCCTCCTCCTCCTCCTCCTCCTCCTCCTCCTCCTTGCTGTCCTCTTTGTCTCTGTCTGACATATAATGCTCTTTGTGGCTCAGCGGCTCTTCCTCCACCTCTTCCTCCTCGTCCTCCTCTTCCTCATCCTCCTCCTCTTCAGTGTCACTCTGCTCCCACCTTCTGCACGTGACTGATCTCCCACCTGTTGCTCCCGCCTCCGCGCCAGGTCCGGCTCCGTGCGGCCCACTGCCGCTACGCTCCCTCAGGGCCTCGTTCTCAGTCTGGAGCTGCAGCAGCGCAGATCTGCCAGTCGCACACACATACACACACACACACACACACACACACACACACACACAGCAAGCACAAGGTTAGTCTAGCAGCAGGAGTCACCTTTTAAACCTTTTTATTAAACAACAACAGAAGAAGCTGATAAAGGCAAGTGAAATAACAAAAAATTGGAATACAAGTTACCTCACTTGACACTGATTTTGGTGTTGAAGTGTGTAATGATAAGTCTAATTTGACAAATGAATTCAGTCTAATGATGAAGTCTGTACCTCATCTGGGACAGGGATCTGTAACCAGCCTTTTTCAGCTGGCTCTTAAGTTCTCCCAGCTCCACTTCCACCGTCCTCTTCTGCTCCAGCAGCTGCTGCACCTCGCCCTTCCAGCCACCCAGCACAGCATTCTGGGAAGGCCCCCTGCTCACTGGTCCTCCAGGCATCCCCACATTCTGTGAGGAAGGAGAAAAGAGAACGCACACGCAAGACAACAATGTTGCTCTGTTCTCTGTTATCACTGAGAGGTCAGGGTTAAAAGACAATACGAACTGTGCCAGACGGCTTGTGCCCGCTTGACTTTGGGGGAGAGGCTGGCCTGTATTCTAAAGTCACATTGCATTAACACCAGGATGATATTTAGTTGGCCAAAATATAAAACATATGTCAATATTTACAGTAAGCTTGCCAACTAATAACCAGTACCAGTTTTTCTTGAACTGACAAAAGCCTAAAACTGTGACTAATTTTCTCATTTCTGTTACATAATGTTTTTCATTTCTGTAGAAATTTGCTGTGGAATGACACATCTGGGAATCATTATAGCAGCAATGGAAAAAATCTCAAAATATAAATGCATAAACACAATAAAGTTAATGAGAGGACTCATTTCTTCAGCTGATGAGCGGCGAGTGAAGTGGAGAGCACTGAGGCTCTGTACCTGTGCGTTGGCCAGACTCTGAGCGGTCAGTTTGACGTCCTCGTCCTCTATGCTGTCTGTGAATTCATCACTGCTGCCAGCCCTTCCCCCATCCTCATCTTCCTCGCCACTCTCCTCCTCCTCCTCGTCTGTGCTAAGCTCTGGAAGCAGAACACACGCAGCAGGTGAGAAAAAGGAACAGTTTTCTCAGCTACTTGTGTAGACGTTTCAGTCCTTTTAGCACTTGTGGGTCGTCTGTTTAAAATCCACTCCCTTTTTCTCTCTCGAGTCACAGAGGGAAAGTGCTGCCAAAGGCACGTCCCTCACCCGACCTCTCTTTTTATTTCACTCTTTCTATCTCTCTCTCTTTCTTCTTCACTTAGACAAACTGTACACTGCAATAGAGGCAGCAATGCATTGATGGTGGGATGAACATAAAGGCTAGATGTAGATGTTAGACAGTGGCCTCTACAGGAATGGCAGGAATGAGTCACTGCGACTGTAATGTGGGAAATTACATAAGAGGAGTTTCCATGGCCCTGCTCAAGTGCACACACACTTACACACACACACACACACACACACACACACACACACACACACACACACACACACACACACACACACA
>JASCQY010000080.1:872594-880094 GCA_030264315.1 Sardinella tawilis | reverse complement strand
CTGGGGCGGGACGCCTCAGCAGGAGGCTCCAGCAACTCACTGTACTCCTGATGGACAGACACACAGGGTGAGTCTGTGTTTCTGTGTGTGTGTGTGTGTGTGTGTGTGTGTGTGTGTGTGTGTGTGTGAGTAAGGGCCTACCTGCAGCAGTCTATCCTTCTCCTGCAGAGACAGGCGGAGCTGTGCGTTGATCTTGTCTCTGTCCTGGAGCTCCGTGTGTCTCTGGCCCTTCGTGTCTCGGAGCTGAGCCTCCTTCTCCTGCAGCTCAGAGCGGGTCTGCTGCAGAGCACCGCGGAGGTCCTACACACACACACACACACATACATAAGACATCCGATACACACACACTCTCAACACACACACACACAATCCATCCCGTCTTACCTGGTTGTGTTTCTCCGTGGCCTCCCTGTGCTGCAGCGCCTCCTGCAGGTCGGTGTGGAGGCGCTGTGCCGTGCGGCTCTGGTCGTCCGCCTGCCTCTGGCTCTGCCTCTGGGCCCTCTGGCTGGCCTCCAGCTCCAGCTGCACCGTGAACAGGGAGCTCTGCATCCCCACCAGCTCAGCCTGCAGCTGGGCCACGCCGCCGGCCCCGCCGCCCCCCTCTGGAGCCTAAGCACACAGCATAGAGAGGTGAGGAGAGCATGAGGACACCGGGTGGGGGGTGGGTGGGTATTTACTATAAATATTTACTCTAAAGTATTTACTATAAATAGTATAAATAGCAAATACTCAATTTGAGAGAGTGAGTGAGGTATTTATTCAGTTTCTTTTTACCTGTGTTTGCTGGAGCTGGTTGCGATGGGCCATCTCTCTCAGCTTGCAGAGAGTGGCGTTTTGGCCCTCGATTAGCTGGTAGAGCTCTTGGGCCTGGAACACAAAAATAAAATGTAACTAAACTAAGGTCTAAACTAAAATCAGGAAAACAAAAATAAACCAAAATCCTACAGAAAAAAAATCTTTCAAATTGTTCCTGCACAGTATGTGCACTCAGGTGCTTTTCCATCCAATGCCAGTGGCATTTATTTCTCTGCATTCTTACAAAAAAACCCCTAATCTCTTAATCTCAAAAAGGCATGCACTGTTTTGTTCAGTATTATTCTCCATTAAGCCTAAACCAGCTGCTCTTTGAAAGGAGAACATAATCTCTTCCCAAATATTTACAGTAATACTAACAGGATAGAGATGTCAACAGCCTCAGGCCCAACGGTGTGTTTAGGCCTACAGTGCTTTGATTTGTTAACCACACTATGGAGATCAAGGCTTTGGAGCTGACTAAGGTCTAATTAGGAGTGCTGTATCAATGTTGATATTTCAACACTGCAAGCATGAATTGCAAGTGTGTGTGTAGAGAACAAATGCAAATGTGTGTGTGTGTGTGTGTGTGTGCATGCTCCTACCTCACTATCCTTAGTGGAGATGGTCTCACTGAGGCCTTGGATGGTGCGCTCCTGACTGTGAGCTGCCTGTCTGATGGAGCGGAGCTCACACTCCATCTCACTCAGCTTCTCCTGCAGCTTCTACACACACACACACACGCACACACACACAGAGAAAGGGAGGGAGGGAGAGAAAGAGTGAGACCACTGAGTGATATGCAGACCTGTGCACTGATCAGCATGAGGTATACAGCACTTGTCAGTGGTTGTCAGTGGCACACGAGTGCTACCTTGTTGTTGGCTTCGCTCTCGTGGATCTTAGCCTGCAGTGACTGGACCTGAAGCTGGGCCTTCTGCAGCTCGCTCACACACTGGCCGGCTGCACACTCGTACTGATTCAGCTGGGTCTGCTGCTCCTCAATCAGACTCTGCACACAGACACACAGACAGAGGGAGGGAAAGAGGATGAGAGAGAGAGAGAGTTCAAATACAAATAGTGGTCAAACCAGGACAACAGTACAAGTTATACAGTTGAGTGTGAGTGAACATGTGCCTGACATGGGTAATGAAAACACTACTTCCAAGATCAGCTTCATGGCATCACTTAGACTAATGTGTCTCCTTGTAAGTGTTCCTGTAAATGCTAAGTCTGTCTGCAGCATGAATCATGGCCCACTGTGTGTGAACCTACAGTACATGTAGCTCCTCACACATGTAGCTCCCATGTTAGCCATTATGGGGGGGGGGGGCAGCCATGTGAGGTACAGTGGGAGTTGAAGGGCAGCGAGGAACAAAAAGGCTGATTTCCCAGCGAAGCATGAGATGGCGCAGCCTCGGGGGTTTGCCTGTCAGTGAATATAGGCCAGCAGATCTGCCTCCCTCCCTCCACTCCCTCTGTAACTACTCTACGCTTTAGACAAGCTATCTAGGGCAGCACGGAGGCACCAGGGCTCGCCATTTTACAGAGGGGAGATGTGTGCGCGCAAACATCACTTTCGGCTTCATCCACACTCCCATCATACTATAGTTCACATTTACACCCACCGCATGTGATGGAGTTTCAATGTTCTCATCGAACGGTGATGGTCTATGTTTTTCATTCCCATTGGTCCTTATCAAGAGACCTAAATTAGCTGTTCCCACAAGGCCTGTCCACACGTCTGCTTGATGTGATATAAATGTAGAGGAAGAAGTTTGGGAACAAAATAGAATGTTCCAGCATTGTTTTTGCTTTTACTGTCGATTTGGTCATTTATCTACTGCAACATCTTCTCGTTTTAAATGGAAGCTGTTGCGAGTCTTTTGTCTTTACATATTATGTCATGCTGACTCTGGGCAGACATATTTGCATTTATTCTGTGTGGTATCGACCACAACTAGCAGCTGAAGGAATATACAGTATTTGTGTGCACAATCATAACAACATGAGAACTTTGTCATTGCTCTTTGCCAAACAAATCAAATGTATCCTTAAAAAAACATACCAATGGTGCTAGTTTGTGTAACTATTCTGTGTTTCTCTACTTAGGGTTAGGTTGACTGACAAGAGTCGTGTGAGTGTGGTTAGCTGTCTTATGAGAGACTGAAAAAGACCCGTGGCTGTTCTTAACACTGACAACTGGATTACAAGGCTAATACCACACGATACATGGTCTTAAAAGACTCTTCGCAGTCCTCAGGCAACTCTGCCTGTCAGTGGCATCACGTATAGACAAACCGTGTACTGTATTGATTCAGATTCTTTTAGCGTATTATAAGGAGTACTGCTTGACAGATTGGGAATCCACTACCACCTCCCATGATTTAGTGATGATTTCCTCCAAGCAATTCTTTTAAAATAAAAAAAAAATGTAGACTGAAATAAAAATATAGCCTTGGAATAATAGAGCTATTCAATATTTAGAAAAACAAACTGGAGATGGAAGCTAATTTTCCTCACATGTAAATGTGTTCATCTATTTTTGGCTACTTCACTGTTTGCGGGTAGACAGTACTCTTGTTCGCGGTGTTACAAAATACTGTTATGTAATAGTGTTATGTTTAGAGCCTGGATGTGAATGCCCATATTCTTTAGGCATGCATGCTCCATCGCTCCCGGCGACTATACACAGTTCATAATGGGGCTGGTCATAAAATAAAGATGAGCCGTTGGTGCCGGTACCTTCTGGAAGCGGAAAGGCAAGCACTCCACATACACATCCTGCCACATTTCCTCCATCTCGGCCAGCTCCAAGCCCAGGTCCACCTGAATGCGTGGCGGGGGCAGCTCCACCTCAGTGATCTCACACAGCCCTCCGCCCACATACAGGCCCTTCATGCCCTGCTCGGGACTGGCCGTCTTTGTGCCTGCATTCCTCAGGCCAGGTTTGACCAGCACTGGCAGCCTGCTTCCCTGGGGACTCCGAATGGGCCTGTAGGAGCAGTTCTGCAGCAGATACAGGGCCACGGCCAGCTTGTCCGCGCTCCCGGCAGGGCCCAGAGGAGGCCCCACGTGCTCCTCGGACAGGGAGTCGGAGTTCTGCTCCTCGGTGGGGTCCCCGTCGAACGCGTGCTGCTGTTTGCTGGGGGTGGACGCCTGGTCCAGGGACTCGACGGAGGGGCTGGAGCTGGCGTGTCCCATCAGCGTGCGCTCGCTGTCGGAGGTGGTGGCGTTGGTGGGCTGGGAGTCGGGCACCAGCGTGGCCGAGGACGTCTGCTCGTCCTCGTGCTCCTCGCCGCTCGCGCTCCCGGCGACGCTGGCCGAGTAGCGCGTGGACGGGCCGCAGGAGATGCTGCGCGCCAGCTTGCGGGGCACGCGGCACACGGCCTCGTAGTCGGAGTCGGCCACCCGCAGGGCGCTGCAGCCGCGGCAGCGGTGCCGGGGCCGCTGGGGTGACGAGAGCTCGGAGGCCGCCGCGTTGTGGCACTGGTGGTGCGTGCACTCGGCTAGCGTCTGCTCCTCCTCTTCCGCCCAGGACTCGTACAGCGAGTACACCAGGTCCTCCTGCAGGAGGGCGCAGTACTTGGCGTGGAAGAGGCCCGTCATGTCCACGGTGCAGTCTCTGTTGGCCTGTGCGGCGCTGCTGCTGCTCGGCAGCGTGTCGCCGTTGTGCTTGCGGTAAAGCCCGCCGATGCAATGCCGCAGCCTGTGCTTCTCTTGCAGCAGCCTCTGGAGCCGCTCGACGGAGAGGGCCTCCACGCGGGCGATCACGGTGTCAAAGCGGTACATGCGGTCCAGCATGAATGCGCACTTGCTGCAGGCGAACTCCCCGCGCCCGTCGCGGGTCACTTCCTGACCCAGGGCGTGGGACAGCAGCACCTGCAGGTTCAGCTTGGCGGCCGGGTGGAAGATCCAGCGGCGCTGGTTGCCGCACAGCTCGCGGGCGCAGATGCGACACACCTCCTTCATTTTGGTGTCCAGCATGGGGTAGCCGCAGCACAGATCGACGGCAAGAATGAATGGAGGTCTCTGTTCAGCGCTTCCTCAATGCAGGCACTGTTGGGCACCAGTGGTTTTAAACTGGATGCACCATTTGGAAATGAGACAAAACCACAGCTTTACAGCTTTGTAATAGCAAAAAAACTATAAATATTATGAGACTAAAAATACTTTTCTTGATTTCTTAAATGGATCAAAAATCCTGCTCCAGGGATAAATGATTAATAAAGTTCAATACAAAAATACATCTAACTAGATTAAATAACTCATAAAAATATACAATATGACAATTCATTTAAACATTTGGCATTTTGAATGTTAAGCAGAGGCAGCGTAGGCTACAGCAGCAAAAAAAGTGGGGGGCGTTTTCAAATGGCCCATCTTCTGAAAAGCACAGCGATAAGCCAGTGCGTCCGAGATGCGAGAGCAAGCGAGGTTACAGCGTCCGCCGGATGAATGAGCGTCTGACGTTACGTAGAAAAGCAGTGATATTTCTGGGCTCCTTTGTACCCCCCAAAAGCCGGGCATGTCTTGTTCTTCAGTAATCCCAATGGAAATTCTGGTGCAGTCTTATGAAAAATAGATACAATTCAATACTTAACTATTCCGTCGGTACATCGGTGGAATTCTGGTTCTTTGATAGTCTTTGGTCGTTACATCTTTCCTCGCTGAACATGCTGTACATGACACTACATCGCCACATCCGCTGTCATGAGAAAGAGCTCGCGCTGTCACGGTGATCACCGGTAGTCCTTCAGCCAGACCGCGCAGGATTGCAGGCGACTGAAACTGCGCTTTGTTTGGCCGGTGCGCGTTCAATCTGTACGTTATCGATAGAGCGGCGTCGTGATTTCATAATAACAGCAAGGTCATGATATAGCCATCTGTCATGCGGCATAAGATCAGACTATAAAAGATCCATAAGACAGATAGCAATGATGTGGCATCGCTGTGGTTGGCGAGACCTGAAAACACGGCATGTACCACTTCCTCACTTAGGGGTGTCGATTTAAAATACTCCAGCACACTATAGCGGGGAAGCAAAAAGAAAAAGTATTTTACTGCGTTTCGAGTAAAGCACACACTAATAAATTAACACGCGTGCACTCTCTACGGTCTTATCAAATAACATCTCCGTTTACCATTTCAGAGAAGAGACGGCTACCCACCCAAGTGTTACATGCTCACAGTGTTCTCTACCAAATCGCAATGTGTCCAGTTGAGTGAGCAGGTGAAATGTTAATTTGTAATAATTACAATACGTCCCGTGGATGCCAAATAGGCAAAGTGCTAGAATGTGGTTATGGTGAAAAGTAAAAAAGAAGCAAGACACTAACATCGAAACTTGATCCAATTTATGTATAGCCTAACAATTTATGTAGGCTATAGCCTTCTAGTGCATGTCGATTACGTGTAAGCAAATGCATTATTGTCAATGCACTAAATTTTCATAATAGACAAAGGCTTTATCGTTCCTTTTGTAATGCTATTGTATGACACCACGTGGGGAACTGTATCACAGCCCATATCAAACATAAAGAAGGTAAATTAAGTATGTAAAAGAATCTAGAAGGAAGTTCATTACATTTAATCTATCAATGTAGTCTATAGACAACAGATTATTTTGTGAACCGATTCATGCAAACAAAATATTCCACAATACGCAATTTGTGCATGTGTATAATAAATTAATAGTTTATTATGTGTCTTATGTAATAGCATGTGTAATGTGACCTCCTTTGAACACTTTAACAAAACAAAGAAGCTCTAGAAGCCTACTACTAAAGCTAATTTATTCTAGAACAAACTGCCTTAAGTCTTGTTTGAACTCATTTAACACCCCTTTAGCCATTTTAATTTCATTCCATTAAAAGTAATTTAAATGGAATTTTCTTAACAAGAATGTGCTAGGACTGCTATTGTCACACATTACCCATCATTGCCGCCATCCACACCGACAGATGTGTACATTTCTGCCTATTTGATAAAGCACAGATCTATAGGCCTACAGCACCACTTAGTTACATAACAACAAACATTAACGCATCATTACCTGACACCCCTAAGAGATACTCTCCTATGAGATCACTTAAGAAGCCTATAAATCATTCAGAGTCTGACTGGGCCTGGGCCACAACTGGCCCACACGCAGGGCCTGGCCTATGCCGGAGTCGGCCGCTACCTGTGAGGGTGAGCCAGGGCAGGGCTGGCTGGCAGGAAAGCAGAGAAGCCCCACTGACTAATTAGCAGTAAATCTCCAGAGTTATGGACCCTCGCTGATTCCCTAGGGCCTCTATCAGTGGAACGCAGCTGAGTTACACCAGCCATCCATCTGGGGAAAGGTCAGCCTTCACTAATATAAGGGGCGAGAGAGACAGAGCCAAGACCTGTCCACACAAAGAACATCCAATTCAACCTCGAGAAAAGACAGCGAGCCAACAAAGGACAGAAGCAATCAAAGTAGTGTCTGTTCTGTGTTTTTATAAATGCCTCTGTTACATAAAGTGGGGAGGGGAGCCTGATTTCAAATCCCCCGTCTGGTTTCTATTCTAACTGACGAGTAAACAATCCTGAGGGCTGTGCTGCGGTGGAGACAGTCATGCTCCCCCATGTGACTACAGAGCCCATCTTTGGAGATGGGGGGGGGGGGGGGGGGGGGGGGGGGGGGGGGGGGGGGGGGGGGGGGGGGGGGGGGGGGGGGGGGGG
>JASCQY010000080.1:839690-855745 GCA_030264315.1 Sardinella tawilis | reverse complement strand
CTTGAGCAAGCACTTAACCCCAAATTGCTCCCGGTGGTAGGTTGGCACCTTGCATGGCAGCTGCCACCACTGGTGTACATACATTGTAAGTCGCTTTGGATAAAAGCGTCAGCCAAGTGCATAAATGTATAAGGAAGGGGCTGTGTGTGTCTGTCTATCAGCTGTGCTGAGTGAAATGGTGTGTCAATAGGAGGAAATAATAAGAGAGAATTGCTGGTATTGTGCTGTTGCAAATCAGTATCTAATTCAATACTACACTGGAGCATTTATTGGTATCTGAGCATCCATTTTTTACACTAATATCAATTACACAGATGCTAAGACTAATACAATAAGAACACTGACATTTTGATATAGAAAACTATAATTTGCAACATCACAAAAATGATCAGAAGATCTTAAAAGCCTTTATAAGTTCATAATTCTGAATCCTACCCCTCCCTTTATAGGGGGCCAAAGCCTTATTTACATAGACACGTGTACAGCATACCAACTGCTGACTCGAAAATGTAACAAATTAGAACCACGGACAGCACCTTTACAGCAACTGTGATAGGTCAAGACTAAGCACACCGAAGATCTGCCATCTAACACATGTCCAGTAGGTGGTGGCAGTGAGGTGGAAGATAAAAGTGGAATGGAACAACAAAGAATACAATATGGATACATCAGAACATCAGGGCATTATTACCTCCGCCAAAGAGATTATGTTTTCGGTCAGGTTTGATTGTCTGTCAGTCTGTCTGTTTGCTTGTTTGTTCGTTAGGAGAATAACTCAAAAAGTACTGCATGGATTTGGATGAAATTTTCAGACAATGTGGGTATTAGGACAAAGAACAGATGATATGGTGGTAATCCGTGACACCATCTGAAATTTCTATTGGGTCAGTGAGCCATATTGCCTGGGTGGAGGTCTATGCTCTCCGAGTGCTTTTCTAGTTACGGATGGAATTGAATCTTTATGTAGGCTTTAAAGATTCAATCCCACCATCATACAAACATACCCCCCACACACACACATACACAGCACAGTTTACTTTAAGTGCAGATTGCATGTAAAAATGAATCTCACCTGTTCAAATTCTCTCAAGGTATGAGGTTGCAGAGGGGGAACTTTGTCAAGCTCATCCTTTGCTAAATCTAAAACAAAGAAAAATATAAATGATGAATATCGCATATTTTTTGTATCCCTAAACCATATATGTACCATAGGACACAAATACCATATGTATCCATAAAACATATATGTACCATAGGATACAAATACCATATGTTAATTTCTGAGAACATAATAGTAGCTTAATTTTTGTGAGATTTGTATTATGTAAGATGATGGCTAGATCCACTGAGCACCAGAAGCCCAACCCCTTCACTTCTGAGAACAGCTAGTAGCTTCATTTTTGGGATTTGTATGGAAGAGTTCAGATGCAAAACCCTCTTTGTCCATTTATGATGAATTCACAGAAATATATTTTTGATCAACTCTATTATCAGCCCAACACAAATGGGATTGTTTTGTCTTGGTTTGTTTCACTTGATAATTACATTCAAATTGCAGTTTGATAGAGATTACTTATTATAAAAATAACTTGAATGTACTGAATAACTGAAAATGTACTTGACGGGTTTTGCTTCTGAACTTCACACGACCTCTTCACTTCTACTGTGTCAGTGCCCACCTGTCATATGCCCTGAACTTCTGGACACATTTCCCTCCTTGTCCAGAGGCTCCTCCCTGAAACACAGGCCAGCAAGAAGATGAGTCAAACCACTTCACAGACTAAAGCACAAGAACATTAGTGTGACACAATGGTTTACAGGTTAAAGAATAAATGTATTGCAGCATCATAGAACATTATTGGACAGCATATGAAGATAAATTGTCCAATCAAATACAGTTATTAAAGTTAATGTAATGACCGTATATTAAAGTAATTAAAGTGCATATCTTTAACCACACCCAACACAATAATGCACTAATGTAAAAAATGCATGTCTGTAATTTATGACAGAGTCACATGACAGAAGCCTTGATCTCAACATTTCCTCCCACACAAATGGCAATGAGCAGGGTTACCATAGCAACAATCCAAAAAACTGGAGGGGAGGGACAAGTTTGGCGACAGTTAAAGATGGAAGTACTAGATAGTTCAGGATATTTCTATGTTAAAGAAAAAACGCATGAAATCAATAAATACTCAATTCACTAAAATGAACTTAATCAGTTAAACATTTTTACTGAATAACTGAATTGTCTGCACATTTGATTGTCCTGACAGCAATGCTCAGCATTCCTGACTGGGCTAGGTCTATATATAAAGCAGAACTTGACACAGCTGACAGGGCAACTGTGAGAGGCATTAAATTATTTACATTAATATTCAAGAGGGCCATGTGGATATCTGTGGAAGTCATACAGAGGAGCTAGTTTTACAAGCACAGTTTCTTAAATGGGACACTGTGTAAAATGTAGCCTAGGAGTACAATATGTGATTAATTGATACATCAGGGTGAAACTCCTAAAGGACAGTTTAAAAAAAACACAACAAGAATTCAGCTGATAATTCAGCAAAATAATGCACACAATGTGACTGTAGATCATCAGCAGTCCATATTTATTGCACTTTTGTTGAAAGTGACTCAGAAAAATATTACAATGTCAACTAAACTTCTATGCCACATTGGCCAGCCATACTGTTAACAACCAACTATGGACTGACTATCATATAATGTTATGGGACAATATTTTGGAACTATCATGTTGCTTAGCTTGTAGATTATCTTGTAGATTATCATGGCTACTACTGATTGAACTTTTCCTGCATGACCCCAGGCAGTTTGGTTAGCCCCTTGAGTCATGGATCTGCCCAAAGTTTCTTCCTATAGGCCTACACTTACTCAAATAAAGAAAATTTTCCTTGCCCCTCTTGCTCTTAGGTGCTCCTTGCTATACAGCGCCAAGGGACAATGCTATTGTTGAAGCCATTAACAAAGATTAAGCATATAGTAATGATAACAACACTAGCAACCATGAAATATCAAAAATGCACTTAAACCAATGTTCCTGGATCATGTAAATAATGCTTCCTTCTTTGCATGGAGATTCAGCTAACATTTGTGGATAAAACCTCGATGACATCATGTACTCATAGACAATGAATGGTTACTGTACATTTTCCTGAGCTAAGACAATGTTTTTTTTTCACACAAACAGGTCTGTAGTGCCTCTGAAGAACCAAGATCATAGCTATTCATTTTCAAAATTTCCCTGGGTTCAAGGCTAAATAGGCCTATGTGAATTTGTGCTTTTCAGCATTACAATGCGTTAACTTTTCCAGACTTTTGCTAACTTCATCACAGCCTTTTCAGAGGTGTTATTGGCATTAAAGGAGAAGTTTGGTGTGAATCAATCCATAGCCTTGTTAGAGGTCTCCAAGTACTGTCTGTATGAAAAAGAACCGGAAGATTTTATGCAACATAGACCGAGTAATGAACCAATAACTAATGTGAACTGAATGGGGCATAGCGAAATGAAACTGAAAGTAAATCGCTATGCCCTCGCGTTCACCTAGTGTTAGTTGTCAGTTCACTATTTGGCCTATGTTGCAACAAATTTTTTCGTTCTTTTTCCTACAGACAGCATTCCGTGACCTTGATCAACAGGGCTATGGATAGGGCTATGTGATATCGAAGCAGATATCACAATGGCTGTGGTTCGGCTGCAGGCACGAAGCCGAAGCTGAAGGCCAACTTACAAAGTTTTAAGGTACGAAATAGTATTTTACACCATTTCAATTTCTGTTTGTTCATCCTCCGCCTCCAAAAATAGTTCTAAGCTTAGTTTCGAGTGCGTTCTAGAGTTCTAGACTCTTTAGTGTTGCGTTGCCTGTTCCCAAGCAAAGTAGTAGTTAGCCAAGGGCTTGGAAGTTCAGGGAGAGAGGCTCTGTTGTGTTTGTGTACACACCTGGTTGCTAGTCTGTATGTGAAATGCCAAACTCCATATTCACATTACTCTATTAAGATGTTTTCTGGAATGTTCACATTCGTCATTTCAATGGAAAATGCGGAGTGATTACTAGCTGTGAAGAGTCACATGTGGTAATATCGGTGGATATTGCCACGGCTATAGCGACACGCAGAATACGTCTCGTCCAATCAGATATTACTAAAGAGTTTGACCGGACCTAACTATTATATAAGTTGCATCATGAAACACTCACTTTGGCTTCGACATTGCCTCAAAGTATTGGTTTATGAGATTTGCAGATCATCACATTCTGTTTTTATTCACATTTAACTTATCACAACTTTTTTTATTAACTGGGGTTTAACACTGTAAATGATTCAAATCTACAACTCGACTTGATCAAGTCTGTAGGTCCCTTAAAGAACATTAACTATGGAAGGCTGCTTCGAAAAATGCACAGGCACTCAGTCAGCCACTGAGAGAGTGAGAACAGATTATAGTCAGGAAGAGGATGATCATGGTCATGCTTTCTCACACCAAGAAAACACACCAATCACATGCATCCACTTCTTCCTCTTTATCTGACTTCACTGTTCTGACCCACAGAAACGTGTTCAGTCTTACAGTAGGTGTTGACACCCATCCCCCTAAAAAAGGGCAGTGAATTTGGGGAGGTCTTGCCAAACAACACCACACTAAGGGGGGTGGCAATCTTATTGTTAAACAGAGAATTTTGCAGCAGTGGGGGGCAAGTTGATCTCAATTAAGTTTGAAAATAGTTGAAAGGAAGACTTTGCCCTCTGACTTCCAGCCACAATAGCTGATTAACACTATGGCCTCCATACTTAACTGGTGATTAACATCTCACCCCCTTGCAGATTAAACATAGTCAATGTATCAGGGAGGCAATCTTGCCCAAGTTCAAGTAGGCTATTTCCAAATTATACTGTACTTTCCCATTGTCATAAGCTAACAGAAGATCTGATCCAAACTACAGACAAAGAACTTCCCAGAGGAAGTGCCTCGAAAAGTAGTAATAAAAAAAGAAAATGGTAAAACACCATTGCAGGCCCCCGCTCAGATTATGAAATATTTTGTTGTAGATTGACACTATAGGGCTATGACAGATTTAGCACATATGGTGACTACTCTGATCATGTACAAAAGTAAAACGAATGCTCTGCTCTTAGGTGCCAATTAGAGCCTAAGTGAGATTCCTGACAACGCAACTGCTGCCTTACTTCCCCACACCCCTGCATAGTTTGAACAGCTGTTAAGATCAGCTGCTGGACCAGTCTCCGTTATGGCCTCTTAACAGACTTAAAGATGTTTGTGTCTGTGAGTTACTATTAACAGGACTACATCAAATGACATGCCTACTATGGCTCATACAAAAATCACAAGCCAGCATTCACAGTTTTCCATACATCAAACAAAGGTGCGTCTAAGATTAATGGCATTTTGGCATTCGTGTATCTTACTCTGTGCAGCGCACTTATAGCAGCGTGTTCCTTCCAAGACCTACGGAATAAATTAAAGACACCTAACACCATTTAGCATAACACCAAATACCAATCCTTTCGGTGGCTTCCATAATGTAACCTCTCACTGGTTTACACGTTTTCCAGGCCCATTTTATATATGCCAATCTTTTGTAGAAAAAAAAATGTAATCTTGCTAAGACAGCCCTATTCAAAATGGAATGGGACATCCATTGTAAATAGCTTCATTAATGTAAACGCGGGTAGCCATAACAATTAGGCCTCAATGGTTTACTGCAGCTCCGTGAAGGTATGCTGTCTGGTAATGTTAAGCACAAGAAACGACAGCGGCACACAACACTCGCGATTCATCAGACGACCGCAGGCTAGTGGACAGAGAGCTAAATGAATTCTACACGAACCTTGATCTAATTAACTTATTGTGCATGGGTCTGTGCATTCCAAGCTACGTCCTTACCTCTCCGTCTCTTTCCAGGTCTGTTGCTCTGAATCGGTCCAGTCCATACTAAAAGGGTAACCTTGCGCGGCACCCCTCAAATTTACATCATCCATGCATGAGTCCCATTATTCATTTCTTTGGCATTGAAAACGACGTTGGTCCTGTAAATGGCCATTTTTTTTGCATTCGTTGGTTGCAAGAGGTAGATCCAATCACTGGAAGATGCTGCCGTGGTTGAAGATGCTGTGTGCCGTATTGTTTCACGCGGCACCTCCACCCCCCCTCGGAGCAGTTACGACAGCGGGGTGAAGTTGCACGCGGACCTACAGCTGTCCTAAATCAAAAATATCTTGCTGTTACGGTTACATCTCTTTGACCCATTTATTCTGATCTAGTATTTTTTTTTTTTTTTTTTTTTTTTAAGGACCCATTGGGGCATTACTGAAATTGCCCATCATAAATTCTAGTGACACCATCGTGCGTAACAAAAAAAGGAGAAAAAATCAACCTTTATTTTGTGAGTAGGGCTACAATAATTAGGCCTATGTCTAGATTCTGTATTAGGCAGTATTTGACAGCAAGATGTAGCAATAACCTCACCTCCACATATAGGCAAAATAATGACTACAGCTTCACACTACACATTTTATCATGCCTTTTCATATATCAGGACAAATTGTCCAAAACTTAAGGTTCCCGTTATATTCTATGATCAACCACGTGAAATGGAACAAGCGGTAATATCCTGAATGAGCGCTAGATGTCAACCAAACCTGTGCTACAATGTACTGCCTATAACTCCCACAGCAATTCACAAGAAGAAACGAGAGTCTGTATCAATGCAGGTTTATAAAAACACTCGTAATTACATAGGGAAAATGGTTATGATGACAATAGGCTAATAACACTATAAAGCAGGGGTGGCCGAACATTTCTGTTTGTGGGCCGCATGGCTACTGAAAATCTAAGATGCCAAGGGCCAATGCAAAATTAAGAATCTAATTTTGAATCAGTTTCAGGTGAAACTAACAGCGACTGCAGACTGTCTAATGCTACACTATTTAATGATATTATTGACAATAATGTTACACCAGTATTGAAACTATATGACATGTGAAGGATAGGCTATATATGATAAAAATAGATTAATGTAACAATACGCCACCTTGCATCTTATTTTTTGACTTCATGGCGGGCTGCATGAAAGAGAGCAGAGGGCCGCATTTGCAGTTTGGCCACCCCTGCTATAATGCATTGTGACACACCAGGCTGGGCTTAGGTTACATCATAACACTTTATAACTTTGGTCATTATTTTTGGTCCAAGCATTATGAATACTTTAGCCCATAATTGAATTTGTAATAGAAAACTTAACATTTAAAATTAAAACTCATTCTTATGGAAACTTGTTACTGTCTGTGCAAAATAGTTTTTTTTTTCTTTTTTCCCCCTTAGCTTGGCAATGCGACACCATCAAAACTATTGTCTGTCTACAAGGAAGTTGTTATCCAACCATCCACACCAGATACTAACTTGTGTCCAGGACTACTTACATTAACATAACATGTTAAACAGGAAGTCCTGGGGCACCGGCACTAGAACTTGAAATGGTGAGCCATTTGCTTCATTGTTGGTAAGCACTCAGGGTACCTGTAAGCTCTGAACCTGTTTTTGCCACATAGAGGTTCTACTCTTCAAAAAGTTGCCTCCATTGGACAGCATTTTATAGTGTCAGCCCTGCCTCACATGGCCATGTCCTCCTACACACCTCTGCTTCATTGTCATCTGCCCAAAGTGAAGTCAAGAACGAGGGGCTGGATTCATTACCAGGCTAGCCCTGACCTGGTCTTCTTATCTATTCATTCATTAAACTGGTTTAACATTTAATTGGCCTCTTGGTCATTACAAGGGTATAATGTTTAGTTCATCCCACTCTGCATTGTTGTCCACAAAGATAGGCTAACAGTTATGAATACCCACAGTTCTTCTCTAGATTTTTGCCCGAAATTTAAATTTTGCTCACTGACAGCCACGACAAAGGCATATTCTTTTCTATAGATAAAGAATAAAATATTATACCAGTGCAGTGAGTGAATTTAAGCTAAGTAGTTGGCTTTTTGATGGAATGATGGTGTTAAGCATAGCAAGTAGCCTCCAATGGAAAGTGATGGGAGGCATGCCAGACTGGGGCTCAAAGAGCATCCCGTTCTTCTGTATGGACGACGAATGTCCCGGATGATGCATGTCTGGATGATGAATGTCCCCATAAAGCTGATAGTAGATACTGGCAGTGTGTCCCAATCACATTAGTCTGAGACAGCTTTTTTATATAACAAATGGTCAACTGTCTAATCGAGTCACTGGAAATTAGGCCATGGTCAAGAAAATAAGATTGTGTTTTCACACATGTGAATACCATGTCCATGTTTACAGTGTCATCCAAAGGAGCCTTCTTTTTACAAAATCAGAGATGAATCTTTAACTTGATACATCTTTAAAATGTGAGGTAGTAGGCCTATACAACTACTCTTTTTTGTCTTGTCTGGTGTAAATAAGGGATCAATGAAAGGTAGCAGATTAGATCAATAAAAAAATAAGTCATCTGCCCTTACCAGCAATACAAATAAACACTATTATGCAACTGAATCATTACTTCGGAAAATTGGTCATATTTTAATCACACTGAATTGGTTCACAGGATTCAACCACCAGGAAATTCACAAAACCACAGGTGTGTATAATTGTTTAAAATACACACCACTTATCCTGTTCCATTATTCATTTTCTAATAACAAAAGATGAAAGAAAGAGTCAAACGGAACAGATTGTCTTACTTTTTCATTTTATGAAATGAGGCATTGTCAAACATCACAAGTGAGTTAAACAACGTAGAAAGGTTCAGAGAATCTTTTAAATACAAAAGAGCCTTGCCAAAGCATTTGAGGCATCCTTAAAAAGCTGCCCTTCCTCTAGATAACTTCCATATGAGTAAATTTTCATATGACTTAATTATGAATACTGGTTCTAATGGCACTAGGATAGGGCAATCAAATATCAGGGCAGGCAAGTGGAACCGATGTGGAACCTGGGCCCCATCCCACTGACTTCTTCTCCAGCCGGCCCTTCTCCCCCTCCTCTATCACCGCTTGGCAACTGTGTCTCCTCTTCACAGCTGCACCACTCTGGTCTAGTTTCTCCTCTCTGCCACCCTCATCTTCCTCTTCTGGAGGCTTGGGGCCAAGGATCCAGTCTAAATGGCAACATGAGAAAAGGTAACAGTGGTAAATTGAAACATCCCTCCGTATGTCCTTGGGCTATGTAAAATGTCATGTTTAATGGTGTGAGGTTAGTATAATGTGAGTTTATTGATCGGTATTGGGTTGTGTTTTTTAAATAGTATATCATGTATTTCTTGCATGTTTATGTTGTTGGCAGACAAGAATGGCATGTTTTCCCTTTTGAGCTTAAAGATCAGCATTAGTGGTCAAAGTTGTCTTCTGTTTAAAACAATCATTGCTGATGCTCATTGTTTCCTCTAATGAGCAAGTGGTGACATAACTGGAAGAGATATACACCAACACATTGGAGCACAAAAGGAGGAATATCTGATTAATTTCAACTCACTGTTAACCACACCACATGTCGACAGGAAGAGAGGAGGGTTAATGGAAAGTTAATTTTGGACAGTTATCACAAAGGACGGCATCCACTGGTGATGGAATGGGGCAATGGACTGCACAGAACACCAAACACGACTTCGCACCTGCCAGGTCATGCATCAGATCGGTGATTAGATGTCCGACAATGGCATATAGAGCCACTAGCACCAGTGCGACTCCCGCCAGTATGTATAGAACATGGTGAGGCAGACTGAGGGCATCACGTGGAGGAGGGATGTAGCTTAAATAGTCAGTAGGTTTCTTTTCCATAAGAACCTGAGGGAGAAGCTGTCTACAGTAAAACATCATCGACAAATTTGAGGTCCTATATCCTGGAATTCAGAAGAAGGTCCCACACACTGTCCATTCTGTACGCATATCAAGGCTACTGAACAAAATGTTTTGGTCTCCAGACAAAATAACCTGATAAATGGACCGACAAAAACATTGAGACATGCGCGTTCCAAGCTAGTCACCTTTGGTCATTTCCAGCCCAGCTGTTCCCAACATGTGCAAAAGTTTTCATATTTTTTAGGTCCTGTTGACATGTTGAAAACCTGAGGGTAGCATAGGCCTATAGCTTCACTTGGGCCTATCTATTATAACAGGAGACACATACAGTAGGCCTACATAGGAGTGTATGGGCGATAGATGCACATTGTGTGTATAGGCTATACTTTATTGGTAAACGTACCTCCCGACACCTTAACAGACGTGCTGAGTGAGCTGAGTCACAGATTAGAGCCTAGGTGTGTGCAGGGCTGGACTGTGCAGGATGACGGAGGTTACATGAGGAACGTGTTTAAAATGGTTTTCAGTGTTTAAAATGGTTTTCAGTGCATTTCAGAGCATTCAGCAGGACAGGTACTGCAAAAAGGATAAAGATTTAAGGCCAGGTAATGATTTTTTATTATCAGACTAAATGTCAAATTTGTTGATTGGTAAAGAAAACAGGGTAGGCTATTGAATTATCTTGATCTCATTGAAGAATATAAATAATCTTACAACAACAGATGCCTATTGTAGGACATTTGTACTTGAGAGGCTAATCCTCTTGCAGCAAGATGAATTTTGTTGGCCACTCTCTTGCATGGTTGCCTGAGACGCACGTCTAGGAATGAGAATTACTGGATATCGTCGCGTTATCTTGAATTTAATGTGTCTGGATAAGGGGATTACTAGTCCGTTGAACAGCAGTTTTCGAGGAAGATACCATCGCACATTAAGCAGTGGAGAGAAATGTAGCATAGAATGACTATGAAAGACAGACCAACAGACTGAGATCCTTATCACTTTCCAGTGTGATATTAATCTAAATATACTATAAAGTGTTAGTCTTACCTTCCTATATTGTTTTTTTCTCTCATTCCATTTCAGTTTTTGTAAAAGGCACATTCATTTTTACTCCATCATTTGTATGAGTTTACTCATCATCATCACTATCTTCATCTTCTCGACCTGCCTTCATGGCCTCAGACAACATAAATGTCCACCATAAGATGCCAATCAATGTGTTGACGGAAAGAACACACCACATAAATGGGTCGATCATGTTAACAGATACATGCAGGCTATCTTGTGATGAGTGAACCAGAGAAAACTAATCTGGTATGCATAACAAGAGAACAACAGCGAGCAGTTGGTTTATCTGAGTGGCAATTCTCATTGGGTGTGGTCATTGAGGATGAGGATTTGTATGTATTAATGATCCCATCCCACACCCTTGTCTGCACCCTTGGTATACAGTAGGCCTATTCAGTAATCTTGTTGGAGTCAGTCATAACTCTACATCTTGGGAACTGTCTAAATATGCAGTACTGTTGAAATACACTATACAGTCATTAAGTGGTCAACAAAAGATTGTCCTAAAATTTAAAATTTGTGCCTGGTGCCATACATTGCCAGACAGCCAAATTGCACCATTAAATGTGTTTTGTTGCACCATCCAGCAATTAGGCCAACGTATTAAAAAGATAATTCTGTGAAGATGCTCGCTGTATGTTGAAATTTCTGCTATGTCATTTGTGTTTGTGAGGACACTGCATAATGTCCATTGCTCATTGACTAATACCTTAATTAGATCAACTTGAATTGTAATGCCCATTGCATTTTCTTCTATGTCAGTCTGGGACATAGTAATCTTCTTGTAGTGCTTGTTCTGAGACAAGGCTTAAAGTAGGCTGCCAAATTTTGCTGCTTCATGTAAACATTACATGGAGGGAGTAAAACCATAAATATATTACTGGAGGAGAATAAAGAATAAAGAATGTGTATGTCAAATATGTTTGTCTCTGTAGAAACAAATTTTGGAGATTCTGCAAGCATACATATAGCCTAAAGGGACAAGGGAAATTTGTAATATTTAGTAAATATTCACTGAAACCATGTTGTGTAGTATTGCTTTAAATCTGATATAGTATTTTCAATAGGCAATTCTGTCGGAAGGGGACTTCTGGTCACATCCATAAATCCACGTAAATGTAAGAATTTCAAGTATTCAGCTGTAGAGGTAACATGTAAAATTGAGCAAATGAGAAATTGTCCAAGACTATTTTAAGATAAATTTTCCATCCTTTGTACAAGAATACATTACACAGATGAAACTAAGGCTATACCTTATCCTGTTGTTTTTAATTTAGCTGGAGCCACAAATGTGTCTCTTACCAAAAAAAAAAACACATTGGTAATGCAAGTGATAAAAACAGTGTCTTATACTACTTACCAACAGAACGCAGCTGAATAACTCTAGGAAGGAAAACGCTTTGTTTTGAGTCCCCCCCAAAAAAGCTTGGCCTAATAGTAGAGCTGCTTTAAAATTCCCTTTTAAAAAGAGTTTCAACTGACATAGCAGGTGTGACAAAAAGGGGTCAGAGGGAACATCATGAGACCAGAGCAAAAACAGCCAGAATGATATGATGGAAATGTCAAATGTTACAGTGCGCATGATCATAGGACGTCCCACATGTTGCCACAGTAATAGTAGACCTATAAGTCTCTCCTGCTACAGATGTGTAATCTGTCTTTACCATCCCTCCTACACAATCCTGCAAACAAACAAATCCGCTTGACTGGATCTACATGTAAGATTTGATGTTAAATCCAAACGATAACACTTTCTAAGAACTTAGCATTCATAAAGTATTATAAACACATTCATAAAGGGTTGATACATTCAGTCAAATAACTAGTGGCATTAGCGCTCATAACTGTTTTTACATTCTCATGACTGTACTTAATAATATCTAGTTTTAAAACATAAAATTTCACAAAGCATTGTAAAGCTTCAATTTGTTAATTGTCCTTTTACATATTGCACTGCTCATGCCGAATAACGAAGTGTTACAATTGTCCAGTGCATCCAGTGAAATGATCACATAATTATTCACACAAATCAATAAGGTATCATTACAGGCAATAAGTAAAGTGGTAACCTATTCCTCATCTGAAAAGGCTAAATGCGCTTTATAATGCTTTAAATAGCATTACAATGAGAATGTATAAACAGCTACATAATGGCAATAGTTATACGGTTTTATGAATGCATTTGAACCCTTTATGAGTGCTTTTTATAATTGTTTATGAATACTGGATTCATAAAGTATACCCCACCGGCACAACTCTCGGCATTAAGGGAGATTGGGGCTGGTTAGCTCACTTTTTCCTGATGAGCATATATCTCTTTGCCTTAGCCAGCTAACTTACCATGGTTTCCTGTTATCAAACTGGAAAATCACAACCTGACATCTCAGCTCTAAAAACAAATAGCTACACTTGTTTGTTCAAATTATTCCACTTTTTTATTGGTTCGTGATTAAAGCCCCATAGTGCATTTGTTGTGCATTCAACTTTCTCCAATATGCAGCTGGTTGGCACATGTGGTCAGGGGTCGTCAAGGGTCACACATAAGTTATAACCCTTTTTTGTACTTTTTTTGTGAATCTTCTCCTGTATCACTGCTTCAAGATCAATCCTTGCTATATCTTTGCTCTGTCAATGTTTTTCAAGACTGTTCTGAGCATTCCATGACATACCATTCCAAATCAATTTTCAATCAAAGATACAGTATGTTTGTCACAAAATAGCCATAAGCAGTATACAGTAGTGCCAACCCGAAATCAGCGTGCCAACCAACGTTGGCCATATTGGGGGGAGGGTGCTGCACTCTGTTACATTCTCTGTATAAGAAGAATGTGTTGTATTACAGTATATCAAGAAGTTCTTGTATGGAGTCATAATAGTCCCAAAAAGGTTTGTGAAGACCCTTTCAGTGTGTACTTAATTTGCTCCAACTTCAAAAAGTACAACACCTCTTTGATCCACTTTGTAAAGGATGGGGGAGCCTGTTGCTTCAATTTTAAAAGAATCAAACGCCTTGCAAGAAGTGTTGAGAAAGCTATGACTACGTAGGCTTTATTTGGTAAAATATGTCTGTATTCCACTGGTATTAGTCCAAAAAGAGCACAGACAGGGTTAGGATCAAATTGTATACCAAACATCTCACTAAAAGCTTTAAAAATATCTAGCCAGAAGGAGGAGAGGTTTGGGCATAGCCAAAACATATGTATTAAATCTGCTGGCTGACCTCCACATCTAGGGCAGAATGGTTCAACATTTGGATAAATTCTTGCCAGTCTAACATTAGTTAAATGAACCCTATGTACTACTTTCAACTGCATTACCCCATGTAGGGCAGATGTAGATGATGTATGTAACAGGTCTAAGATTGATTCCCATTCGTCCTCTGTCAGGACTACTCCCAAATCATTGTCCCACGTCCTTAGTAGTAGTAGTATTTTAAACAAAATCACATTGTTACTCTTGGATGTATTGAGGAAAATGAGGAAAATGTTAAATCCAGGAAGGACCTCTACATAACCTGAATTGCTTCAAAAGGGCATCATTTTTTCATTGGAATTTTATCTCAGCACCCCTAACAGCTTGGCAATCAACACTTATTCAACCTGCCGGTCTCCCCTAATTCTATATCTGAGAGAGAAGGTGTCTGCAGGAAAAAAAGAGTCGAGGTCTTTAGGTTATTCTCAAAGGGAAATAGGAAAATAGTGTTGACATATTGAACACCTGTTAAACATAGGTTACTCATTCCTTGAGGAACATTATGTTTATCTACTCCAAACTGTTAGTGGGAGCCAAACAGCCAATACACTGCAGCGGGGACGACGACTTAAAAGGCCTAGAAATCGTAAGGAGAAAAAAAGAGACCCAGTTGGCTATATCAGATGTGTGTAGATTAGGATTTCTACTTGACTGTCAGTCTAGCTGTAGTTTTCGGAGAAGAGATCATTCCTGATGGGAACACAGAATGTGCATCAAAGCACAGACCAATAGATTGAAGTCCTCTTAAAATATTGCTTCTTAAGTATGTTTACCTTTAAGTGTTATATTAAATAAAGTCTTACCTTCCCATTTTTTTCTGTCAATCCATTGCTGTTTTTGCAGAACTGAATTTTAACTCCTCGCTCAGAGCGAGAGGCACCTAATCTGTACTCCATCTTTGTATTCTACTTCATGAATTTACTCCTTTATTCAGATGGAGATACTTCTTTGGAGTCTTCAATGGCTTCTACTCGACCTAGTCTCATGGCCTCAGACATCATAAATGTCCACTCAACGATGGTGATGAGAGTGTTGACACTGAGAATACCCCACATTACTGGGTGCAGCATGTTGTCAGAGATATGGAGGCTGTCTTGAAAAATCTAAGTGAGAAAACTAAACTGTGTGTGGAGAAGAAGAGCCAACAGCACATTTATCTGAGTGGCAATCATTCTCATTGGGTGTTGTCATTGTGGGTGTTGTCATCCCCTTCGGACGCATTAATTATCCCCTCCAGTATCCTTGGCTGAACCAGAAGCTAATCTCAGTTTCTGAGTGTCTCTGCAGTCTGTTTCTGCAAGTCTTCGGTAATCCAGTATGACGCTAACTTACAAACAGTCTGAAAATATAACCTTGTGATCAACAAAAGATTTTGTAAATCTCTGATGGCAACGGCAGGCACTGCACCAGTAAAGATGTTTTGTTCTACTAATCAATCAGCTCTAGAGCATTGGATGAAATAATTCTCACCAGTAATGTACGGATGATTGAGTGAAGATATTTGATGCATGCTAATATTTCTGTCTTATGTCACTTGTGGCTGTGAAGAGATTGCATAATAATGAATCCCCATTGCTCATCACCTAATATCTTAATTAGATTACTTTTGAGTTGTACAGTCCATTGCAGATTTTATTCAGTGCCTGTCTGGCACATAGTGCTCTTGTTGTGTTGTGTTCAGGACAAGACTTAGTAGGCTATTAGATATCCATAGATCATTATTACAGTGTGTTCCTAACCCCTCAGTCACACTTGCTGCAAAATAGTCGCCAGCGACAACTACAAGCGACAGGCTCAATTCATTTTCAATGAGAGGACCGTTGGGCAGCGACAGGCGACAAGTCGCCAGGTAGGCGGGCCCAGAATAGAAGTAA
>JASCQY010000080.1:797798-812432 GCA_030264315.1 Sardinella tawilis | reverse complement strand
TCCCCTGAGCCTCCCCAAACCTCGCTCAGGCTTAGACCAAATGAAAGCAATAATCCCAGGCCACTAATCGCAAAATAATGAAAGGATTTATACTTTGCAGCAATGTGTGTTGAGATCTTTTTTTTTTTCCTTCTGTCTGTCTGTCTGTCTGCCTCTGGGTCATTCTGTGGCAGGGCTTGTGAATAGGTGAAGACACTTTTAATGTGCTGTGGTGCTTCTTGCAGCAAGCAGATGAGTAGACCTTTTTTGATTTGACGTGTGCCGCAGTACATTGATCAGTCTTTCCTCCCTTCTCCGCTGCGACAGGTGAACACTTTTGCATTGGCAGTGCTTTTTTGCATTGCTTTCTGTGTTTTATAGTAGCCTATTTAATTCGGAAGGTGGTGGCTTTAGCATCAGCTTCAAATCTGGGTTTTTTGCTTCAATTAGGAATGATGAAAATAAGCCTTTTAAACCTTTTATTGCATGGGCATGGGTACAGAGAGCTGAGTGGCTTGAATAGTGTGCTTTATTCTGCCTCTCATCTAATGCAAGTGAATTTAACGAACATTATCAGGGCAAAGCGGTTTTCTCTTGTTCACCCTCCAGTGTAATTTAGCTCGTTAATCTCATTTTGTTTTACATTCATTCAGTGGAGTGGTTTAAAAAGAAAAAACTGTGCCAAATGATTTTGCCTCATGTTCTCTCTCTCGACTCTGTGTGTTGTCACTGATATTACTAGCCATTAATTTACTTTTTGTCCCGAATGGGCCCTTTGATGCGATGTCTGTAAGTGGGAACTCTGTCACGGTACACTCAGCCTCTGCTCTGGTGGCCTCCTTGTTGGATCACCCGAGCGCAGTCACACTTGGTCACCTGAAGGCAGAGTCAACTCGCATCATAGGATTGATGGTTTGCACTTCATGAAATGAGATTTCATTTATTTTTAGGACTTGGCACTTTACCCATCATAAGGTCATCCATCATCAGTTGCAGAAGTTACATGGAAATCTATGCATTACTTTGTTGAAATGTGGTGTTATTATCAGCTGTATGTGGATGACAACAGTTTTGGCAACCTGGTTTACAGGGTATGGTAATGACTTTACTTCTACACCCTAGTCTTATTTTACCCCACTTATGTGTTCCATTAACTGAGTCATTATCTGCATTGTTTGTGTGTGTGTTCAGTTAAATCTCACCTGGTTTGACAGCACTTTGACAACATCCTAACCCCCTCTCTTCTGAACCAGGGACATTCTCAGCAACTCCAAACTGATTTGATTAATTTAAAAACATTACTTCAGAACACAAAACATGTTTTGAGATGTCTGAATAAAATTCAGTATCCCAAACAAGAACCTGTATTTTTTTGTATGTTTCTGTATCTTAAGACGTGCTATACTGGAACACTTCTTGCGCTGTTAGCCTTCAGATGTTGTGCATGACAACCAAATGTGCCATGGTAACTTGAGCTTTAGGGCAAGAGGCCACTTCTTTTATTGCCTTCGTATCTTGTATCGAGTAGCCTAGCCTACCATTTGATTCAGTGTCCCGTGTGGAATAACAGGGTCTGATGTGAAGTCGTAAAAGTAAAATGATTGAGTGAAAGCTGTCTTTTGGTGGTCATCAGAGAGGATTTAAATCAGTCTCTTTTGCTACTCAGGTGATATGTGTTGCTCTGCAGAAGTCTTTATACCAAGGGATCTATTTGAATACATTGTGACTGCAGTAACCCTCTTAAATATGTGGCCTCAGCAAAAAGAGATTGAGTTTCTTCACGTGCGATGAATCTGTTATACAGTATATGTTATCCTGGTATAGGGGGATATGGGTGTTTGAGCAGACAGCTACCACACGTGACGGCTCTGCATAGGCTATGTACACGTGCATGAACATCGAGTAAAAACACTCACATACTGTACACACACACACACACACACACACACACACACACACACACACACACTAGTCATTTTCATACCAGTTAGGCATTTCCACTACACATGTTACATCACATTCATTCAGTACAATTATTCAGTCTGTTGGAATGAATGAATGGATGTGGAATGAATTACTGTAGTTGAGATAAGTAGGACCCCACCCCCCCTACCCCCACTCCCAACAGAAGCTTATAAGAGAGCCTGCAGTACTAGAAGTTCAAATGATCATGGCAATCTGGCTCGAGGCATCCTTTGAGAAAGCAGCTCAAGTGTTCATGTTGCTTTAATGGACACAGAAGGCAAATCTAGCACTGGCTGCCTCCCCAAGCCAAAAGCGTAGAAGAAAAACAAACATTTTTTGCCCCTGAACACCTCCCTAGACAATGAATCATATTTAGGTCAGCCTGCAGGAGACAGCCCTGCTCTGGAATGGGGAAGCACAGACACAGATTCGGCATAGTGTAGTGTAGTGTCATTCTTTCTTTTTTTTTTTTCTCCACAAAGAGCCGGTGCCTTATTGTTCCCTCCCTGACATCTGTCTATGCGCCCCACAAGCATGATGTGAGGTCCCAGTCTATGTTTGCAGACAGAGGGAAACACTCACACACACACAAGATTGGAAACTTGATCTCGCCACATCATGGCTGCTTACCATATAAATAGAGTGTGACAGACGTCAGTAAGGGCTGGTTTCTGTGTGAGTGTGTGTGTGTGTGTGTGTGTGTTTAGGCAGTGGCGTAGCTGGTAACTCTGCCCCTCGCCCCTTACCTACCGCTACCACTATTTTAGGTCCTAGAGGTCCTATGCAGTAAAGTGCACAAGCGTAAGACAACACCAGAGTGTGTCAGAGAGGCTGTTTGCTTTCATTAATAAGCTTTCCATTAAATGACAGACAGATTAATAACCTCATATTTATAATCTGAAAATTGAATTTAAAAAAATTGCAATGTTGCCTTGCTTAAAATCACTATATAGGGATTTAATAATAGTCAACCTCTGAATTCATACAGCCATCCACATACTTCAGTCAGTGCTTTTATTCATGACAAGTTTTGATTATTAGATGCAGAAAATTCAATTTATCCAATTGTGTCCAACCATAAGTACTTCTCTAAACACACTGGCCCAGGGACTGTACCTGAGTACTCAGATCCCTTAATTTTTTTTTTTACATGTTGCCACCCTCACCTATCTGCAGTCACTGCCCCACCCTGAAGGCAGGATTTCAAATGATTGGCAAATGAAAAAAAAAAAAAAAAGGATCAACATAAGCATTGAGCTTGATTGCTGTACATTTCACTTCTGGTGCCTTTTTTTTAAAGATGGGATGAATTTACAAAGTCACACACCCATAAGGGCTGATACGGAGCCAGGTGAGGAGTCAGCACCATCTGAGGGCAGGGCATCAAACCAAACCTGTTTTACTTAGTCTTTCCACAGACATGACAACAATGCTTGACTCTCCAGCCTCACAGCTGAGGTCTTCTACAACATTTGTTAGAAAGCAAACATTGCACATACTGATGTAATGACAAATGTTGATATGTTAAGGTGACTGTGTGTTTTCCATTCACTTGTATTAAATACAGTGGCAACACAGAGTTGAATGTAATATAGGAGAGCCAAGCTGGGGCATGGTGACAACGTGGAGGTGTGGTTGTGATAAAGAAGATACAATAGTTTTTAACATTTTTTGTATCTCATTTTTGGATGTTTTTACCTAAAAAACGTACAGGGCATCCTTCAAAAAAGGTTTAGACACATTGAGTATGAATTTGAAACCCATTCAGGCCGTTGAAAAGCAAATTAATGTTCTGTAACTTTACTTTGCTTAAATAGCTTACAGCTTTCTTTTAATGGTAGGCTAAAAATGTATTGGCTGTATGCTTGGTTCACAGATATACCTTGAACAATACAACCCTATAAAGGTGGTTGTGCTGCACCAAGGATGAGGACATGTCATGAGCTTTGCCAAGTAACATCTCAAAGGAATAGGCTTTTTTAAAAGAAAAAAACTAGGGAAAATAAGTATTGACAAATGTGTCAACACACACAGGATCTCCTTGCAGGATTTCTGATCAGGACAATATCTCTCGATCAGGATGCCAGAAGGATTGTGAGATGTGTAGCTCAAGAGACAAGGACCACTGGGAAAGAGAGAATTAGTTGGAGGCAGCAGCTCCAATTATTAATAAAAGCTATAATAATAGCTTGGTTTTATATAGCATGTTTCAAGGTCACTTTATAAAGGAGGTATGTGTGTGTGTGTGTGTGTGTGTGTGCATGTGTGTGTTAAAAGGGGGACTAGAGGCCAAAGGCCTCTGAAGATATATTTACAGAAGAAACAATAAGTACTGCATATCACTGTCATTGCCTCTACACACACTCACCCTACACAATGTAGACAAGCCATGGAACATAGAAGAATGTAATCTGGTCAGACTGCTGATATACACGTCCATGGTGTACATGCTATTCGTGGACGAGAAATGGCGGTGAAGTGCATTGCCTATTGTTTCCTCTGTGGTATTCTGCTTTTTCATACTGTGTTCCATACAGTTTTTCATTCGACTTTATTACACATAACTTTATGTATGGGCTCGAAGTTTTTTGATTTCTTTATGTCTAGATCAATACCAAAGTCGGGTCACAATTCCATGTCCATAGCCTGATAGGAAATATAGCTACAGAAAAAATGTCCAATCAATACTCCCCCTCCCCACTGCACATTAAATATATCAGTCATTTAATTAGCTTTCCTTTAATATCAAGTCCAGACCTCGGGCTCCCTGCTCCAGCCTCTGAGGAACAGGGGGCTTTGTCACATCTCAAAATAATCAAGAAGTGCCCGTTATGATGACACGCCTTCAGCGGAACGCTCATGTAACCTTTCCAGAGATAAACTCTGCTAAGGCTCCTGCTGGTCATTTCAATATAGCCTTTACTATATAATGTGCCGGTCTATCTTTGGACAAGGCTTTAATTCTCAAGGTAGCCCCTTAACACTGTTAACTTAATACGGTGTCAATGCCCAAACTTCAGAGCATGTATACCACCAGCTAAGACTTATTCAACAATCTCTTAAAGGGATACGCTAGCCTTGCTAGCCAAACTATACACATGAATTTTATAGTCTGGAATCGGACCGTTCACAGCGCTGAAGCCTGTGGGTGGGATCAACAGTTATCGTTCAAACTGTCTCTACAGATAATAGGCCAGCGCTACTGACCAATAAGAGCTATCAGGCAGCCCTTTCGTCATCGTGCTAAGCCAATGACTTGCTACACAGATAGACCGTTCTGAATGGTCCGTCGCAGGTCGCGATGGGCCAAGATTTGCCTATTTCTGCTGATATGTTATTGGTCTAGATGCTAGGCTAGGGATACACCACCTTATTTCGGGAAATTGCTTATCTGTAGCCAACCCCTAGTTGAACATGAAAATACATAGCATTTTTCTCTATGTGTCTGCAACGCCGAGTTTGACAGTGTAAGCTTATTTAACATAGCAGTGAAAGTCTATGGTACCAAATATCAAATTTACTTACAAAGCACTTTAAAATTAACCTAAGATTCACCAAAGTGCAAAACTGATATTTAATTCAGTCAAGTGGACACTTTTATCTTGATGCTAATGGTACCATTTACTTCCAGTCATTGTGCTAAGCTATGCTAATAATGTCAAGTACTGAGCAACACACTGAGAAGAAAATGATATGCGTTTTCTTGAATAATACTTGGGCATAATGCAAATACGGAAATATCAAAAAAAGGTGGTGTGTTCCTTTAAGAAAGTCTTGTGAAGAAAAACTGAGAAGGATGAAAAAGCTGATTCTTGGGAAAATATAGGAGCCATCTTACAAGGGGTAATAGCATTAATCGCTAACTTCCGCTAAAATACCGTTTTAGCACAGCGGACAACAAAGGTTCAGTCTGATGCATGCAGACGACCATCTTCATATTCCAGTCCAGGCAATAAGAGAATTAGAAAGAGAAGATCCTGAGGCCTTCCACTCCAGTCATAAGACCAGCTCTAGATGAAGCGATCATAGATTTGCATCCATAATGTGTGAATTATGGCTGAAAGAGGTACTAGATAGGGGGGATATCAACAGGAAATCACAGAATCACCCAAACTTATCATTGAAAAGCACTGTGAAGAATCACTATTTCTTGCTGTGTAGAAAATACAGAGCCCAAGAACAGAACTTTGAATGGATGTTTGCATGGCATCAAACAAACCTGTTATAAGAGCCTTGTCCTGCTGTTGCCCAATCACATTCTCCACAGGGCCCTCTCTACCCTGTTGCACATGTGCTAACATGGGAGGAGATCAGACAAGAGTCAAGATCCAGAGAATGATTGTGTATGCATGGACAGTGCTTGAGATTCCTTTCTTTCGGTCTCTTTAAAAATATATGTTGGTTACATTGGAAAGAAAAATAGTAACAATTGGAAATTATTTTTTCCAACTTTAAAATCTTCTCTTCTGCATTGTATCTGTAAACTGCAAAATTATTGTAGTTCCATTTCCATCTTCTCTGAATTGAAATAAAGCTACTTTGAGGGTAATTCTGTGAATAGAATGGCCCATTTGACTCGGACATCTCTACCTAACAGCTTAAGAGCTTTTACAGAGAGGAATGCCAAAAATATCTAAATCAAGAAGTTTGTTGCATCATCCCCAAAAAGTCTTCTCTCCTGAATACTCTACAACCAACACGGATAATGAGGCCTATCAGGCTCTGAACAATGTTATATGTCTCTGAATGTAAAAAATGTAAACAAGCATTGTACTTTCATGAGTCCCGTGATCTTAGCCTGCATCATTGTCACAATATTAACATTAACATTAGCATAGCCTGATGAGTGCTAGCAAGATTTCATGAATGCCACCATGATTGTTGCTGGTGTTTATCAAGCCTTTTAGTTATAGGCTACTAGTTTCAGACTTGTTTGGTGCTTCTCTCTCACATCTCAAAGCAGGATTAGGAATAATCCTGACATCATGTGGTGAAAGATTTCCAGGTTTTTCATTCTTAATTCTGAAGTAAATTAACAATAACAAAAGGTTAACAATACATCTATCTCTCTTACCAGTGCTCTTCAAAGGTCAAGGCATACAGAATTCTGCCTTGATCCAGGCATATGTTTGGTGTGATGTCCCTGCTGATATTGTATCTTATATTACTCTTATTATGTGTTTACTTTTTGCCACTAATTGTAAAATTTGATGTTGTAGCCTACACACTTTTATTAACAGCTCATTTCTTACACCTGGTGACTCTAAAGCATAGAATAATTAACACAATACATATTAGTAATTTCATTTTTCTCTATTGAATAGGCCTATGCTAGACTATAGACTTCACATTGAAGTCTGAAACTTTTTGCCACTGGGTGGCAGTAGATACAAATTCATTCATCTAAGGTTGGCTTTTTGTCTGCCATTGTGCTACCGACCATTTTTGATGAGAACAATGACCATGTTATGGCTGTTACATTTAAACCAGTACTATTTGTAAATGTATAAATTTGCCATAGCAAAGAAAATGCACAGAAGCATCTTGTAGGTTACCTGTAACATACATTTTAGGCTAGTGGCCTCTTAAAGCTATAAGAAAAAATAACAGTCTTATTAATCCAGAAATCTTTTTTTCATCTTGAATTTTGAAAATGCATAACTGAGGTATGGTTACCTTTGCCATATCAGACTTTGCAAGTCAGTGAGATTTTCTAGGTGTAGAACATAGGCTACTTCAGCTGTCTTGATAAATCTTCCAACATGCAGGCCTAACAAGATGAGGTGTAGACCTTTTGCATTTCAGTTTCTTGTCCAAACCGTCTCTGTGGCCATTCTATTCAGTTCTGCAAGGCACCTGCCTCTCTAAAAGTCTCTGCAAGCCCAGCCTAAATGGTTCTGGAGCAGGGCAGAAACAGTGTTTTATCATTTCAAATTTAGGCAAGTAGCCTGCATCAGTGTAGAGCACATCAGCAGAGCTCAAATCTCGGTCAAACAGGAGGGTGGACTAGCCTGGTGAAGGCTGTGGCTGACTCCAGTATAGGGGTGGAAACTGTGTCAGCTGGCACAGCTTTCTGCTGACTTGGCTGGCCCTAATGCTGTATGCTGCGGATGAACTCCTGGATTACAACAAGGGGAAGAGAAGGTGAGGGGGGTCAGCATAAGACAGCATTTTATCAAAAACATTATAGAAGCACATTTGATGAACAAGTATATACAGATTTTTTTTCATTGAGGAGGTTATAGGGTATACTTCATTGTTGTTAATTTATACTAAAATATCAGGATGTGGCCTAATCTAAATGACGTGAAGTTTATTTTAAACCCTCCCTGCCAAATACATTTCTTTGTATACAGACTGACCTCAAGCTCTCTCCAGTTCACGAAGCCTACACATAGAGGTTGCCATTGGTGAGGCCTTCATCTCATCACCGCGAGTAGGGTGTGTGTGCGCGCGCGTGTGTGTGTGTCTGTGTGTGAATAGGGAGGGTACCAAGGAGGAGGGCTGAGAGAGTATCGATGACATCAACCACCATTCTCCTACACCGCACAGCCTAACGGAGGCTTCTCGAAATGGGGACAGAAAGATAGCGGCCCAGTGAGATAGAACAGCATCACCGTAACTAAGGTTTTTGTCCTCTTTTTTTCTTCCGATAAATTCAGAGCATCTCAAAATTGTGGAAGAAAACCCGGCGATAACGGATTATAATTTGTCAGCCTCCCCACACCTCCCGCTCCTTATGAAGCTCCTGCGTGAATGGCCTCATGAATTTGACCAACAGTAAACGTTTTTAAGGTAAGAAACATTTTTAGTTGTTGACTCTCGCCTCTTTAGTCTTTGTTTACCATGTTGAACGAAACAATGCCGCACTAAAGGCTGAGGTCCTCTCCACTGAACTCTGTTCTTCATGCTCACCTCGGTGGGTGCAATTTTGGATGTAGTCTGTGCACGTTAGAGAATTCCCCGTTTCTGTCGACTAGAATTACACATTGTCATCCAAAGTCAGTAACTACATCCACAACATAAAAAGAGAAAGTCGAAGAAAATGCAGACTACCCTAAATTTGACTTGATCCTGATGTTGTTTGCCTATGCGGTTGGTGCAGGTTGTCGGTGGCATCCTATGCTCGTGCCACCCAGCTGTATCCTCCAGTCTCATTGTTCGTTTAAGAATACACGGGGGACCCCTCAATCATGCACGGCAACGTTTTTGCCTTTGTGCTTCCTTTGTTTTGCATAATGACTTAAGTTAAAATACGATTGTGTTTTCTTTCAAAAGCCTTACAAATAAGCGTGTGATTTCGTAAAACAGACTTCCCTTTTGAAATTACGCTTGGTAACTGCCGACCAAGTGACCGATGCCAGGTTTTTCCGGAGCGTAGGCTCTACGCTGTGATTGCAACTCAATGGATGCTAATAGGGTTTGTGGACTGTCTGATGAGAGGGATTGTTGGTCACATTAGATTAAAGACTATGATTGCTTTTCGTTTTGTGTGTTTTTCAGCTCATAGTCAATGTGTATTGTTCACATTGTACACATTGCGCATTTGAACCTATTTGAAGTTTAGGCTATGGCAGAAATGAAGCAATTGTTTTGTTGTAGCCTACCTAAAGTGAAAGCTGGATCATGTTCAGGTTTGCAGTATCCCATCTGTGCTTGATCATAACAAAACCGCATTGGAGGAGGCCCTAATGCTCTCTTGGTGAAAGATAGATGTTTGAGTGCCATGGAGATTAAGGTTAAATGACATTATGTGCCATGTCAAATAGTAGAATAGGCTATAGGTTACTGTAGGCTTTTTTTCTCTGAGAGATATTCAGACAACTGTTTAAATAGCCTTCATTTAAGAAATAGCCCTACCTTAGTCTGAAGTCAATACCCTGCACTATTGTTGTGTGTGTGTGTGTGTGTGTGCAATTGTTACAGAAAAGCAGTTCTTCATGTCACACTATATGCACCTGCTGTGTCCTGCATCCACCATTTACAGTCAAAACTGGGTAAAACGTTTATGGATTGCCGCGTCAATATTTACAGAATTCTGAAGAGAGCAAGGACTCCCGAAAATTGTGAGGTTTGGTAAAAGGAGACTGGAGTTTCACAATTCCTTGCTCATAATTTTGGATTGCTGTCAGAGTTGTGTCATGGTTAAATGTGATCTCATCCATCTACACAGCTTGCATATTCAAGTTAATTAGATCTGAAGAGAACAAGGTTCACTGAACTGCTCCTTCCACTCTTCCATCAGGAGAAACACTGACATTTAATTAGTGAAGGGCATGCTTGTATTATGGACACTTAGGCTATATGTCAATTGAAAACAGTTTGTTGCAGAAAAACTAATCCATTTCTATTATGTAAAACATTTTGGCCACATGCAATGCACAGACTTCCCTTAATGCTCTCAACTTTCCTTTGAAAAAGATGGAAGAGGCGAACAGGAATGTAGATTCTGTTACTTTTATGTTGGCACATATATATTACATCATTACATGCTTTCTCCTTGTCTTGAGGAAGCGGTATTTCTGATATTAGCTTGGGGAAAACGGGGACGTCTGATGACTCTACATGTGGGTCTTCTGTAAAGCTGAAACCGTTAAGGATAGGGACAGTCTAAACATTGCTCTGTATAGCTGGAGGCATTACTGACAGGGAAAGCCTAAACGGTTTCACATATGCCCCCATGTGTCTCTAAGATGTAATTTCTATCTTTTGTCATATCTTTTCTGAACAAATTTCTGGCTAATGTTAAAAGTTAAGCTCAGCCCAAACCCAGATTGTGTCCCCAGATTTTCTCTTTAGAATAGAAAGGCACAGGAGATGTGTCTCTGTGACCTAAGTAAATCATCCTGAGACGTTGTTCAAGCGATAAATAAAACTGACAGATTTATCTGCTGTACACAACTAAGATGCAAGCTTTACCAGAAGCAATAGACTGCATTTTTCTTCTGCCATTTTCATATTTAGCCTGTGTATAGACATTAAAACACGAATGTGTGTACCTTGAGTATTGTTTTAGTCATTTGTCTTAACATCAGAAAGGAAAGATCAGGACTGCCTATGCTTTGTGTTACACAGACTCGTACGTAGGCCTATATGGGTTGCCATATTAAGTTTCTCAAAAAAAAAAAAAAAAAATCTTTGTAATTGCTTTCCTCTTGACGTTTTACAACTTTTGATATTTGCTTCAGCCTAGTTCTGGCATGCCACATGCAGTTTAATGTTGAGAGATGATGTGGTGGGAGGTGGAGATAGCTGTCTTGATGACTGACGTAGATGGATGTAGAGATAGTGACAAGATGGCTGCAGGAGGTGGGTGTGCACAGACTCGATTGAGTGGAATCATGTTAGCACTTTATACATGAAAATGTTTGTGGCCACGGGGTTAATTCATAAATTCATATAGCATTAAAAGTCATTATTTTTCAAAGGATTCTCGACTTGAAATGGAGAGTCTGTGAATTAACATTACATATAAATATATATTTTATATAGTTAGATTAGGCAGGTTTATTATGGCATGCTTTGAGTTGAGAATGCATGCCATAATGGCCATTTAAGTACTAACTCTACAACTGGACTCTGCACATGAAGTGTGTGTGTGTGTTTTAGAACAGAAATGGCAGAGGTTTATTGTCCACAGCAGCACCACAAAATTTATTGTCTGCTCCCCTTTTTACTGTTGGTGAAATTGTGTCCTGTGATGTCATGGCAATAAGTGTCCCAGTGTGACATGATGACTGGCTCGCCAAGCTGGGGGCTCTCTGACCCCTGAACCCTCACGGGCGCCTCTGGTCTGGACGCACGAAGCAGGTGCCACCGCTATAGATGAATCCATTTTGAATTTCACCTCGTGGCTGCAGGTCAGGCTTAATGAGCCAAAGATTGGTGTTGAGTTTTCGTAGCAGGTGTCCCGTCATCTTGCTCATTGTCAGCCCTTTTGCTGCGCCCATTGATTTTCTTCACATAAGAATTTTAGATGCTCTCTTCACCCCTCTCTGCTCGATCAATAAAGGAATTTCTCACCAGTTACCAGGATGGGTTGTCAGGGATATAAAGGATGCTACTGCAGCAGCTTGTAAGAATTACCCGCTGTATCAGGGATTTTTTAGCATTGATTACCTGGGCAAATAGAAAAAAGATGCACTGTTTTACATGCTAAGAAGTGAACTATGGGCTTCCGTGTGTTTCCAAAAAACAGTGTAAGCTTTGCGTGCCTGTGCCAGGTAAAATGCTAAAGTGCTGCATTTAGAAGCTGGATAAATTTGATATGAGTTAGGGGACAGTTGTATTTTAAAGGATGCCAAGAGAACAGGGGAAGCAGTGGAGGGCTAAAAATAAAACAGACTGTGGTGGTGCTTCACTTGACAAGGTGCTGCCATTTTTCATAGAGTTCCCGAGATGCTCGTCTGATTGGATCTGCTGTCTCCTGGCAACGGCTCAGGTTACACCCTCTACCTTGCTGGATGGGTTTAAATTTTTAATTTAGCGCCGGAATAATGGGTTGGAGGAGATGAAGCGGTGTAGCTATTATTTATCACATATTAAAAAAAGAAAAGTAGAATAATACTAAGTCCAGAGAATGCTGCAGCAAAGGTTTATCTAAGGCTCCCAAACACAACAAGTGAAAGAATGATGTCTCTTCTCAGTAGAATGATTTTTTTCTTTTTCACACACATATGAATAAATGACTTTCATATTATGTCATCTATAATAATATTTAGAAATATTTCGAAGTAGTTTTTGCACTATTGTGAATATTGTGTTGCAGCCTGATCTTTATTTTTATTTTTTTTTGGTAGAGGAATGCATGTGTAGCTATTAGTATGTACCACGGTAAAGGCAGCCTAGCTGAAGAGGCCTGTGAGGCAAAGATATGCTAATTGGAATGTGTGTTGACAAGGTCTTAGCTGTGTGATGGATCTGTGCCTTTCACTAGTTGATGCAGTGATTAAATGGGTTATTATTTGATTTGGATTCAACAACATGAACAGGAGAACGCAGAGGACAGATAAGTATGAATTTTACCTTGACACCTCTGCACACTGGTAGATCCATTAGACAAAATGAATGAATTGTATTCATTCTTGGTCTACAGATAGTCGTGCATATTGAGTCTGGTTCAGAGAGACAAACTGAAATAGATCAATTAAATGCTTCAGAGATCATCTTAACATTCATTACCAACACCATACCACTACTGAATTTGAGTGCTGTCTGTTGGCAGGTTGATTAGCACTATAAGGGCTGGCTACACACACGTTAATGCAGACCATAATAATATGATAATACCATATTTCAAACAACCAGGAATTCCAGAAAAAGAGGTGCCCTGCCTGCACTGTTTTCACATACATATACTGTACAGAGCCATGTTGTTCAGCCATCACAGACCTTAACACAGCTCTTTACCTCTGAAACAGATTTGCATGTCTGTGTGTGTGTGTGTGTGTGTGTGTGTGTGTGTGGGTGTGTGTGAGAGAGAGAGAGAGAGAGAGAGAGAGAGAGAGAAATGTGCGTTAATTGTGGATGATGTCTACATGGCCCCATAGCTGAATCTCTGCCACACCCTGTTGTGGTCATATTCCACTCAGGACAGTGTGTATGTGTGCGTGTACCATTTCCCACTTAGTGACCAGACCAGCACTTATCCGAGGCTATCTCATTCAAGTTGCCATAAAAGCCGCTGTCCGCAATGGGAGCAGTTGTGTGGTGATGTGCTATCATGCAGCTCATCTGTAATGACAGTAGATTAAAGAGGATGATCTGGGCTTTGGAAAGCCTGTTTCCGGGGTGGGAGAGGTAAAAATAAAGTAGGCTTTCGTTCCTCTGGCACTAGGTAGGTTGTATGCTGTGATATTTGAAATGGTCTCTTGAAGTGGGTTACCAACACATGTTAGAGCAGCCTCAGCATTTTCTAATGCAGTGCTGAAAATTTAACATAATTATTCTTGTTAATATTTAAACACAGACTGGTGTGGTGTCATAATGCTCCAATATACAAACGTCTACATTGAAATAAACTTTTCATTTAGATTGACTTCACCTGAATACTACTGCATCATGTAAACAGCATGACATGACAGTCAGATGCTAAGCAGATGGACATGGAAAAAAAAAAATCCCAAAGTAACCATAGATTTCATTGCAAGTTAGACATGGCTGACAAGTTAACGGTTCTTGGATCGATGGAACCTGAAAGTATTGCTTCCTGTACTAGAGTGGCGTCCTTTAAAAATCTAATTTCTCTTTAAAGGCTCTTAACTTTATGCCTTAAATGCAATCATGGCCACATCATTATTCCTGCCAGGATTCTATTTCTCCAGAGCGGTCACATCACAGCTAGCAGTGAGGCATTTATTCCTCTCAGATTCATAGATCATGGGAACATGTGTACAGCGATTTCCTGTTTAGATTATTGGGACGTGGCTATGTCGGGCCTATCCACACTTATCGTAGAGGAGCAGACTGGTAATGAATCTGGAATGTTCTGTACAACCGGTTGCCGCGGATGTGACAAGTCTGCAGGAGCAAAAAAAGGGGGGAAAAAATGTCTGAGCCCAAAGTGGGAGGATTGAACACATTCAGCCTCTAAGCCTCTCAGCACTTGTCCGCGCTTCACAGAACCCTGGGGATGTGATCAGAGGACTCGCTATCACCACCAGCACAGCCCAGTCTTTGAGTTTGTGCCGC
>JASCQY010000080.1:752635-774329 GCA_030264315.1 Sardinella tawilis | reverse complement strand
CACACACACACACACACACACACACACACACACACACACACACACACACACACACACACACTCACACACACACACAGGCAGTCTTGCAATGCCGCATTTTCCCTCTGCCAGCATTACCATTTCGGTCACATTGCTTTAAAGTCCCCATTGTCTCTGAAGAGCCTTTTAGTGCCTATCTCTCTGTGTGAAAATTCGTCAGAGGCACCCAACGGGTAGCTCCAGTATTCCCGAGAGCGGTTAGCTGGAGTCGGCTAATCCTGCTTGTCTGCGCTCGTGTGATTGCTCCTCTGGACAGCCTTGAAGATGGGCTGCGATGCTGCCGGCAGCGGGGTGGGGGGAGGGGCGGACGGGATGGGAGGAAGCATGGGGGACCGCAGGGCTGCGAGCCGTTTGCCATGCAGGGATGCAGGGACAGTCACACTGACTTGAAAAGAAAAGTAATTATGGCGGGGGGGGGGGGGCGGGAAAAGGGACTGGGGCGGACTGGGCGAGGGCAGAGGCTGGCATTAAAAACATTAATTGATTTGAAAAGGGGAGCACAGCTCCAGGGCTCTGGCCTGTGTTGAGCCGGGGATAAATATGTTAAAGCTAAAGAGAGCGCGCTGGCTTTGGAAATGTTAATGAGATGCAGTTTATGCAGTACTCTTAGTTTAAATAAGGAGTTTTCATGAATGAATTATTAATCTCATATGCTGCTCTCTCTCTCTCTCTCTCTCTCTCTCTCTCTCTCTTTCTTTCTTTCTCTCTCTCTCTCTCTCTCTCCCTTGTCTCTTTTCACTCGCCTCTCTGTGTGCTTACTTATCACTTTTTATTCTGGTCTATCCCTTCTCTTGCTCCTCTATCATTCTTCCTCCTTTCTCTCATGCTGCTTTATTTTCTTTCAACTCACCACTTACTTGCCTGCCATTCTCTAAACATCTTTGGCATCTCTTTGTCTCTTTCCATCTCTTTGCAACTCCCCTCATCTCTCTCTCTCTCTCTCTCTCTCTCTCTCTCTCTCTCTCTCTCTCTCTTTCTTTCTCTGTGTGTGTGTGTCTATGTCGTCTCTGTTTGTCTCCAGGTGCTCTGCAGATTGACAAGAGTGAGGAAATGGACCAGGGGAAGTACGAGTGTGTAGCGTCCAACTCCCAGGGCGTGCGCTTCTCCGCCCCAGCCAACCTTTACGTGAGAGGTAGGACACGAGTCGCCAGTTCTGAGGGCTCCTGGGCCGTGCCGAGCCGACTGCCTCGCTCCGCAGCCGCCGCACGCTCTGCCCTCAGTCAGCAGTGCCCTCGGCCAAACAAACAGTGACAAATCTACTACAGGAGCTAAAACCATTACAGGCCACATAAAAGAATCAAAGGAAATCAATGAATAACATGTTTGAAAGAAATGCAAGCGCATAAATTGTTTTGAGGGTGTTGGAATATCACTGCAGTTGCAGTTTATTTGTAGTGCTTTGCATGATGCCCAGGTGACTTATTTCTTGAAACAAATTTCAGTTAGCACTTTGCACTACATTACATACTGTACCACCTTGTGGTCTTTTACAGTCGGGAGCCTTTCCGGTTCATGAAGTCTGGAATAATCATAGCATTACAAAAGCTAATTTATATTGAAGGAACTGGGCCTAGAGGCGTGTAATTGTTTCTTTAGAGTCAATTAGCACTGACTGTTGATTTAGCCATTGCTAAATGCTTCTGCCCTAACCATTCCTAAACCCTTTCTGATGTACACTGTAAATAAGGTAATTGACTTTAATGAAATTCATTAGATAACTTGTTCATGCAAGCCAAAATGCCCAGCTTTAAATTAATGTGGGAATCCCTTTAAATTGTGAATGCACTCTGTCAGTGACTAGTCACCCAGACTATTCTCTACAAGGACTACATGCAAATTTGCTGCATACCTGTATATTGCCAATAGAAATAGAAATGCTATTTCTATCATCTGAAAAAAAAAAAATACAAAGAACGGCTTTTAAATTGAGATGTGGAGCAGAGAGGGGAAAGAAGGCAGACACATTTCTTGTTTATTTATTTCCTTATTTCTTTTTTTAAGGCTGCAGGAAAAAGTACATACTGTAATGTTAGTGTAGAAATACATTATGATACTCATATCATAAAGTTGACAGATTAGCATGCCACTGGCACATACTGTACTGTATTTCAGGCCATTCTTGGAGACGAAAAGGGGGAGGCTAGTTTAGGATAGATACCTTTCCACCAGACTTTAGGACACACAAGTACCATTCTCATGCCTTGCAACAATTGACTTGATCCTAATGAACACATATGTCTGGTATTTTTTTTGTTTATACAGCAACTGTTGTTAGCAGTTATACTTGAGGGATAATTAGTCCTTGTCTAATCAAGACCCTTTACACCACAGTAAATATACTTCGCTTTGCTTAAACAAAAAGGTCAGCCTGACCCCAGGCTGACAGACACACACACACACACACACACACACACACACACACACATATGCCTTGCCTGTAGCCAGCAGAATGTTTCTGCAGCAAGTCTTCATTGCAGCACACGCGGCAGTCTTCTGTGATAGGAGTAAATCTGTAATTTTTTGTGAAGAAAACACTAGACAATCTCATTGTCTGCATAACAGATTTCCCAGCAATCCTTTGACATATTTACTGGAACAGCTGGATTTTGACACAAAGTTGTTCAAGATTTTATTCATTCATTTCTTTATTTACTTACTTATTTATTTATTTATTGCAAGGCCGAGAGATAAATGCCCATTTGATTCCGTAGTACAATGCTTAGCTCTGCAGTGCCTGGGTGGCTGGCGCAGTGCTCTCTCCTCCAGAAATAAAAGTGTGTCAGGGGCAACAGCGGGGAGGCAAAGGAAGGGCCGCCGTTTACCACTGCCAGCCTCTCTTTACACGTTCCCACTCTTGAGGAACTCTCCCTCATTACTCATTTATGGCCCAGGAGTCCCAAGCCACTGTAGCGAGGAGGCGCTGGGACGTGGTGGCGGCGGCAGCAGCAGTCACAGTGCAGTGGCCTTTTCCCTCCTGACATGCAGTTCATTCAGAGTGGAGCAGCGAACGTTGCCCCGTGCATCTAAGCTGTGCAGAGCTAAGGCCACGCTTATGTAAGGCTAACTTGGGTCAGGCCGGGGGCCTGGGGGTGTGTGTGTGGGGGGGGGGGGTGGTTGGTTGGTTGGTTCATTAACAACAGTCAAAGCAGCAACAAAGCCTGGACTGGTAAGTTTCACGCGGTGCTATAGATAGAAATGACAATTGACATTGCCGGTATCATCCTCCGGACAGTCCTTTTTTTTGGAAAGAGTGCTACGTGTTTGTCACTGAAACCCACAGAGTAGAATCCTGCATCTGCCCTCGCAGCAGAGACAGAGTCAGCCTCCTGCTCAAAATGTTTCCCTGTAGAAGCACGACCCAGAAATCCTAAATCCTATGTCAATGTTGGGGAGCTGGTAATGGTGGGCTGGGGTGGGGTGGGGTGTCACCGGGGTGGGGGGATGAAATGAGTGGGGGGTGGACAGGGCTTTCCCATAAGCCCCAGTGGTGCAGGGCGACCGTACAGTAGGTCGCTGCTCCTGCTCCTGCTGCGGCTCGGCTGCTGCTCCTCCTGGCCGTGCGGGAGCCCTGTGCGCCAGACGAGGTAAGCGGGGGGATGAAAGTGAGAGATTGTGGCAGGTGAAAACCTTGAGGTGGCCTTTTTTACTCTCTCTGTCTTTCCCCTATTTTTTCTCTCCTCCTCATGTCATTGTGTTCCGCATCAACCCCCTTACATTCCCAAGAGCTGCGAGAAGGTTGGTGTGTTTTTCGTTTCTTTTTTTACTTCCTTTCAAAAAAAAAAAAAAAAATCAAACGACATTTAGTGTACAGACAGATAAAAAAAAAAATATTAGAAATAAATTTATCCGTAGCATAATTTAAATAGATAATGTTTCTTAGTTTCTTAAAAAAGAAATAGATCATTTTTTTGAAGGATGCTGTAGAACAATAACAGGGCTTTGTTAGGGTGTTTACGTTTTTGCATTGTGGGGTCTTTTCTTGTTTGCAAAAAAAAAAAAAAAACCTTGGAATTGCTTCCTCCTTTGAAGGCTTCTGTGCACGTGTTGTCATGGAAACCCAGTAATTGGAAATTAAGGACATTTATGCATGATGGGAGAATGTAACGATGCTTGCATGCCTGAACAGGAACCTTGTTTGGATGGCTCCATGTGTTTCTAATGAACTGGGCTTGTTGTCCTTCCTCCCATTTCCCCTGTGTGTGTTTTTGTGTGCGTGTGTAGCTATGTCTTGTGTGTGTGTAGTATTTTGTGTGCCGTAATTGCTTACTGTGTATGTGTGTCTTGTGTTTGCGTGTTTGCTTTTCGGTGTCCAAAAGGATTCGTTCCTTAGCCAGTTGTAGATAGACCTGTGGTGCTTTTCGTCTTTCCTCCAATTTTCCAAGCTATTGATTTGAACACAATCAATGGCTTATGGTGAATGACTATTTTTCACCTCTGTCATGTAACTATTCCAGTGCCCAATATTCTACTATATGAGAACTGAGGTTCATTTTATTCCAATTAACAATCACCACTTAGTGATAATAGATTCTCTTTATTTTACATTGTATTATTACCCAAATTGTGTTTGTTTTGCATTCAAACAGACATGAAATGTTGTCCAGATGTTCTCCGCAACAACAGGTCAAATTAGATTACACATCATTAGGTTAGATTACACCATGCCAGTGGAGCTGCTGCAAAGAGACATGGCAGAACTAGTTTGGTGCTTGTTTGGGAAAGGATACTCCATTTAAAAATGAGTTCATTTTTACCCTTGTGTGTTACGAAATGAGATTAGCATCAATGCTGCATGGATGAAAGTATCGCAATCAATGGGGATTAGCCTGGTGTTGGATGAAGTATAGTCTTAATCCAGTGCACTCAAAATCCCCTCCCGTGGTACTCGCTAGACTGATCATCGTGCAACCTTCCCTTCATTACAACCTCCTCCCCACCTCCCCAAATAGCATATTCAAGTTTGTTTATCAGGACACATCCATGTGCTTATCCTGTAATGTAATTAATGTGAGGGAATGCAATGTGAATGTTTAGTCTTGATTTGGCCCTGTGCCTTTGGCATGCATGGCTTGCATGGTCTGCGGTATGCTGCATGTGGAAGAAATGCAACGACAGAGAAAAATATATAATTGGCCCTCAACCCATTAACTTTGCTCATATTGCTTAGACTTCAGTGATGGCTGCAGTATAGTGTCATTTAAACTAGGGGCAGTGTGACTAATTTACTAACAGTGCTGCAATTCAAGATGTTGCCTTTTTTTTCAGTGACTTTTTAAGTGAGGGAGGGAGGGAGGGAGGGAGACACCACAGTCTGTTCTAAGTTCTGATGCCACAGTGTCCTTTGACATTTTAAAAAGGTCTTATTTGATGTGTGACTCACTTGCAGGCCTCGCCTCGCACATTGCTGGGTGCTATCACTGTAGCATTTCATCTGAAGTGCTTTGGAACTGTGGCCATCAAAGAAATGGCCGGGCATGGCTGTCCATTGTTTTTATAGCAGTGTTTGTTCAATAGAGCCCTTTATTGCTGTCTTACACGCGCAAGGAAATGAACCCCGGGCCAGTGGCGGCACTGGTCTAGGGCCCGAGCCGGAGCGGGTTTAAGGAGCTCGGGTTGAGCACTCCCAGCTGGGGGCACAATGACTGCAGGATTAATGCACTATTAATTTCACTGGGGTGTCTGAGCAGCCATGGTTCGACAGTGACAAATCCATCCGAGCAGGACCAGCTGGGGCCATGATTTAGGTCTGGCCTCACAACAAAGAGATGCTATCAGTTTAGGCGTTTACCAGTGCCTCAAGTGACATCTGGGACAAAGTGTTGCCTTTGTCATCCATTAGGATGGTGTTTTAAATCTATGACCAAAAGCAGCATCCCTATATCAAATCACTGAGATCATTTCACCAGTGGGTGGAAATCTATCCTAGTCACAGCGGTTACTAGCTCCAAGGTTCTCCATGAAAATGCTCTGTGCCTTTGTTGTTTGGTGTTTAATTAAAAAAAAATGTGGCAAATAGAAATCTCATTTAGTGCAATATTTTTTATTTTATTATTATTATTATTATTATTATTATTATTTTTAGAAAGTGTAAACGTGACTTTGGCGTAACTAGATTTGGCATGCCCTGATTGTTGCATGTGAATGATGTCTATTAACCCAGTCTTTATTTGTCATTTTACTCACATAGGCATGTAATCATTAGCAATCAGCTTTGTCAAGTCTCTGTTTAGATTTTGTAGTCTCCAGCTGAGGCTTTTCATGTGCTAACATGTATGTATCCAATTCTGGGTATCTGCTGGCAAATTACAGTTTCACAATTTTAACAAATGTGTCATGTTGGTTGAAGGTTGTTATTATTAAAAGTATGCTTTTTTATTCACTGAAAAAAACTGTTCTTCCAAGAAACAAAATTGCCCCTTTATAATCTGTTGTTATGATTGGGTTTGATTTTTTTTTTTTTTTTTTTTTCGCAAATCTTTACTAAATCACTAATGCCATAAGGAGCAAAGCCAAATCTTTAGTGGAAAAAAAAACAGTCTCTAGAGGAACTGTTTTAGAGTTCTGAGTTTAAAAAGCACTTGAAATATTTATGTAGGATGAGAAAGAGATTATTAGAGGAAACAAATGCCTCTAAGGCCTTTGTTAAGTCGGAATAAACAACAGGGTTAAATATCTGGAGTGGAGAGTGAAGTGTGCGTTGTTGCATTCCAAGTAGCCCCACTCTGCCGGGGCCTACAGTAGCTGTACACACAGGTCTTTGCGATAGGCAAAGGGATATATCCTCTTATCCCGAGTCCGAGAGTGTCTACCCGGAGCCGTGATACAGAGACCATCTGAGCCACCCGGATCAAAGACAGGACTGTCAGAAGAAACTGGCTCTGTGCTCTCCGGTCCCTCCCCTTAAACATGCAGAGCCTGAAATAGACCTTGTAGTTCCTCGCACAGACGCTGCTTGTGTGGAGCTCCACAAGGCCTCGGAAAGCAGAGCAGAGCAGAGAGCACGCCTGTGACTGAGCTCGCTCAACTACAAAGTCATATTTCAGGCTCTGTCCTTGCACATGAGTGAGCAGATGTGCTGACAGCCAGTCTTTTTGACTGAGTCCCAGCTCCCCCCCCCTCCCCCAACTCCCCACCCCCCCAATCCTCTTTCCCCTTTCTCTGTGTCTTGTCTGGTTTGTCGTTTCACGTCTCTCCCTCCGTTCTGCCATTATGTCTGTGCTCAGCATCCCTCTGCACTCCACCACTCTCAGGTCTCTTTTCCCCTCTTTCTTTCCCTCTCTCTCTCTCGCTCTCTCTCTATCTATCTATCTCTCTTTGTCCCAGTAGATCCTCCTCTATCAGTCAGCCAGAGTCCTCTCGGCTCATGCCATAAAGCACACACCTCTGTCCCTTCTGTTTCCCAGCCTTCATCACGTTCCTCCTCCTCCTCCTCCTTCTCATATTGCATCCGTTGCCCTGGTGTGTGTAGGATGCACCACACCCACCAACAGAAGGGATTTACACATTCAAGATGCTTATTTTCTTTTTGTAATTATTATTATTATTATTATTATTATTATTATTATTATTGTTATTATCAGGGTTATTGCAATCTCTCTCAGAGTGCATTGCAGGAGCCTCCCCACAACACTAGCCCATTTTCTCTGAATGTGGCTTTCTTCAGCAAGACCTGAAGCCCATGGCAGCCCATATACCTGTCCTTTTTGTATCCTCAACCATCTTGTTCCTTTCTCTCTTTCTCTTTCTCTCTCTCTCTCTCTCTTTCTCTCTCTCTCTCTCTCTCTCCTCTTGCTCTTTCACTACTTCCTCGGTTGTCCAGGCATGCAAGCGACTCATGACTCATGCGAGATATGCACCATTTCTCTCTACCCCTCCTGTTTCTAGCCAAGATATCTGAACACTCAAACCCTTTCTCCAGCAGAGCTGCGGTCCCCCGCTGCATGATGTCTGTGAGATCGATAGTTGCACCTATTGATTGGAACCATGTCAGATCTTGAAAAGGCTTCATCTGCTTGATTCTGCCCCTTAAGGCACAAAAATCTAATTTAAGTTTCTCATTGTGCCGGCGAGCGGCAAGGTGCTAGCAGGGGTGCAGCCGTAGGTTTAGAACCACTCCTGGAATCTTTATGTGCAATAAAAGAATATGCAGATCTGAGAAAATGTCTCTGTTTGTCCCATCATTATGGTCTACTCCTTTCCTTTGTTACCGGGAGCTCATTACAGCTGAAGCATCCAAGTGACGCCTGCAAGCGGTGTCTCCCGCTGCCCCTCTCAACGCGCCAGACTGCTTTCTGGTCTCGTCCCTTCATCTGAGGCCAGCAGTAATAGAGAATGAGAAACTTAAGTTAGATTCCGGTGCAACTCTTGACAGTTGAAGTGATAGTCACCCAGAGGAGCAAGGAAGATGCATTTTCTGAAATGTTAGTCAAGAAGAGACTGCATAATATTCCAGTATATCTGAGTTCTTTAGCTGTGCTGTGCTGTTCTGTGCTGTATGTGTGTGTGTGGAAAGTCTGTGTTTATTCCACATTTTTGTTACCTCTTTGTGTTTCTCAATTCTCTTCCTCCTGCAGTTCGTCGAGTGCCCCCTCGTTTCACCATACCCCCCACCAGCCATGAGATCATGCCAGGAGGCAGTGTCAACATCACATGCGTGGCAGTGGGCTCACCAATGCCCTATGTCAAATGGATGCAAAACTCGGAGGACTTGACCCCTGAAGACTCCATGCCAGTGGGCCGGAACGTTCTGGAGTTGGAGAGCGTACGGGAATCAGCCAACTACACCTGTGTTGCCATCAGTAGCCTGGGCATGATCGAGGCTGTGGCACAGGTCATCGTCAAATGTAAGTTCCATGTTCCAGGAAATTGCATTGCATAGTTTTGCGTTATGGCTGGAACATTATAGAATAGCTTTCACAGTGTGATATTGTCAGCCAAATATCCTAAAAATCCAAAACAGCCAATAAAGTTGATCTGCGTATAAGCTGCAGACATTTTCCATGGCCTTAAAAATTGCTCAGACAATATTCAGAGAGTGTTAATAACACTGTTTACCTCCACCTGTGCCTCCCTTAATTCATGTTGATCTGGTCTTGTGGGGCATCTGAGGATATTGACTTCCTAGGCATCATTAATGAGGCCTCAGGACACGTGTAACACTGAAGCAGCTAAAATTAACTGCACTGCAGTCAGTGTCTGGCCTGGTGTTTGGATGTCTCATAGTCCCCCTCATGACACTCGAACTAGCCTCAGGCCTGCCATGGGTATCCCACTCACAGACTGGTGTTACAGTGCAGATCCCCACTGTTGAGTGCTCAGATGATTAGACTTGAATATGAATGGGTAAATGTTCCAGACAGTTATAGTCTCGATAAACCCTATCGTCAGTAGTAGTACTGCGGAGGACAAAAACTGTTGGAGACAGTATCATCTGCACTCAAATTTTCTGGAACCAGAACTGCATCTGTTTTTTTTAAGCTTGTTGTTATTAATTGTTAGTTATTGTTATTGTTAGTAATTAACAGCACCTGTTATGTCCTTTACACCGGCCATTCATAAAAATAAGAAAGAAAGAAAATGACCACTGCACACAGTGTTACCTGGTAATTCAATTTACTTGTAAAATGTGTAATAGCAATTTCTTCCTTCTGGAATGTAGTTTAATTGGATAGTAACCATGGGAAAACTAGGGGTGTGTTCCTGGGTAAATGTGCTATTTTGGTTCCTCCGTGGGGCCATTTGCCTGTTTCTAATCTAGCCACCATCAAAAGTAGCAGACAGTAATTAAACTAGTTAGTCAGAGATGCCTGTGGAACAACCAGACACTCATGTTCTATATTATCATCAGTGCAGACTCACATTATTGGACTCCATGGAGCTCAGGGCTCTGGACTGAGCATTACTGCTCTATTTGGGTTTTAATAGTCCATGTGTCTAGAGTCTAATGAATTGCCGTTTAATTATTAACATTCTTCTGTGATCAGATAATACATTGGGGCTGTAATAGTTCTCTAAATTAATGCATTTTAGGGATGAGAATATGCCAGTTGCATTTCACACTGAGACTGCATTGGTGCTGCCTTGGTCTGCATATTTTGTCTCTGTAAGCGCTCGTGTCATCCTCTATTCCTTGCACAATTAAAAAACTCAAGGTCATTCGGTGATGTATGGGTATTCATATTTTGCAGACTGCAGCTCTTAAAAATAACAAATGATTCATGTCTTAACCCGGGGCGCTGGTATTTAATAAAACTCCTCCACTTCTGTCAGTCACTCTGTCCCGCTCATGCCGTTAACAGCTTTGCCTAAGGCTCCGGGGACGCCTATTGTTACCGAGACGACTGCCACCAGCATCACCATCACCTGGGACTCGGGGAATCCTGACCCTGTCTCCTATTACATCATCCAGTACCGTGCCAAGAGCCCCGACAGCAAGTATGAGACAGTAGACGGCATCACCACCACGCGCTACAGCATCGGAGGCCTTTACCCCAACACCGAGTACGAGTTCCGCGTGTCGGCCTTCAACAGCATCGGCCAGGGCCCCCCCAGCAGCAAAGTGGAGGCGCGCACGGCCGAGCAGGCCCCCGCCAGCCCCCCGCGCAACGTCCACGCCAGGATCATCTCGTCCAACACCATGATGGTGCGCTGGGAGGAGCCGGAGGAGCCCAACGGCCAGATCAAGGGCTACCGCGTGTACTACACCATGGACAAGGACAAGATCATGAGCACGTGGCAGATCCAGAACGTGCAGGACAGTGTCATCACCACCATCCAGAGCCTGGTGGCCGGCGAGACCTACACCATCTGTGTGCTGGCCTTCACCTCGGTCGGAGACGGACCCCCCTCTGATCCCATTCATGTTAAAGTCCTGCCAGGAGGTAGGGGGCACATGTGGTCAAAGCAGCGTTCCGTAATTGCTACCTTGTACTAATTAATGGGTAATGAATGACACAAACAACGCAGCATCCTTTCATTGCTACAGCAAATGAAGATAATGCATGGTGGATAATGCTAGTTCATTTTGTAGCTGAAGCTGAAAGCGAATTGTTGTCGCGCTAACGGTGCCTTTTTTCTGCTTTAGTTCCCGGCCAACCAGGCAAGTTCCAGGTGGGCAGATTGACTGACACGAGCATCGAGCTAACCTGGGAGCCAGCCTATTCCAAAGAGCCTGTTTTGAGCTATGAGCTCCAGTTTAAATCCAAGTATGGGAATCAGGTGAGTTCACTAGTATGCTAATGATTCTTGGGCCTCCATTGGTTTTCACAGGGCATGTCAATAAACAAATAATAATGCATGGAAGGTCAACAGAAAATGACTTTAGTGTAGCTCTAATTGTCTGGTTCTAATATGTTCATAGTTGTTCTCTTGCAGTATGAGATTCAAATAAAAGTGGATTTTTTTCAACATACCTTTTATTTAAAATATAAGAACTGCAGACAAATCTTTCTAAAGTAAAAAAATATGCAATTAAGAATGAATAAATGATCTAAGTCTGAGTTCTTATTTAATGACCTCTGCTCTGGCAAGGTTCCCCTGTGGGAATCGTGACTCAAGATGAATATAAGTCTAATGTTTTGTTTCTGCATTTTAGGAGAAGAGGACCTTTGGGCCCAGAACCTCCTATGTGATTGAGAATCTGCGCGCCAACACCGTGTACACCATCTCTCTGGCGGCCAAATCCAAGCAGGGCATCGGCGCCTTCACCAACGAGATCACCCAGAGGACCGCCCAAGCCAGTATGTCTCCTCACTTCTTTCTGCTTACGGGAGCTCTGACCAGCAGAGCCCGCCACCATTGATCCATTCCTAGCACCCTTAAATGGCTCCTCTTGTGCTCATCCAATTCCATTAGTCACCATTGATCTCAAAGCCTTGGTAGGCGATTGGGAGGTAGACTCATGGAGTTTCTGCCATAAACTCCCCAACAACGTCTAGTTTCTGGTGCTCCTTTTGGACACGTTATATATAAATAATAAATAAAATAAAAATAATAAATAAAACGACAGACAGAGGGAAGAGGAGAAGTGAAAGGAGCCGTTTGAGGGTCACGGGCAAAGAGATTGTGCCTTCTGGTGCGTCTGGTGTGTGGGTTGTTCTGATCTCTCACCTTCCCTTGATGTCCCACCCACCTGATGTGTGTTTTTGCCGTGAGAGTGGCAGTGTGTGCTGTCTGTCTGTGTGGAAGCGTGCATCACTTCGACCAGGACAAGTCCACTGCTCACAAAATGGCTGACAGGATGCAGACCCATCTCAGTATCTGCGTGTGCGTGTGCGTGTGCGTGTGTGTGTGTATGTGTATGTGTATGTGTATGTGTATGTGTATGTGTGTGTGTATGTGAGTGTGTGTGTATGTGTGTGTGTGTTTTGCTCCACCAATGCCTTCATCCTCCACCTTCATGCCCCGTCACATCTCGTGCCTTGTGTGTGGATTGTAACTGTGTGTGACGCTGTTGGTGCAGACTGTGTGTTTTCAACACATGTCTAATCATCATCATCAAGGCTCAAACAGACTGAATGTGATTTTCTTTCTCTTACACACCCTGTTCTTCACAAGCACCTTCCTCCCTTACACACTTTTATTATTTTATTTTATTTTTTTTCTCTCTGTGCACTCAAGTCCAGCAAGACAAATAAGATTTCTCCCAGTGCGAGTTCCATCACCTAAATTTTCTATCTGAGTTGACTTTTCATTTTCAATCTCGGAGGAGTGAAATGGTCAGTGCAGCCTAGAGCCTAGCCCAGGATGTCAGGCGTATTGGAGACTGACTGTAGGGCTTGTTTGGCTGTGCGAGCAACCGTGTGTGGGATAAACCTTTGATACACCAAATTTAAAAGGTGTTAGAAGCAGCGATTCCCGAGGTAAGTGAGGCTCTCCCTGAGACTGAGGGGGCAATTACGGTGATAGCCAAGACCTCAGCTGGGATGAGGTCTCAGCTCACACACACTCACACACCTCACTACACACACATCCACACACGCACGCACACACACACACACACACACTGAGACCACGCCTCAAGGCTATTTTCTTTTCTTTGATCACATAGACCCTCTTAGTATGGGGAGGATCAGTGTGTGGCAGTGTCATATCCATGGCTCTCTTTGGAAAAGATTGAAAAGAACAAAAGAATATACTTCAAAACTTCATCCTGTCCATATCCACACGATCTATTTGTCTGATATCAGTTATTGCTACTTTTGGGTTCGACCGTTTCGAAAGATAACGTTTTTTTGACCGAATGTTTCAGAGAAAACTGGGATGTGTTTGCCATGCTGATCCTCTCCTTTTGCTGGCTTAGGATTCCCAGCCCCCACAGTGGCTTTTACAGTAATTTAGTGCATGTGTATAACAAACACACCTAGACTTGCATGTTTCCTTTCAATGATTGTGTGTGTGATTGGTAATGTGTATGTACGTACGTACTGTATGTATGTCAAAGAGAGAAAGAGAAATAGGTAGATAGACACATGGACAGAGAGAAAGAGAGAGAGTCTGTGTGTGTGTGTGCGTGTGTGTGCGCGTGTGCGTGTGTGCGTGTGTGTGCGTCATGGATCGCCTGATTGATTAATTGACTTGCAGATTGATGGCCTCTCGGGTGATGCCACCGAATCCAGACTGATAGCCTGGTGTGAGTGCTCACGTATCAGAGATCTCCAAACCCTTTTCCTCCGTCGACTATTCTGCCGGAGAGAACAATGCAGAGACACTTGGGTGGCAAACAGATTGAACAGGAATGGCCTCTGATAAGAATACCATTTGACTGCGCACAATTCATTTCAGGCACTTACGATGCCTTTGTCATATATTGTGATTGCAGCCTAAAGCTATTGGAGTTTTATCTTCAGCGCTGAAGGTGCAGGCACTCAAAAAGCCTTGTTGTCATCCCCAGTTGCCTAGAAGCCCACCCCCCCCCCCCCTGTTGCAACCATTCCCCCAATAATAATATCTTATTCTCCATAATTTTCACAAAACATTCTAAAACACAATATGGCCTATTTTTCATGGCGAGCACAAAGGTGATATACTGTGCCTCAGAGCCGGGATTATAATCAGGAGCATTTAGGAAATCCAAAGAACTGTTAGACAGCATTGCTGCAAGCAGCTAAATCATACACCATGGAGTGGATCCCCCTCTCTTTTCTCTTTGATGTAAGCTGCTTAACAGTTTAGTGTTAATGCCCTAAGTGTCCAAGTTAACTTTGGGAATTTGGAGGAGCACTTCTTTTTTAGTTTGCCCTACATATGAGTTCTTTATCTTCATAAGCTTCATTTTTGAAGGCATAGGACAGACACACACACACACACACACATACACATACATACACACACACACATACACACACACGTATACACACTCACACACATAGACAGGGTAAATATGTAGACATGGACTGATGTCACTATTCTTTCCACAGAGGGGCATATCTGACCCATTTCAGATGTGATGTTCTCTCAGCATCGTTTGAACAAAATTCTCAGTTCTTTCAACAAACGCTTTCATTCAGACACGGCCAACAGACAGAGGCCCCCCAATTCTCAAGGCCGGTGCGTCGTCTGGAGCCATTCACTGACAGTCTGGCCTCGTGGACAGTCAGTCTCTCTCCCCAACACCCCTCCTGCGCTTGGTGCCTCATGGCCGCCATATCTGCTGAAGCCGCAGCCACTCCCAGCAAGAGTGACAGAGGCAGAGATTGCGCTCTAGGAGCGGGCAATTACGCACTGTCATTACTTAAGTGTGACTTGTCGTCTTTGATAATTGAATTATTTGAGCGTCAGATTTAATTAGCGTGTTACATGTTTTTGCACGCGCACCCACTGAAGGGGAAGGCAGCGGTGGGGTGTAGTGCACAAGACCGGGCTGCAGAGTCACATGCTGTTATCAGTCACATTGATTATTATGAGAGCCGGATTCAGACAGCCTATTATTTTTAATAAGTCACACCATCTTCTCTGGCCGGATGCCCGCAAGCACTTGCTCCAGTCCACACTGCTTATACCCTTTTGGTCTCAATCAGTTGTCCAAAGCCTCAAATTAGTTGCCATGCCCTGATTATCATTTTATTTGAACTACATTTTACGCTACTGAAGACTCGATTTGAGGGATCACATGGGCGAGGAAAGGGTTTGGATTCTGTGTGTGTGTGTGTTTGTGTGTGTGTGTGTGTGTGTGCAAGCGTGTGTGTCTACAGTATATGCATGTGTGTATTTGTGTAGCTGTGTGCGGTAAGAAAGTCTTTTATCAAAGGAACTAAAAGGTAGGTATGTGTAATAAGTTAACCACATGGTCTTGAATATCTGTACAATATTTTGCATCATCAAAGCATTTATTCTTAACATCCAATTTCATTTACTTTACAATTATGTTCACCATTTCTTTTTTATTTGGTTCAATGCATTTTAGCATTTCATTATTCTAAACTCTGCTAATATTTTGTGCAAGTGCATTAAAGTGCCTTGCACCAATAGACATGTAATCATGTTTTCTGTTTTCATTATAATAGTGTAAAGGCAGCAGTCATTTTCAAAGTGCTAAATTAAATTTGTTTAGGTGCTGTAAATTACTGTTTACTCCTGAATCCTGGCCTCTCACTGCTGAGATGGTTTTGCTGTCTTATTTGTAGCACCACAATTACAGTATTAGACTTAAAATGTTTCAGTACTCACAATAATAAACATGGGTTGGCAAAGGCCTTCCTCGAACATACCTAGAAGACGTGTGTAATCTCTAAAGAAAGAAGTTCTGACATAAATATGCCCATTTCCCCGGTGACATTCGGTCATTTGAAGAGGAAATTGGCCTTTACTAATGCAGGCACTCCGGAAGCCGCCGTGCGGCTCAGGTTTCGCTGGCAGTCTGTGCTGGAGGCCTTATCTTAACTCCGGCTCTAAATCCATCAATCACTCGGCGTGTGCTGCAGTGGGCTCGGCTGGACACCCTGCAATCTATTTCACAGCCCTCTGTGTTGTGATTATGCAGGCTGTTTGGGAGCTTTACCCCACCCCCTCCCCCTCCCTGTCAATACGGCATCATGACCTGTCACTTGCAGACAGAGGGGATACCTTGATGATAGACTGGTCCTATTGATCACCATTATGACAAGTCCATGCATCACCATCCATCACTGGTGTCCACGCTTTTTGCATTGCTCATTCATTTATTACCCTTTTGTGTTCACTTGGATTAATCTTTGCCTGTTTTGCATTCATCTTAATCCAGCGCTTGCTGGCGTTTGTTGGATTTTGCTTGTGTTCAATTTGTGGTTCATTTGATTTTGCATTCTTCACCCCACAAACACTCACATACACACGTGCACCTCTGCCACCTTTTATTTGTGTTTCTGTCTTTCACCCTCTTGTTCCTCCTACGTTCTTTCTATGCCTTCCTTTTCCCGTTTTCCTTTGTTCCCCTCCTTCCTTCTTTCCTTTCTTTTTCTTTCCTTCCTTCTTTCTTTCTTTCTTTCTTCTTGATTCCCTCTCTCTCTGTCCCTCTCACCTTCCGTCCACCACGCTCAGAGCCCTCATTCCCCCCCCGTGGGGTGGAATGCTCTCCGATCGGCTCTTCCTCCTTACGGGTAAGTTGGCGTGCGCCCCCAGAAGAGGGGCGTAACGTGGACCTGGAGGGCTACGAGATCCGCTACCGGCCCCTGGCCAGTGGGCTGGAGCCGGAGGTCGAGGCCGAGAGGACCCAGCGCGTGGGGCCGACGGAGCCCCTGCAGATTCTGCTGGGCGGCCTGCGCAAGTGGACGCGCTACCGCGTCTCCGTGGCCGCCTTCACGTCAGAGGGCTCCGGTCCCCAAAGCTCGTCGCAGGAGTGCCGGACAGACGAGGACGGTACGATCCAACTCTGATTTACAGCCTCTTGAAACCTCTAAATGGCTCGCTGAATCGATTCCTTCATAAGGAGTACATTAGAGGTTACATTAGCAGAGCACAGAAAATTGGAAGTAATGTGGTAAAAACAAAAGCCCAAATTTAAAAAATACATAATGAGGGGAAAGATGAACAAAAGTAGGGTTCTTTTCAGGTCAGAAATGCGAATGGAAAGGCTGAGTTAAGTGGGAACTTGGGACGGCGTGAATCCAGCAATCGATGGAACAATGAAGTGAGGGACTTAAGAAAATAATGCAAGCCTCTCGTCCAAAAAACCCTCTCAGTCTTCATGGCCTTGTTTGTCCGATCATTACTAACCGAATCAAGAGCCATAATGATGACAATGAATCATTTATTTCAACCAGGAAATCATAAAACACAATCTGCCTCAGACCATGGAGGTTCTCAGTTGGCTATTGACAGTCTGTCTAGCCCTAAGTGATAGAGTGTAAATGCGAATTGTAAGTTGTTGACAACCAAGAAACACAACAAAACCAAATTTTCTTTTTCATTTTTGCTTGATGGCACATTCAGACTTGTATTTGAAAGCATATGGTGTCATCATTTATATAACAGGTTGTGAATATTAGGTGAGAAGGAATAATTGCTTTCTCATCCTGGGGGGGGGAGTTTTATCATGCATTTCCTGTGGCTTATCTAGCTGTGGCCACCTTGTGAGCTGAATGCTTGAGAGAGATGTATTATCTTAAAATGGACGAGAATGATTTCCTGTGCTGCTCCACAGGTCTATAGGGACCTCACGAAGGGAGGGAAAAAAAAGATAAAAAATTGTTGCTAATGTAGTCGGTGCAAATGTATCAGATAGGTAGAAAATGGTTTTCTATAAAGAGTTTCTTGTAGAATATGTGGTCAAACACTAAAGGAATAATTAAAGCTGAGCAATCCCTCCCACATGGGTAAGAACAGAATTTAGTTTTTTTTTGCCAGAGTTCCCTCTTGTTTCAGCAGGAGCGTTTTCTCACTTTTGTCAGTGGGGAACTATTTTTTTCGCACCTTCCTCATTGTCAGTTTTGTACCCTTTTTATATTATCTCGGCGAGCCTAAATTGGACAAGCCTGCTAAATTATTTACCGTCCGGCCCAGTAAAATGTCACAAATGTGCTGTGTGCTGTGCTGCAGGAGGAGGAGGAGAGTGTAGACGCCTCTGGTGTCTGTCTAAACTCTGCCATCTCTGTCCCCGTCTCTCTCAGTGCCGGGGGCGCCCCCTAGACAAGTGGAGGTGCAAACGCTGAACTCAACCGCCATCCAGGTCAGGTGGCGCTCTGTGGTGCCACAGAAACAGAATGGCCAGATCCGGGGTTACCAGGTCCACTATGCCCGCGAGCAGGACGGGGAGTCGCGCAGCCTGCCGCGAATCAAAGACATCGTGCTGGACGACTCCCAGGTGAGGGCCTCACCTTCTGCCAAAAAACTACACCTCCCACAAAACACTGTGATGAAAACTACACCTCCCACAGAACCCTCTGATCACTGTGTACCTGTGTTGTGTTGCCAAGAGAGGGCATGCCTAAAGAGGTCAACCTTGAATTGAGATGATCACGAGGACAATATGTTAAAATGAGAACTTTTGCAGAGTAGCAAATACTGTACTGAATAATGTAATTGATACAAATGTTAGGCATACTGGGTAATATAGTAGGGGGTACATGGCCCTGTCCAAGATGGCGCTCAGTCTAGAAATCTGTGTATGCCTGAAATCAGTAGCAAGTAGCAGATTTACAGTAGATGTCAAGTCATGTACTGTAGCATTTGACTATTGTCATAACTACAACAGAGGGATTTGTACAAGGCTAAATGAAAGCCATACATACCACATTGGAAAGGCAAGGGAGTGTACTTTTGATCAACAGACAACTATGAACCAGTAAATCAAACCAAAAAGGCCTAAAGCATTCACACTAAATTGGAGGCCTCTTATCTCTTCTGAAAGATTGTTATAGGGACTTTTCTGATGCGTTTTTTCCAACGTCAGTTGGAGGGTGTGGGTCGTTCCAGACCATCTTGTCTTGATTGTGCGTGGTAGATGAGATTTGAAAGTAATGGCTAAGAAATAAGGTATCATAAATGAATGTGAATCTTGTAGAAATTAAATATTTCAAGTGGTCTGTAGGACTAGATTAAGATATAATAGCTTCATCTGATTGCAAAACAAGAAAAAGTTTAGTGGAAGTCTGAATCTGAGTGCCTTGAATAAGGTTATTAGTTTTTGTTCGTCCACATTTGCAGTTTCTCAGGATTTTTTTTGTTTGTTTCATCTCTCACCCTTGCTTGCCTCTTCCACCCACTCTCCCTCTGTTCCTGACTCATCCTCCTCTCTTTCTCTCTCTCTCTCTCTCATTCTCTCTCACACTCTTTTTCTCTCCTTCCCTCTCTCTCTCTCTCTCTCTCTCTCTCTCTCTCTCTCGCTCTCTTTCCCTCCCTCCCTCCCTTCCTCCCTTCCTCTCCTTCTCTGCTTTCCTGTTTGTGGGATGTAGTGGGAAACGGATGATTCTGCTGAATATGTGAGTACAGAAATCTGCGCCCAACACATTGGTGTTGCATAAACCTGGTTATAAAAGCCTGCTGTTCTCCTGCGAGCTCGTGCTGTCCCTTTCAGCAATGTGCCACTTCACATCGTGTCACAGTAGATGCCATCATGAGGAAGCGCGTTTTTTTTCCTCTCTCTTTTTTTTCCCCCACCACACACTCCATACAAACGGAGCTTCATTAAAGCAAGCCGACCTGAAAGATGTGACAGAGAGGTTCAGACAGTGCTAAATGCACTGGCCACTGTAATACAGTCCTGAGACTCAGGCACCCAGGCACAGCAGGAGGGGGGGGGAGTGAGATGGAGGGAGAGTGAAAAAGCAAGATTATAAAGAGACATTCTTCTATTGAAAGGCAACGATATTCAGAAGATAAATATGTCATTCTCGCTCTCTCTACCTTACTTTCCTTGATGTGGGAGAATAAAATTGCAATGCAATGGGAAATGAGAAGTTAATCTGTCTCTTTCCCTCTTTCTTTCTTTCTTTCTTTCTCTCTCTCTTTCTGTCAGTCTCTTTCAGGTTCTCACTATCTCACTCTCTTTTTGTTGGCAGGAAATGATCATTGGAGGTCTGCTGCCTGACACCTCATACTCTATCACTGTGGCGGCGTACACCACTAAGGGGGACGGCGCACGCAGTATGCCACAGATGGTGCAGACCAGAGCCACATGTATGTACACAGCCATGCCTGTGCCAAGAGCTTCATGATTCATCTCTCTAACCCACCGCATGCAGACGAGAGGAGGGGAGGGGAGGGGAGGGGAGGGAAAGGAAGGGGAGGGTTGAATGAGTGTGATTGGAGGATTTTTTGGGTTTAGGTTTCTTTTTTATCTTTGCTACTTTCAGAAGTCACAAAGTGCTTCCACTTGACAAGAAATGGAAGAGTTGGTGGTTTTCTTGGTAGTTGCCTGCTGAAATGCTTCGTGATATAAATGTAGTGAGTCACTGGGGTCTGAAATGCCTAATGATGCGGCATGAGTGTGTGTGTGTGTGTGTGTGTGTGTGTGTGTGTGTGTGTGTGTGTGTGCGTGTGTGTGTGTATGTGTATGTGTATGTGTGTGTCTGTGTGTGTGTGGTTGTATGAGAGTGCTCTTATCCATTTACTGTGCAGTGGTTTGATTTCAGTTTGACCTATGGCAGCCGCATTTGTCTGTTAGTGGAGTCAATCTCTTATTTTTCAATGAGAGATAATAATGCTTGCCTGAAACAAAAAGGGAAATCCTAAGGCCTTCTTGTTAGAGTGAAATTACACCTATTATCTCTCCTCGTCAGAAAATACCATTTTACTCTAATTTGTTGCTTCTGCCAGAGTTTGAATGCTTCTGCGGGGATATTTAGGGAATATATTTAATTTTGAAGGAAATAAATGTTATTTTGTTGTGTTTGTTTGTGTGTGTGTGTGTGTGTGTGTGTGTGTGTGTGTGTGTTTGCGTGCAGATCCTGAGCCCCCTGTGCTATCTCTAAGGGTGGAACAGCAAACATCCATTTCAGTACAGTGGCAGCCCCAGCCTCCTCCTCCCCCTGCCTCTGCCTTTGGCTCTGGCTCTGGCTCTGGCTTCGGCTTCAACCCTGCTTCCAAGTCCCCCTCCCCCTCCGCCCCAGCTGTGCTGGGCTTCCGGCTGCGCTTCAGCCTGAAGAACGACACCGAGGAGAGCCAGCCGACCTCCCTGGACCTCCCTGCCCAGCAGCGGCAGTACACGCTGAGCGGAGCGCTCCCGGGGGCCACCTACGTCTTCGCTCTGGCCGCCAGGGGCGGCTCGGGCTACGGGAAGGAGGCCCAGCAGGAGATCAGCGTACCCGAGTACCCGCCCACGGGCTTCCCGTTTCTGTCCGACGGCATCAACGCCACCTGTTGCACCCTCCTGATCACCTGGAAGCCCCCCGCACCGGCCGAGCGCAACGGCGCCCTCACGGGCTACACGCTGGCCTACGGCGAGGCCAACGGCAGCCTCCCGCCCCGGCTGGTGTCCGTGCCGGCCGAGGAGAACTCTTACACCGTCATCGGGCTGAACCCGGACACTGCGTACCACGTGAGAATGCGGGCGCACACTAAAGCGGGGGCCGGGCCCTTCGGTCCCCAGGCGCTGTATCGCACAGTGGCCTTCGATACAGGTAGGACCCCGGGCCGGGCGGTGCCTGGCGTGCTGCACGGGATTTGGATGTCGAAGCCCGAGAGTCACCACCTGACCTGACCTGACATGACCCAATCCGATCTGATCTGATCCGGACCCCCG
>JASCQY010000080.1:618271-635211 GCA_030264315.1 Sardinella tawilis | reverse complement strand
GTGGGGGGGGGGGGGGGGGGGGGTAGAATGGGAAGGAAGAATGGGAGGGCTTAGCGTAGCCTGCTGTGTACTCCTGAGTTGCTCTACTAACCTACTTACTGTAATCTCCCCTTCTCCCCGTTTCATAACTCTGCCAGAGCGAGTCTGCCAGAGAATTGCATCATTAAATCCACAAACTGTGGTTGCAGTGTTATCACAGACCAGAAAATACAAATAAATAATGTTTTTGATAGATAGACAAAAAGGAACAACAGCTTTGTGAAATTATTAGACACCATTTTAGAGACAGAGAATATCCATGGCTACCTTTCTAGCACTAAATCACACATGAGCTGACAGCACACTGACTAAATTTATGTGTTTCACAAATCCAAACATTACTGTCAGTAAGACCCATCTGAGTTGCATTCTCCAGATGTCCACACAAGGAACTAGAATCATACATTATATGATTCCAATTCTGATTACATAATCAATGTTGACAAACACCGATCAGTGAGAGCATCTTATTAAGCTACATGTCAGGTTACGTGTATTTTGTTATCACAGAGTAATATGTACAGCAATGTTTAAATAACCTAATAAAATAATTTGACATCAGATAAAGACAATTGCTGACGATGCAGATTAGCCTGTCTTAGTAATATTCATATTCAAATAGGCTATGGTAACATTCAAAAACATTTTCTATACCATTTGAATTCACATTATTTCGACCATCTTTTTGGGGTGGTTTTAGAGTTGTTATTAAACTCCAATTACAACATTTGAGTAAAATATACAAAAAAATAAGAGATTAAGCGCACGTGCTTTATGTGCTATAGTGTTTGTTTTTAGGGGCATACAGCCTTACTAGAATGTGGCAAACTACGCGAAAGCAGAGTCAATGCGTAAAACTAGAAAGAAGGATCCACCTTAAGAGCGGGGAAGGGTGCGCGTCCCCGTGAGGAGTCTATGGGCCAGCGGAGTGAGATCATGTGAGAGTCCACGCGTCGAAAAGTAGGTTAGCAGGGTAGACTGAGAGGAAGGCACAGTGTGGAAAGGGGAGACTAGGAAAGGGAGGAGAAATCGGAACGACGACAGCGACGTTGCTCTAGAGTCTAGAGTGCTACACATTAGAGTAATCGTACATCAAAAGTTGCTTGAATTATCCGGACGTCTGAAGAACAAAGAGCAAGAGACACTTTGTGGGTATATTTACTCTCGATAATGCTCCTTTTGGGAGCCGAAAGGTTATATTCTGCTAGCTATCTCAGGCTAGCCACTTAGCTGGCCAACTTGGCATTTTTTTTCTCATTGAGGAGTTCAACCCAAAGACGATAAACAATCAAAATGAGAGGTGAGTACATCATGCACACATGATGCTTTATGCACACTTGCCAAAATTATCGTGTTGTGAAATTCAGCTTTGTTTGACTGTATTTTCGTGGAAATTGTAGATAAATTATTCTTTACTATTTATTTGGTTCTTTAAATATACAGTTTGTATGCTAGGCTCCTGCAAAACAGGAAATGGACGATGGATGCACTTTTAAAGCTGCGCTTGCCGAGGCCAAATATTTTATGCGCAACACAGTAATCCACCATAGTGTTCTCTGTGATGGGCTTGCCAGCTGCCAGCCCTGCGCATTCCAGCTTGCAATGACCATGAGGTTGACTCCTCCACTGCTGAGTAACAGTGAAATCTTGTCTAGTTTTGTGCAGTCATTATCATGGAAGCTTGTAACCCTGTTTCAGCATTGGACGATGTAGTCGAAAGAGTCTCAAAGACCCAATATTTCTATTGTGGTGATAATTTATAAGGCTACTATTTAACAGGTTTTCACACTCTTTGTGCTTGTGTGTAGTCTGTGCACTAAGGTAACGTTAGTCTTGAGAGGACGTCGTAGGTTATATTTATAATGGCATGCCTATTGTAAGTTACGTAATAACGGAAGGGGCGCAAAAAGCTACTTTGATAACTTCAAAAATGTCAGTGAATGTCCCCTTCGCAGTGTTACTTTGTAACTACCCACGGCAAGGTTGAAATAGTGGTGCTACAGTTGTTGCAACTGGTTTGGAACATAAGTCAAGGTCTTTGAAGATTGGTTACATTGTGTAATTTATTAATCGCGATATCATTTTACGATCCTTTTTTAGAAATCTGATAAATCTGATTCGGGTTTAATTTCAGGCGTTAGCTTGTCAGTCGCGTGTCATGAGCGTGTTGTTGTTTTCAGGTTCCAGCATGGCCGGCTGTGTGAGCTGTAGAGTTAACTGTTCTACTGACCTAGTTATGTCACCGAACATTACACCGCGCCCGCGGGAGGGGGGAAGTAAGCAAGAGAGAGAGGAGGGAAAGGGGCGGCCCTTAGCTTCTTCGTGCAGACCCACGCGGTTTGTTTGCAAAGCAGCTCTGTTGCTGGTGGGTGTTCAAACTTGAAAACAGATTTGAGGCATACTAGACAGTTCTAGGTTTAAATCAGAGATTAGTGTCAGCTCAGCAAATATGTCGTGTGCACTGTATACATTTGTATATCTTCATTTTGAAAGCAGATCCTTATATACAAAATATTATTTTTTCTTTTGTTTATTGTAGCCTAGTTAACATTTCCCCATTTTACTGCTGTTTGGGTTCCTTGGGCCTATTGTAGCCTATACTATTGGTAAATGGTTTCATAAAGGAAGTAGGCTAACTAGCTTGTTCATAAACATACTTCCCTATGTGCTCCACCTTACATGTTTACTCACTTGAGAAATAACTTTTTTGTTGCTTATATGTGCAAATGTGCTCCAATGTGTTCCAAGTCTTACCTATGAAAATTATGATTTGTCCACTTTGTTGAAGCATTTTTGTCCATTTTTTTGGAACATTAGATTTACTTACCTACTGTTATTGCTTGTGTGTTTTTGTAAGTATAAATAGGTTACTCAAAAGCCTAATGGCATTATTTGTCAAATCTACAGTGCAAAATGCACCAAGTATGAGTTCGGTATGTTTTGCTTGTTCCCCATAGACTTTCGCATATACTCATAACTTAGAGGGATCATGTTTCTAGTGTGTTTCACAGGACCAATAACAACACATGAAGCATCCCAGATATTGGGAAGCATCTCAGATATTCCTTATTACAGTATACTTAACAAAAAATAAATTCACAAATAATCAGTTAATTCATCTGTAGGGTTGAAAGGACCTAGGCCTATAGAAGTTGAGTATGGAAGACAGAGAAAGTTGAACTCAAAGTTCAAGTGTCTCATTTAGATATGCACGACCTTTGCACAGTGAAGGGTGAGAGACCAAATCGGGATGGTGCTTTAATGTCTTACCAGGGGTAACTAAGGGTAAAGCTACGTGGACACCATGCACTCCCACTGTCTTACTGACCTACTGACTGAGACAAACAGAGATAAAAAACTCAGCTTTCAGGGAAAGATAATTCAAGCTGCTTCAGCTAAAGTAGCACTGATAGGACAGTACTTCACGGAACTGTCAAATCATTCAGAATGGCCCTTGGACCTACAATTACTTGTTACCTATTTAATTACATAAGTTTGGAAACAAAAGAAGAAGGAAGTCCTTACAGAGGTTTTACCCACAAGTTACGGAATGTTCCATCAGTCATTGTTTTCTAGACTATTTATCAGCCCATCATCTTTTTTACTGTGTTATACTTTGGTCTTCAAGCTGTTAGTACTTAACATGCCTTGCTTTTATTAGGAGCCTGTGTGTGTGTGTGTGTGTGTGTGTGTGTTGCTGTTCAACATCTGGACACCAATGCACATAAATCTTGTTTTTCCTGGATGTTACTATCGCCTTGGGAACATGCCCAGGCATGGTTTTACATCACATGACATTATGGCAACATGGTTATGGTTACCCATGTTCAAAGTGGCAGAGCGAAAACAATTAGGTCTCAGACAGTCTTTACCATGGCTGTTAACAATCTTAAAAATGATCTCTTTAGGTTTTATGTGTTCCATAATGGGTTGTAAAAGTCACTCCTTAAGCATAGGTCATTGGCTCTCCAGTTTTTGTACTGCAACTGCAGTCTACCTTCGCTCATGACATAACACGCACCTAGCCTACAAGTGGCCTAACCTTTAAGGGTGGAGGTTCCTGCATTCTGCATGCACTTAGTCATGTTGTCTCTTTTATCCATGGGGGCCGATACTATCTTTCATCTTCCCATTTGCATCAGAACAGCTACTAATTGCTTTGTAGTCTGTAGTCAGTTATTTACATGTCAACTTTTTATTTCATAAGTGTAGATTTTTTCACAGAACTCAGAAGTATAGGATACCACTATGTGAAATAAGCATTATTACAAGTCTTTGTCTTTTCTTGTAGTGGAATTTTATACCTCAAGGTGTGTAGCCTAATTCAAGCCACTATTGTATATACATTTTTGTTTTTAATGTGATGTATATGTTTGTTTATGATGTATAGGATGTTTGATATAATGCATTAGTTTGACTTGGCATAGGTATCCTCTGGTTATGTTATCTTAGCTTTAGGAATAACCTCCATACGAGAACCTTTGCCGGTCCACCTTAAGAGATGAGGGAAAAAAGGAAAAGGCCGTTCAAATGGTGAACACTGGGCTGCCTCCCACACCCTCCCCTTTTCAATGGGAAAGTGTGTCAGTAGGACAGCTCATCCAGATGGGCTGACAGCCCAGTCAAGTTAACTGACATCTCACACAGCCACTCAGAGATCCACTCAGTCGGGAGCCAGCCAATGCTTGGTGAAAGGGCGGAGCAGTAGCATTACTAGACTGACCGCCCCTCAGTGACTGTGTTTGTGGAATGTTAGCAGACGGCGGTTATATAACTCCGAACAGAGCACAAGGGAGGGAGGGGGAGCGCTTATGGGATTACAGATTTTTCCATTGCATGCCTCAATATATCCTGGTCATTGCTTTCAGCTGACAGAGTGCGAGATGCGAGCACAAAATGGAGGACAAAGATATTTTTCCAGCCAGTATCCCTGTGCTGTATTACTGAGAGAGAGCTGCTATTTTCCCCCAGTACTTTACCCGAGTTCAATGCTGAATAATCTTGCATGTATTAAAAATGCACTTTCAGCAAACTATTTAGTCAAAATTTATTTAGCTAATTATATGTTCATGTGGTCTTTGTGATTGAAATAACAGTTCTACATGCTTGTGAATGAGAAAAAGATACAAAAGTCCTCCTAATTACCCTGTTACCTAACGAGCAGCTCAGGACTTGATATACAGTGTAGCCTGGCAGTGTTTAGGCACTGCATACTGCAGTGACTGACACATGACTCCAGGCTATTCCTGTCACAGAGGAAAGGACACTGTGTCTTCTATTGAAGCAAAGCAGTTCAGCTCAAACACACACCCACACACACACACACACACACACCCCTAAAGGCAACCAACACAACCTGCAACCTCCAGTTTAATAAGCATAGTGCTTGGCCACCAAAATGCCACAACCCCCATCTGTAGTATATTAGGAATATCTACTGTATAGTGATTGAAGTGTATTTTTCTCAGCGTTCACAAATATGTGATTGTGATTCGGTTACATAACAACTTTCAACGTGTAGTTAATTTCCCTTTTCCATGGCAAAGCAAGAGGAGCAATATTAGAATCTCTTTGACATGCAGTATCACACAGCGGAGGCTTGGGTAGAGGGGCCTAAGTAAATACTTACTAAGTGCCTTGCCAAATACAGCCTCAAAAGCGAACGGCTCCTCCAGAAGCACTCAACTCTCTGTGTAGCGTAGCCAAGTGCCCCTGTTCATTTGCATTGCTATCAGACTGCTCCCGTAACCTCCCCATCAACACCAATGTGTGTCACTGTCAATTGGCAAGGTCTTTGGTTTTGTCACTCACAACCTTACTGTTTCTATTTCTGTAGTCCTAATGTACGTTTCTTTCTGTCTTTGCAGCCCAAATCGAGGTGATACCTTGTAAAATCTGCGGGGACAAATCTTCAGGGATCCACTATGGCGTGATTACGTGTGAAGGCTGCAAGGTAAGCATCAAAAAAGCACCTGGCAGACTATCAAGGGGAGAGGCGTTTGGCAGTAATGATGTGGTCTGTGTTTGTTTTGCTGCTGGAAGAGGAACAGCTTTGAAACCGAAAGTCAGCAGCGCATTAAACCAGACAAAAGAAGCTCGCAGGCAGACAGTTTGATTAAAGATTCATAGGCCAGCACTCTAGTTCCTCCTCTAGCTTTCTGAACCCCTTACATAATTCGCTCTCTTTCTCCCCCCTGTTAAAACCCCATGTCTGCGCATGGCAGACACTCTTGACTGGGGATTTGTGAAGTCCTGGATGCGACACACAAAGCATTTGTGTCGCTGCGTCGAGGAAAGGGCTCCCCTCCCGTCACATGACGCCTTTACTCAAAGCACTCTAATTAAGAGGTCCGGCTGAGCCGACAGCGGGCTTGTATTTTATGTCCTTATTAACCCACCCACCCTTTCCTCTCCTTCCTCTCCTTTTGCATCACGTCTCCGCAGGGCTTTTTCCGCCGCAGCCAGCAGAACAACGCCATGTACTCATGCTCACGCCAGAGGAACTGCCTCATTGACCGCACCAACCGCAACCGCTGCCAGCACTGCCGTCTGCAGAAGTGCCTGGCACTGGGCATGAGCCGCGATGGTGAGTGTGGGCAGTTTGTGTGTGTGTGTGTGTGTGTGTCTGTGTTGATCTGTCTGTGTCTGTGTGTGTGTTTGCGTTGTGTCTACACACACTCATAAATCTTCAAACACCAGAGCAGGGAGAAGGAAGAGAGGAGAAGGCTCCCAAAGGGTAGTGCGGTGTGCAGTATCCCATAGTTATCCTGTCCTATGTTTCCTTATCATGCACATTTACACTTACATGCACATATACAGTATGTTTAATATACAGTATATTTGTTTTAAGTAATGTCTTGTGGCTCCAAAATAAAGTTCCCCAATTATGTAATGCATGTTAATGTAAGATATCTGATCATTATGTCCCAGAATTCAAACACTCTACCAGACATCTCAACTGTTCTATCTAAGCAAACCAAAATGACATGTACTGTAAGTAACCATGGTAGAATTAGCATGACGGAATTAACAATAAATCCAGAAAATCCAGAGATTATATTAGATAATCCCAACCAGAGCTGTCACTTGCTTCATCGCTTAAACTGGAACTCTGCCCACATACAGTACATACAACTCGACCAGAAATTCACCATCGAGATCTAATCAATCACACCACTTTACTCCTCACAGCGGTGAAATTCGGCCGCATGTCCAAGAAGCAGCGCGACAGCCTGTACGCTGAAGTGCAGAAGCACCAGAAGTCTCAGTCGGAGTGCCAGGGCGGTGGTGTGGTGATGGCAGGCGGCCTTGGGGGCCGCGAGGACAGCGTGGAGGACGGGAGCCACGGCCGCTCGTACAGCAGCGGGGGCTCCAGCACCACCACCCTCAGCGACCTTGACGACATCGCCGCGCTGCCCGACATGCTGTTCGACCTGCCGCTCACCCCCGAGGAGGCCAGCGAGTACTGCAGCGGCCTGGAGATGCTAGGGGCCAGTGGCGGAGGAGGAATGGGAGGGGGAGGCAGCGCCGGCAGCGGCTCCTCCAACCAGAGCTCACCCGAGCCCAGCAGCATAGACTCCGGCGACGGAGGGAGTCCGCCCATCAAACACGAGTACCAGATGCTGACGGAAACAGGCGTGCTCACACACTCGCCCCTGGGGGCCCTGCCCGACGACTGCTCCCTGCTGGATATAGGTGAGGGCAAGTGGAGTGGTCGATTGAATTGAATTTATTAGACCATTCTTGATATAAAGGAAAGGCTTTGACTGAAATGGAGAGTGTCTGTAGAAATGTATCAGTAGCTAGAAACTATTACTATGGAATGGATCAGTAGCGAGAAACTATTATGTGTCAGACAGATAGTTGAATATGGGGCAAATGACTTGGATGAGCGATGACTTGGCTGTGAAAGAAATGTGAATGAACTGGCAGTTGGACCATGGAGGCCAGCGTGTAGTCGACAAGTGGGGATATTTGGAAATGAGAGAAGATAGGGTTTGCGACAGGACCGTGTATAATAACAGGGTAATCATTTGTGTTTTGTTGTTTGTGTGTGCAGAACGCATCACACAGAATGTGGTCAAGTCCCACCTGGAAACATGTCAGTACAGCACAGAGGAGCTGAAGAGGCTCACATGGAGTCAGTACACACCTGAGGAGACACGCCACTTCCAGTGCAAGGTGGGCTCCCGAGCTGCACTCTTTTTCTTTCTCTTTCTCTTTCTCCCACTCATTCACTCACACACTTTACACTCTCTCCCCCTCTTTCTCTCTCTGTCTCTGTCTCTCTTTCTTACACTCTCTCTCTCTCTCTCTCTCTCTCTCTCTAACTCAAAAAAATAACCAAGCCAACGGTGCTATGTGAAGTCGACTACTCGACTGACTCCTGCTCCCTCCTTACCTGTCTGTCTCTGTGTGTCCCTCTGTGGGTCTCTGTGCCTGCTGTTCTCTCCTTAGTCTGCAGAGTGGATGTGGCAGCGCTGTGCCCTGCACATCACCCATGCCATCCAGTATGTGGTGGAGTTTGCCAAGCGCATCACCGGCTTCATGGACCTGTGCCAGAACGACCAGATCATCCTGCTCAAAGCAGGTCAGTAAGCTTTCCGACAACGCATGCGCATACACACACACAGACACACATGCATGCGCGCGTGCACACACACACACACTCAATGTGAAAGGTGATACAATCGAAGGAATGCTACCTGTTAGACTAGTTATGCACAGACTGGAAAAGGTGGAGTTGTATTTATTAGGGGTTAGCGAATCTACCAGCATTCACCCGGTGTCCTTTTGTCACTGACCTAAACATGCCAGCAAACATGCAGATTTGGCGCCAGTCTGTGTTTGACCATTTGTAGCTGCCTAACCAGGTAGCAGGTAGGTGGCAAATGCAAATGGAGAAATCACATTGAGACAGAAAACACATACATGCTCTCTCTCTCTCTCTCTTGCTCTCTCCCTTTCTCTCTCTCTCTTGCTCTCTCTCTCTTTCTCTCACCTTACACATACAGGATATACACTCACACCTATAAATACCAATAGCCTGAGTGTCATTTGACAGTTAGTTTATTTTGTAGCTAAAAGTGTGCTCTTTTCTCCTTTCTTCTCTCCAAACTTCTTCCTTTTTGTGCTCTCTGTTGCACTTTTACCAATGACATAAATCCCTTTGGTGGGATTATCAAACCCCCAAATAAACCTCAAACCTGAAACATTTTCTATTAAACAATTCTCTATTTATATAAACGTACTTTATATAAATATTCAATTTGTTGACATGTAAATGTTTGGAATATGGTTTCGTGAAATGACATCCTGATCTTTATCCTGATGTTCTGATATCCACTTTGCACATCGATTGTAATCTGGATCAAAATTTCCCATTGACCCTCTATGTTGTTGCACGGTGGAGCATCTTCTACCCCCCCCCCCCCCCTCCTCCTCTCTCTCTCTCCACCCCACCCCACCCCCTTCTCTGTGGTGTTCTCTCTGTTTATGGTGACCCTCTTCAGGCTGCCTGGAGGTGCTTCTCATCCGGGTGTGCCGTGCATACAACCCCTCTAACAACACTATGTTTTTTGATGGCAAGTTTGCCAGTCCTCAGCTCTTCAAGGCTCTAGGTGAGTACCCTCCGGCTGTGCGTCGTGGCAATGCATGTACTTAATGTGGACATATGTTCACACACATAAATTCCTGCCTTTAAACAAACAGATGAACAAAAAAGCGCTGATTGTTGACCAACAAGTTGTCATCATGCCGAGTTTATCCATGAAATCAAGCTATTCAAAATGAATGTTGTTCCATTATACTTCTGAGAGGTAATTCTTAGAGCTAAAGACTCCTTCCTTATGCACGTCCGCAAAGTACTTGCTCGCGCTGCAGATACTGCAATATAATCTCTGCCCTACTGCACGTACACAGAAGAGTGTGCTGGGGGAGTTATGCTGTATCTTAGACAGCCTGTTTACTTTTGGTCTATGTTATTACACCTGGATTTCTTTAAAAAATACCAGAGAAATGTCAACATTACTGTAGATGACAGACAGCTTGCAGCATTTTGGATACCATGCCAAGAAGTTATGGTTGAGCAAGCCAATCCGTTTAAATAATGACTTTAGTCATTAAAGGCCAAGGTTGTGTTTTGTTAATATGTAATCTGCTAACTGTACTCTTTCTCTCTTTCTCTCCCTCTCCCTCTCTCTTCATCTCTCCCCTATTTGTGTGTTCCTCTGTGTGTATACAGGCTGTGACGACCTTGTAAATGCGGTTTTTGATTTGGCCAAAGGCTTGAGCCGTCTGCAGCTGTCAGAGGAGGAGATGGCTTTGTTTAGTGCAGCCATTCTTCTTTCCCCAGGTTAGTGTTAACAGCCATATCGCTACACGCTGTGTTAGCTTCATGCATTTTCAATGCCGAGCACAGTGTCAACATTGACATTTGTGCCGTGCACCGTGCCAGGCACCATGATTTATATCAGACACCAGGCACAGACGTGCAACTCGCACGGAATTTGAAATTTGATTTTGAACATTGGTGTGCTAACAGTATATGCTAATGTAGTGTGTGCTTGTGTTTTGTAGACCGGCCTTGGCTTACAGACACCCAGCAGGTTCATAAACTGCAGGAGAAGGTCTACCTGGCATTGCAGCAAAGTCTGCACATGGCTGGAGCATCAGCTGAGAAACTGGAGAAGGTACGGTCGTCATCACGCAGTATTCTACCACCTTAATCGCTGGACTGTCAAGAGCAGTCACTCTTGAAAAAGCAACATATAGATTTTAATGTCTTTGGATAGCATATGTTTTACATGCACTAATTCCCCTCCCTCGCGTTCCTTTATCCTTCAGATGGTCTCCAAGCTTCCTCAGATGAAGTCCATCTGCAATCTTCACATAGACAAGCTGGAGTTTTTCCGCCTGCTTCACCCTGAGACAGCCCACAGCTTTCCTCCGCTCTACAGAGAAGTGTTTGGCAGTGAAATCACCTTTCCTGATTCCACTAATAGCTAAACAGAGAGAGCGAAAGAGAGAGAGAGAGAGAGAGAGAGAGAGAGAGAGAGGGAGGTCAGGAAGGAGAGAGAAAGAGAGAGTATGACAGAGAGGTGGTGTTTAGAGGATAGGGGAAAGTAAAAGACAAACTAAGATTTAAAATAGAGTAAAACTCAATTAACCAGCAGCAGTTCTGCGACAATCCAGCACTTCTTTACTGTCAAGAACCCCCTTTCTTACCACGCCCTTCTCATCCGTGTGTTCCAGCACCAATCACTGTGGCAGGAGACCAACACATTCTTCCATCAGTGTAGGGTCCACATTGCAGTCCCATGCAACACACAGGCCATTGGACTCGTACTCCATCAGCACAGACACACACTGACTCGTGGAGTCTACCCCTTTGCATGTAGCTGAGATGCCCAGTACTTGTGATGGGACAGACCTCAGTCCTCTTCCTTCCTGCCCCCCCCCCCCTTCCTCAGTCTCATCATGAATGTAATCCCCAGATTGTAGCACTTTTTTCTCCCCTCACACAAAGGCCGAATGTACAGACTTTTGGTCCTGCATCGTGCATTATGAACCTTGTTGTTCAGAGTATTTTTTAGCAGTCCAGATATCATTAATGAATCGTCCGGGCACAGCACTGGAGCCTAGTAATGTTACTGGTGTCAAGGGACCAAGATCAACTTTCAGTATTCCCTTCTTCACAGAACGGACAAACAGATGGAGGTGGTGCCGAGCCAAAAGGCTCACTGCCCATGTTAAGCTACCACTGATCCACGAAATAATAGAAATGACAAACAACAGGAAACATTACACGCAACACACACGTACGCACACAAACACACAGACACACACACACAAATACACACATTGTCAGTTTCATATGCTCCCATGTTCTTAGCACTTATAACTCAGTCTTGTACACATTGGTACAGGCACTTGTTTATTCAGTGTTTGGTGCTGTTTCTATGTTTCTTTTTTAAATGCAATGGAAAACCTCAGTCCCATATCCCTTTCCCCTCAAAATGCCACTTAGAGAAAGAGTGAGAGAATAACTGTTTGTTTAATTTATACATTTATAAATGATTATTTTAAAGAATGTATATAATTGAATATATAATAACAGACAGAGAGAGAGAATGCAATCAAGAGAGAGAAAAAAGGATTGAGTAATTGAGGTGAAATAAGACGACAGCTGGTCAAATTTAGAGAGAGACAAAGAGAGCGAGAGAGACAGAGATCCAAAAACAGGGTGTGCACCTGTCATTTGGCCTCAGGTTCCAGGGAAACATGATGTACAAATGAGGCGTGACAGGCCAAACAAAAGACATGGGGAAAGGAAAAAGCTGAGCGCTCTGAGGAGACTGTCTAATGAGACTTCTGAGGACGTCGATGGGAAAGATGTGATTTTTGTCGCCATTTTGAACTTGGCTCTCAGGGTTTTCCTCTCTAGAGTGTACAGACTCCATTCTCTTGAACCCTAAAGAGAGAGACTCTCGCTGAGTCACTAGAAAGGGTCACCTGGAGAAAGAGTTTCGTGTCTTGAACAGACCTCCTCTGTTGAAAATATTTTGTACATGAAGGCAAAGGGGATCAGTGCTGCGTGAGGCAGCGTGTGGACCTATCCAAGGCCGAGAGCCCCAGACCTCACAGCCTGACCCCACTGGACAATCCTGACATGATGATGAGAGGAAGAAGAACTCTGCTAGGAGAAGAAGCATTTATATTAGTTTGTGGTCTCAGAAACAATGTTGTACTAACCTTTGATCTGCAGGAATTGGAACGGCAGATAGACTCCTGTACAGTCCCCACCATCAGACTGAGGCAGGAGGATATTATCTCCATGTGAAAACACTGCAGCATTTTCCAATGTAATATTTTGTAAATTGAGGCTCCTTTCTCCTTTAGCTTGTTTGACCTCTTCCTGTCCCTCCGTCCTGTTGTTCTTTTACATGTACAGTACTTCAGCACAACTCAAGAGTTGACAGAGATCTCAGCTACCCCCCTGATTTTGCTTCTGCAGTTCCATCAGCAGCACCCTACGGAACATAGAACACCACTGTTTTAATATCATAGGGGATAGTTGTACTGCAGGACATAACAGCTTTTAATACGGATGTATTGGTGCAGTACATTACGTTTCCTATGTTATGTCCAGCAGAGAACCGTTCAATTATCCATTGTGGAAATTTTATTGATATGACAAACCATCGTGAGCAACTCTAAAAGAAGTACTTGGATCTGATTGTATATAAATAATGACAGTGCAATTGCCATTACTTGGTATTATCCATCTGGCAATCCATCACAGGCCTATAGGATGTTTTCTCTCATGCTGTAATACCTTCTCTCTGACAGTCTGAGTAAGAACAGGGCACAGCCTGTCTGACAGCCTCGGTTTCTCCAGATAGCACCTTGTTTTTTGTTTTGTTTATTTGTTTTTCTTGTTTTGTTTTTAATCTGAATATTCTGGATGCATCAAGTAAAGCATCAACCAAACGTAGACACTCAGGGAGTTAGCTGGTCTCTGTCCCACCAGGCCTCACGTAGTCTACTCCACACTTTGCACCGAGTAGGAGACCCTTTATCCTTGATCACTGTGTCCAGTAGCTAGAAATATATATATATATATATTTTTGTGAATGTCAATCACAAAGTGTCAAAGACCTTTCCTCTTTTCTGCGTATATTACAGGATATTTGAGCCTGAATTATATAAAACATAGGATACTTTAAAACAAATAAAAAGTAAATGAATAAAGATGAATGAAATTAGTTTTATTTTATTTTTTATTTGTGCTAGAAATGTTTCCATTCAACATACAAACAGAACAGACAATAGAGAACATAAAAGCATAAAACACACACACACACACACACACACACACACGATAAAGCCACTGTACTTTCTGTATGGAAGCCATTCTGGTGGATTTTACAGAATTTCCAGAGCGGAAAGCCAAGTTGATAAGTGGGAGCCTACTGCACAAAGGTTTGAAAGGAGACGAAAATACTCAAATTCAAAAAAATGTTCATCTAATAGTTCACAATGAGTGTGCAGAAATGGCTTTTTATTGGAAAGGAATGTTGGATTTATTGAGTCTATTTTTAGGCTATTTATTTTTGGCCTATGCATACTTCACCTGACCGGATTTATTTTATAATACTAATATTTATTAGCCTATTATTATTATTGTTGTTGCTGAATGATACTGCAGCATATGCTATACATGGGCTAGCCCTCTTACGTGATTATCGGCCAATGTTTTCGCACTGGCAAATGTTAAGAAAAGGCACAGACGCTCCCTTCAGAGGAAAACAAACTCATTTATTCTAGTAGTGACCCGGAAGTGTCTCTGTTTCGGAACCGTGACTTGATTTTCCTGGCGCTGAAGTTAAAGACGCTGAAAGTGCGGTGTAACTGGGAAAGTTATTCCCCAAAAAATATTGAAAGTTGAAACGCACTCTGCTTGTCAGGCGCAGCCTCGACTTTGTAGTCTACTAGACGTTATTTGGCACGCGAAGTTTCCAGAGAAGTTTAACAAAACTTTGAAGATGTCTGTGGCTGGCTTGAAGAAACAGTTTTATAAAGCAAGTCAGGTAAGAAAAATATCTCCAAAGAAGCAAAATAACGTTATCCGGTATTGGCACACGAAAGTTTTTAAGTTTTTAACTGGCAAAGTCACTGTTCCTGTTCCTTTTTCGCGTAAAAGTTTAACCGTTCATTCGATAGGCTAAAATTAAATCAAATTAACTTACGACAACTCTGATCTCATGATTTGAAGTTAATCTAGACCTAAAATGATTTGAATCAGCACTGCTTCTGTTTGGTGAGGTCATAACGCGCTACCCTTGGAATTAAGTTATGTGTCGCTCCTTTCAGTGTTACCATAGGGGACTCAAATCGTGGGTGGTTTTATTGAACCTCACAGATTGTCTGAAATTAGGTTTTCTTAAATGGTCTGCCATCTGCCGATAACTACTGCTGTTTGTGTTGTCCTAGCACAGCATAGTTCAGGTAGAGTAGCCTCTGGTCTCCGAAAGAGTAGCCTATCGTTAACTAACGTTATAGCCTATAAGCAAATTCTACACCTCGAAGTCATTTTCTTCACCAGCGCAGTGTGCTGCGTCCCAAACTTAGTGTTGAAATAAGTGGTAGGAAGGCACATGATCTGTCAGTTTTTTCCACCTTAGGAAGACTTTTTGGAGCTGTAGTTGGCTATGAAACTAAATAGACATCCACTCTGGCAAGTAGCATAAAAGATGCATCAGTTTCCTGTATTTTGATGTGCGAACTTGCCGTGCAATAGGGGCCTGTTTGGGTATAACAAATATATGGGATGGAAAGAACAGTAGGCTAGTGGCCGGTGCGTTGTCACCCCCTGATCTCTGTTCCGTGTCTTGCCTGGGAGTTGGTCCTTAGGATTAGATACAATGAAATGTCAAAGTTGTCAGACCAGATTCCATAATGTAGGCTAGTGCCTCGGTGAGGAGAAAATTACTGTACTCAACATTCTCTCCCTCCCTCTCTCTTTCTCCCTCTCTCATACTCACTCACTCACTCACATATCTCTAGCCTTAGAGGGTATGTTTGATTATTCAATTCAATTGAATGTGATTTATACAGTGCTTTGTACAATAATGTTGTCTTTTACCGATTTACAGCAAGGAGCACCCAGGAGCAACAACCCTTATTTTTAAACTGATATTTAAGTTAGTCTAGGAAGAAACCTTGGACAGTTCCAAGACTCAAGGCTGCAAGGGTACAATTTGTCCATGGTTTTAGCCATGCATCACAATAGTCCCAAAATGATATCATAACATTAGGTGGTTATCAGGAGTTATGGCTGACCAGTGTAGTAGGAGCCAATAGTGTTAATGGGGAGGTGTTTTGCAGTGCTATACACATTATAAACACAATCAAGCTTGAAATAGAAATTCACCTTATTTCTGATTAGAGGTGATTAGATCCTGAATGATGTCACTTCTGTTGACATTCAACGTAAACAAACAAAATGCTACTCTCAAATTCATGCTACTAAATCAACTTTGCTCACCCATATATGTATGCTCACTAATCCCCATCCCCTCCGCCAACAACCTTGTTGGTGTTTGGCTGAAATGTGGTTTGTTTTGTTTTGGTGCACAGCCTAGTACCTCTAGTGTCTGTTTCACGTTTACAGCCCCTTTGTTGTCTCCAGATACGGGACTTTTTCCACAGTGTATTCTGGAGGCAGGCAGCAAGCTGATTAAGGGGAGATGCCTACAATTTGAAACAAAAATTAAATTGCACTTAAAAACAATGCAAGATCTCATAGTGCACTTTAAGGTGAATTCTGTATGCATAAACACCAGTATAGTATTAGTAGCACCATATTCCCATATGCTTTTTCAGGTTTTGAGCTGTTTTTGTGAAGCGATCTGTTTGCACCAGCCATGGTCTGCTCGACAGCTGCACCCAGTTACCCTGCATGAAGTTACACAATGGAGGCAGTGTTGGGAGTCAGACTTCCAGTCAGTTGCATATGAGCAACTGTACGCCCCCCTGGTTGAGTCTCAGACTTCAGTAGTGTGGGGCTGGTGTCCAGAAAAGGGCCCGCTAGATCGGCTGTGCAAACAAATACTCCCGCAAAACCGCATTACCACCAGTCCCAGTCCTTGTGTGCTGCACGCTCCCCTCTTGTTTTATGACGGACATTTATACTGCTACTTGTGCCAGTTCAGTGCCCGAGGAGAGAGTTTGCAGGCAGAAAGAAATGTTGCACATAGCCTATTGGCCAGAGTGGATCAGTCACTAGGCTTGTCTGGTAGAGAGGAAGTCCTGTGTTTCCTCCACACAGCAGTGTGTGTGTGTGTGTGTGTGTGTGTGTGTGTGTGTGTGTGTGTGTGTGTGTGTGTGTGTGTGTGTGT
>JASCQY010000080.1:580161-591632 GCA_030264315.1 Sardinella tawilis | reverse complement strand
CTCTCTCTCTCTCTCTCTCTCTCTCTCTCTCTCTCTCTCTCTCTCTCTCTCTCTCTCTCTCTCTCTCTCTCTGGTCTGTTAGAGGGAGAGTTGTACTCAGCCACCTCCATGAACTTCCTGGGCTCTGAGCCGGTGGTGATTCGCAGCTCCGAAGAACCCATCCGCACCGACTTCAAGAGCTCCTGGCTCAGTGGTGAGATTAAGCACAAAGTTTCTTCACAAATATTTATGTTTTGGTGTAAAATACAGTGCTAAGTACATTCTACGTGCACAGAATGTGCTCTAATGATCGCTCAAAGGACAGCAGTGCTCACTTATACTTAACCCTATTTGTTATATTTGGTCATATTTTATTACGACGCAGAGAATTCCAGTTCCAATTCCGGAGAAGGCTGATGACACGAGACGACTTTTTTTTAAAAATGTTGCTTTGCAATCACATACAGTAGCAATGCTGTGTGGTCTGATTGGATGGCCATGATAATTTGCCAACTGATAATTACAGTACTTAAAGTACAGGAGATAGGACTCCAATATCAGGAATGCACCCAAACAACAAATGAGCTGAGAGCTGACAATGATTCAGCTGTCAGTTTGGGGCGATTTGAAGACAACATGCAAGACCATAAGGACTAATTGCTACATGTGCCATGTAGTCCTCATATCACAGTGTGAACAGTCCTGTATGTTCTGTTTTAGCCAGTTGAGTTGCAATACCACTGAGTCTGGCCTGTGGGAAAAACCACTTCTCAAAAACAACCAGGCAACTCAGTAACTCGCAAGAATCAGCCTAAACACAAGACTACCCACATAACTGTATGCTTTCCCTTGTTGCAGAGCCTAACTTCATCTACATGGATCACATCCCTGAGAGTGAAAATAGCCCGAATGGAGATGATGACAAGATCTATCTGTTCTTCAGTGAGACTGCTGTGGAATATGACTTCTACCATAAGCTGGCTGTATCTCGAGTGGCAAGAGTCTGCAAGGTACTTCATGCTGCAAAAGAGCTGCAAATGGCATAGTTAAAAATCAACTCTGTTCAAGCACTGCTCCCTGTTGCACATATTTTCACATGTAGATTGCATTACTTATCTCAGACAGTGAGGCAAGTTTGTGATTCCAGTGACATGTTGCACATATTTGTGCTCCTGTAGCAACATGCTGATGCGCTGGAGTAGTAAGTGTGTCTGCCTGTGCCACTCACTACAGCATGGACTGATAGATGACTCCAGAAGCAAATTGATGAATTTATCTTACATTACAGAAGTTTATCCAATGGCTAAGTCTCTGGAGTCAAAATCAAGTCCAGCATGCATTGCTTTAAGACAGTCAACCATCTTCTCTCAAATATTGTTTATATACACTATATACAGTATATGCTGTGTGTGTGTATAGATAGATAGATAGATAGATAGATAGATATAGATATAGATATATACTGCACTGTAACTGTATACTGTAACTTTTATCCAGTTTGTTTGCATGCTAACAGTTGTTTCCCTTCCTGTTTTCTCCTCCATAGGGAGACATGGGGGGACAAAGAACCCTGCAGAGGAAATGGACATCTTTTGTAAAAGCCCGTGTGGAATGTCCTGTCTTGGAGTCCCAGTTGCCTTACTTGGTACAGGACGTGTTCCGCATGTGTTCTGGTGATTGGACCACATGTGTGTTTTACGCTGCCTTCACCCCTCAGATGTAAGTAGATTGCTGAAAAGCTGGCAAGAGACTAAATTCACTTGTTTTTAAGACCCAAGTGACCTATAAGAAAAGGTGCTGTTAATTCAATGAATACATGTTTCTCTCCATAAACCACTCAGGGCCTACCTCGATAAGTCCCATAAATTTGAAGAAAGGCTGCTTTAAAACTAGGCTTGAGGACAGTCTCTCTCACGCTGTTGAAACGGAGCTGAAGACCCGTTAAGTGGCTTTTGGCGGTAAAGACAAGTGAATTGTTGTTTTTGTGCCACAGGGACTCTTCAGAGTACTCGGCTGTGTGTGCCTACAGCATGCGTGATATACAACAAGTGTTTACCGAGGGAAAGTTCAAAACGCCTGTTACCGTGGAAACCTCTTTTGTGAAGTGGGTGATGTTCAGCGGCGATCTGCCCACCCCTCGACCAGGAGCGGTGAGAATGGCCTGATAGATTGCCGCTCTCCACCCACCCTTGCCCTTCTCTTCTGCTTGTTGCACTCAATGCTCTTTTATACTCACATCCATGTCATCCATATCCGTTACATGTATACTCCATAGAGAGCTAACCAATAGATAGAGTATCTCTTCAATGAATTAACACTGAAAAAAAAGGAAATCCTGGTGTGGTCCTGGTCCTAATGATCAGCTATACTGTATGTGTTTGACTGGTTGCAGTGTATTGACGGAGCAGCACGCCAGCTGGGTATTACCAGCTCTCTGGAGCTGCCAGACAAAACCCTGCAGTTCATTCGCGACCGTCCACTGATGGACCAGGAGATTCAGCCAATCAACAGCCGCCCACTACTGGTCAAGAAAGGGGCTGCATTCACCAGCATTGTGGTGACCAGCGTAGTGGCTTTGGATGGAGCTCCTTACCATGTCATGTTTATTGGCACAGGTAGAATAGATATCCACATACTAGGGATGGGAATCTTCACCATCTAGGCGTTACGATGCGTATCTCGATACTGCGAAACATTCAACGATTCATAAAATTACCAGTGATGAGATACAATATGATTATCCCACCTACACAATGCGATGCAGTGCGATTCGATATGATATGATGCGATGCAGAAAAAAAATATACTACTGTGGCACATACACATCACTCACACTCTTTTTAAGATAAGCAGTTTGGAAATCATACTTACATGAGTGTATTATGTATTGGGTGTTTGTGTATATGTGTACTGTATAGTAACACAGTGAAGATCCTATGCTAATATTATTTTATTCTTTTTATTTTCCATTAGTAGTCAGAAAAAAATGTAAAAACTGGGAGTTCCTAGACAAGCACCTGGAGTCTCAAAATTTGCCAAAAGCACTGAGCTGTTGTTGCCTTGCTAATAAGACATGTGATCTCTTGCAGAGGCTGGCTCTGTGCTCAAAGCGGTCAATTACGCTGAGGGCAACACTGGAGAGACATTCATCATTGAGGAGGTGCAGCTCTTTCAGGCCTCAGAGGCAATCAAGATCCTCCAGCTTTCCAACAGCACGGTACTGCATATCTATGTCCATGTACTATGGTGCACCACATTCCTAAATTCGAGTAACAAATTGGATGGATGGCCATTGGCCATTGGAGTGGATATCTTATCATGTGTTAAAGAAACAGAAAAAAAAGCCATATTCCAGAAAAGCCATATTTAAAAGATGATTATCAGATGTTTGTGATGCGTAATATAACAATTCTGCTCTTCTCTATGCAGGGTCACCTGTTTGCAGGCTCAGAGGTAGGCTTGGTACAGATGCCTCTGAGTTCCTGTGGGCGCTACAGGTCCTGTGCAGACTGTGTCTTGGCCAGGGACCCTTACTGTGCATGGGACCTCACGGCAACACAGTGCACCTCCCCCAGCCCAGAGCTCTCTCGATCAGACAGGTACCAGCAGTCACCAAACCATATGTGAAAACATTTCCATTAACTGTGGTGTGTTGAGTAGCCTGCATAACTACCTCCCCACAATGGGACTTAAAATGAAGATCTTTCATTCTCTGCCATCTGTCTCTCTCAGTAAGCTGATTCAAAATCTGCAGAATGGAGATGTTTCTGGCTGTCCCCCTCCAGGTATTTCATTCATTCTATTGTTGATCTTCATTAAGCTAACCAGTACTGTAAAAATATTATTAGAGGCAAAACATGATAGATATTCTGATATCAGTTTCAATGTCGATCAAAGTCAGTTGACAAAAGTGTATTTATGGGAATGATTTTGCAACAGCGACGTGGGTGGAAGAAGGAATACATTATCCCTGACTAAAAAGTGCAGAATGTGTGACAGTTTTATTTTGGACCAATATCTAGCTGTCAGTCAGTGAAGTGGCATGTGCAATGGTTTCTGAAAAACGTATTTTGTCTTCCTGCAACTGAGAGAGTGAAAATTGCCTGTTTGCAACCTTAGTAATACTATCATGGACAACCCTCTGACATTGCCCTTCTTACCTTTTGTCTGACAGAGAAGCCCAGGCTGGTGAACCTCACCTTTGTGCCAGGTAGCAATGTGAAGCTGGAGTGCGAGCCCATCTCTAACCTGGCCCAGTTGCACTGGTATGACGGAGACAAGGAGATGACTCCCTCTGAGAAGTACGACTTCCACGAGGACAGCCTGTTGATCCTCGACGCCGACGCGTCCGATGCCAGGCACTACTCCTGCTGGTCAGTGGAGCACCAGTACCGCAGGCAGGAAGCCGAGTACCGGCTCACCATGGGGACCAATGGGAACGGAGGATGGGAGCTCCCCACCTCCCCGCAGGCCCGGTCCAGTCATCAGAAGCTGGTGGGCCTGCAGGTTCTGGTGGTCTTGCTATCAGTCATGCTGGCTTTGCTGCTTGCATGGAATGTCTACAAGGGCCACTTGCCAATGCCTTGCAAGCTGGGACGAGGACGAGGACAAGGACAGACACAGGCCCAGGCCAGCCAGGTAGACGTGCAGCAGCCTCTCCAGAGTCCTGAGGAGAAAAGCCCAACCCCTACTGGCAACAGCAATAATAATCACGCCAACCTGGAGAACACTACTGTCTCAGTGGATGGCCATGTCGATGAGGAGTCGAATATTTAAACTCCGGGGAATGTGTTTATCCGATGCCTGTTGGTGTACACTGGAGTTACACAACTTTTTCAAATCATGTTACTTTTTGAATTTGAACTTTTTCCTATCGTGCTGTACATAACTTTTAGATAAAGGTATTTTTAATTTTTGTGTTCAAGAACGCTACACTTTGAAAGAAATAAAAGTTCTCCTTAAACATTTTCTATAAACCAAATAGATGGCAGTCTGAAATTACTGACTTTTGTATATTTTCTTTGAATTTATTCTCAGTGGAAAAATTACAAAATCTTCTGTATTCATTATTTCATTCTTTTTAATATGTTTTGTTACAAATTGGATTGGGCGTTGGAGTGAGTCAATACTGTGAATGGGTAAATGAAACTTCAGTGCTTGAAAATTATTTCTGAGGTTGTCACTCTCATATTGTAAAATATGAAGCATGAAGGGGGGCAAGTATCAACATGCTTAAAAAATGTCTATGCTACAAAAATCCATAAATTCCAAGTGTCAGCAGCACTTTTTTTTTTTTGCGTCTTCTTTTTAAGGACTTCAGTCGAGATTCTGCTGAACAGGTTATGTGTAACATAAATAAAGAGAGGCCTAGAAAACATTTATAGGAAGTGTTTTTAATTACAAATTTAAAAAACATAAGTATTACAGAGTGTGGAGGGGATGGGACCATTGGACACTAGGAGCGCAATACTATCTCCTCTCGAAACTGACATTATGTTTATGTTTAATTTTACCAAAAGGCAGTGATACGGACCTGCCCGAAACATTCTCCCCTGGAACAAGATTGCATTACATCTGAGAAGAGGCAGGTTTGAGGATTTCAAAGTCATCTAAAAGCTGCCAACAAGGCTACTGACAAAAGCAACATTGCTGCCTCAAATTGAAACAACTAGACAAATCATAACTACTGCTCTAAACATCGTCAGGCTTTGCATCCCCTGCCCTTTCAGATTCACAATACTGGTCTGCACAGAGAAGCGAGTCACACACCGAGCCAGGCTTAAGTCCTTTACTGATCCAACTGTACAGGGACTGGTCCAAAATAAAATACAACATACAGTTCCGTGCTCCATACCATCTATCTCCTGTACCGGTACCTTTTGAAGTGGAACCATAGCTGGAATATGCCATTGGCAAACTGGCATCGGAAACCATGGCGATGTGAGTACTCCCACTCACGGTTAACTATCTTGAAGGCAATGTCCTCATAGGGCGGTCCAGCGTGGAAGCGAAGGATGCCAAAGTCCTTGTTGTCCGGGCTTGGCTCCAAGAAGTACTGCGGAGTGGAGCGTTTGTCGATGAGGTCCGGGTAGAAGATGTTGAACTTGTAGCCCTGCACGATCTTGGGAGGCGGGTTATCAAAGTCGTAGTGGGTCTGGTTGTATTTGTTCCACTCGAAGCCGGTGTGCACGCGGTTGAAGAAGCGGGGCTTGCGAGGCCGGTACTTGTCTGCCCAGAGGTACATCTTGCCCGTGAGCGGCATCTCCACGCTGAACTGCGCCTCGTCGCCGCTCATGCCCTCTTTGGCGCGCCGCACAAACGCATCCTCTGCGCTCTCGCTCGCGTCACCTGGGGCGAAACCGGATGAGATGCATAAGAAGCCATTGGAATGTACACAGGAGGACACAGGAACATTAACAAGTTAACTAATGAATGTCATCATCATCATTGTTGTTAATGCAAGAATTTGTAAACTACAATGCTACTGTAGTAGCCTGGAATCGGACCGTTCGCAGCGCAGAATCCTGTGGTTGAGATCAACAGTCGTTCAAACTGTCTCTGCACGTAATAGGCCAACGCTACTGACCAATCAGAGCCATCAGGCAGCCCTTTCCTCCAACAGACAGCCCAATGACTCGCTACACAGATAGAGCGTTCTGATTGGTCTGTCCTAGGTCGAGACAGGCCAGGATTTGCCTTTACCGTGTGAGACTAGACCAAGTAGCTAGGCAAGAATATATTCTGCCGCTAGGTGGTCTAGAATTTTAGGCTACTACTGTAGCCTACGAACATTATTTCCCCTTGGGTGTAATAACTTATACAAATGATTTTGTGAAATGTTGTTTATGTGCCTAACTATGGCACAATTTAAAAAAAAAAAAAAAAAAAAGAACCATGTTAATACAGAACTCATTTCTACGAGCACGATGGCTGAATGATCCAATACTGCGGATATAAGGAAGGAATAACCCCACCCTGTGCATATGACGAATGAATGACCCAATAGTGTGGCTGTGAGGAAGAACAGAGAGGGAAAAATGGGAGCTGTGCAGGTAGTGTACACCCACCTGTGACCTGCAACTGGCGGCGGGCGAGATGAAGGCGCTGCAGGTCCTCGTCGATCTCGACGACGTGTGCGTCCAGGGGCAGCTCGGAGCTCTGCAGCAGTGAGGGACTGTAGCGGCCCGAGTCGTACTCCGCCTGGCTCTGCTGGATGAGGTCATCCTCGGTGAGCACCGACTCCGTGGCGCCACCCTCCTCGCCCTCTCCCTCTCCTTCTCCCTCTCCCTCCTTTGCAGTGGAAGTGGAAGAAGACGGTTCACCTTCAGCGTCCTTCTCCTTCTCCTCCTCCTCCTCCTCCTCCTCCCCCTCTCCCTTGTCTTTCTTCGAAGCTCCTTGGCGTTCCTGCTGCTCCCTGTCCGATGCCTCAGGCTGAGGGCTGCTGGATGCCCCCCTCTCCCGTGCCCCTTGACCCTCTTGCTCGCTAGAGAGGACAAACAGACAACAGTCATAAACACAACACAAAATCTCAACATGAGACAGGCTACAAAGACCAGGCGCTTGAGAGAAAATCAGAAATTGTCTGTACGTACAGTATATGGCTAAATAGCTTTCAGAACACTATGCTTATGCTCATCATCTTGCCGTAGGAAGCGAGTAAGACAAAGAAGGTGAGAGACGGCATTAAAATAAAGGGTATGTAAGCCAAAAGAGAGCCAAAAGAGGGAAGCACACTCACTCTGGGTCTTCAGGCTCCTCTTTGATGATGGGGAAGAGCGGCTCACTCTCCACCCCCTGCTCCTGCTTGAGTTTATAGAGCTTCTGCCTCAGCACCTCCTGGTGGCGCTCCCGCAGCCTGCACACAGCACAGACACACTCACACTCACGCCACTCTGTTTCACCCAGAAGCACTACCGTGCTTTCAGTACACACTGTGGGCATATACGCAATTAGCTAGCCTCACTAGCCAATGTTCCACCAGTCAGTACATAACTCAGAGAGCTCCATTAAGCAGTTCAAAAGATTTGCTTATCAGCCTACAGTCATATACCGCGCCCTCCACAGTTATTGGCACCAATGGTACAGTTGGATAAAAAAATAAATAAAGCCCAATTTCTTCTATTAGTAACTGTCACATTAAAAAAAAAAAACATTGAGGGAAAAATACAACACTGATGAGAAGCAAATTTGTCACATTGGTAAGAAATTGCATTTTGAACATTGTAAAGCTAAACCAATTTCATTTTCCTCCACCATATAGTCAGGAAACAAATTATTTGCTTCCGTTTGCTCCGTGTCAAAATCGTGACAGCCCAATTAGCGCACAGAGATTTCAAACTATGCATTCCAACGTGTAACATTCGTCACGGCCAAACAGTAGCTATTGGTTGAAGTCACGACCAAACAGTAGCGATTGGTTTTAATCAGAAAGTATCTGCCCACCATGAAGCAAACAAATCCAAATGGATAGGGTTCAGGTGCTATGTAACAGAGAGAAAGAAAGTGAATAAGCGGCTGATGCATCAGGCTAGGAAATTCCCCTTTATGCAGACCAAAGTCGAGCCCTCATATGCTAATACCAAAGATCGGTTAAAAGCTTACATTGTGACGTGCCAATTTATGCAGACCGGAGCTATTCATGTTTTCTCCCATTGTAACTAGTGTTGCTCCATCTTGGTCAATATTCCATGATCTCGGCCTACAGTACACGCCCAACCCACCATGACTCAGAAAGACCAGCCTACATTGGCGTGGTGATTTGAGGAGACCAAGCGTGCAGTCTCACACCGTGTGGGTGCATGGTGCTTGACATTACTCACCTGGCACGTGCCATGTAGACCCGCACCTGCTGAAGCAAGCTCTCCCAGTAGCCCACATCCAGGTTGGAGCCACCAGCCTGGATCTTGGACTCAATGTTCATATGAAGGGCCTGCAGCTGGCTGTAAGTCTTGCCTCTGAACACCGCCTGAACGTCTGTGCTGACTGATGTGTTGATACCTTCACGACGGTCCCCTGGGAGAACGTAAGGGATAAACCACAATTTAGAAATAACAAAGTAAAACACTTACCAAAAAGATAACATCGTACCATCTTCAACCTAGATGACTTAATGTCTTTCTGTAATAACATCAAGCACTTTTACATGAGTGCATCTGATGTGTTAATTTGAGGGAAATTTATGATTTAACTTACTCATGTTGACAGTACCAGGCCCTTTGCCTGAAGCTTCTAATTTGCGAAGTTTGCTGATTTCGTCTTCTGTGATGGTGGTCATATCCCTCCAGAAGTCCACATTTTTGCCCTGTTCCAGCTCCATGTAAATCTGAAAAATCACACATCAAACATATGACAATCCTTTCAGACTCTGACAACTGGTTTACATTAATCAAGCACGACTGTGTGTACAAACCAGAGCCAAATAAATGGATAGTCTTGTGCAACAGTAACACTGTCTGCACGTGAGAGCTTAAAATTTTTACACTAAGGCAGAGAAGAAACCTCCTGTTGCCATTCTCAGCCCCCTGATGCATGAAGGCCTCAATGGCTATAGAGGGACCCTCACCTTTATGTCCTCTAATAGGTCGTCCATGTCTGTAACAGTGAGGCCGTTAAGAAAGGTGTATGGTTCGTGCATTTCCACTGCCAGATCGTCGTCCTCAGCGCTGATGTACTTGGCAAGCAAGTCAATGGGTTTTGCCCGGCCGTCCCGGATACGGATCTTAGACCTACATGCACGTGAATTCCCAACAGTCAGTAAGTCAGTTTCAGGAAAAAAATGACTGCAAGTTTATTAAATTGGATTAGATTGAGATTAGACTGAGATTGAGAGATTCCAGTGCCGTGCAGTGGCTGTTTTATATTACCGGAGCTTGGCCTGATGCAGGTGAAAGTTGTCCTCCTGCTCAGCCCATGTTTTGAAGTGTTCGGCCTCCTTTTCTCTCTGGAGCATCTCGAGCTCCTGCTCACGCATGGCCTTCTCTCGCTCGCGTTCCAGACGCAGCTGCTTCACCTGCAGTATGCACACCCACAAACACACCGGCTTGAACAAACCCACTCTGGCTACGCATTAAACACAAATAGTCTGCACTCACTACACTAATATTCTCACATTCATTTCACTTTTAATGTACCGTACATATAAATGTAGCAAATCATTAGCCTATTTTTTCCTTTTTAAAAATAATTTGTACAGAGTTTACAAACCTTTTGAAGCTCTCTGCGGTTATCCTCTTGGATACGTTTGTTTCTGTCCTTCAGCTCTTTCTCCTTTAAGTGTGATATTCCCTTTACCTCCAAAGCCTAATGAAAAAAAATAAAAAAATAAATTTAAATCAACATTTGAAATAGCCCTGAAAGCACTTTTCCTCAAACACACAAAATTGTAACTATAGTTAAAATGGGGGGGGGGGGGGGGGGGAAATCAATGTTTTAACAGTAACTATAAGTGAAATGAAAAACAAATGAAATACCTTTTGCCATTTGAAAGTTCCCAGCAAATTGTTGTCACCAAAAGGATTGTCAGCATTGGTATAGCCCATGTACTCCTCACTCCAACCCATCTTCTCTCGTTTCTTTCTCTCCTTAGCTTCTTTCTTAGCCAGACGCCTGGCCCTCTTCTCCTCGGGTGTTTCAAGCGCCTTCATCAATTCTCTCTGTTTTCTTTTCTCTTCTTTTACATGGGTCTGAGATGAAGACTTTCCACCACTGTTGGATTCATCAGAGGACCCAGAAGAAGCCGAGACAGATGGCTCCCTGCGGTTCTCTCGATCCCGACTTCTCCCATCTCTTTTTTGGTTTCTGTCCCGGCTTCTGTCTCGCCTTCTGTCTTTGGTAACAGATTCATCACTCCTGTGTCCTCTTCCTCTATCAGGACTCCTCCCCTCTCTGTCTCTGTTCCTGCGTTGCTGCTCTCTGCTGGGAGATCTGCTGTCTCTGTCAGCACTCCTCCTGCGACTTTTGTCATGACTTCTTCCTTTGCTGTGGGATGGTCTGTCCAAGCTTGAGTCTGACCCAGACTGAGATACACTTATGCTTCGTCGGGCATTCCTGTCAGACTTCTTCTTTGCCTTCCTTCCTCTGTGGTCATCAGACCCTGAACTATGAGGTGATCACGAAGGGGGTTAGCCAAATTTTGATATAGGACATGAAGTTTCAAGTTTATTGTACTCAACAATTATGCTTTTTTTACCCATAAAAAACGTTTTAGACTCCGAGCCATATCATCACTTAACAAGTTGAATAAAATAATAGGCAATGTCGGAGGCGGACATTTATGGCTTGAGGATAGCTGCTCTTGTAACTTAACGTTACCGCACACCGGATGACAGAGTTTTGAGGCCACAGCAACGTCAACAAAGTGACTACTCCCTTGTTAAGATACATTTAGGCAAAATGTACATTGTATATGAAATGTTTATAATAATAATAATAATAATAATGTTAAATGAATATTACCTGCTTCTGTGTTTAGTTCTTGGGCTTGGACTTCTCTG
>JASCQY010000080.1:558297-572374 GCA_030264315.1 Sardinella tawilis | reverse complement strand
CATGTATGGTACTGTACTTATGTATAAAATGGGCAATTTCAATTAAACCTTTAAGCATGATCTTTCCTTCTCCATGACAATTAAGCTTGAGCTTTCCCCCAGGTTTCCAAGAATCTGTTTTGTGCGGTGCCGTGGGGTTCGGATATAGAGCATATCCTTATAGAATCACCGGGGCGGAATCAAATATTTTCTTTTTATTAACAATATCAGACCCAGGTTGTCAGTGATTGACAAAATAAACAAGCTAATTAAGCCTTTTTCACCTTAGCATTACACTGTAATGAATGAAAAACCAATGTTAATAAACTGAATAGCCTACTCGTACATTTTGAGTCAATTATATGGATTGTTGTGGTGTAACATCAAACTGGATATTTATATTCATTTTGTTTACATGTGACAGGAAATGCTGTTGTGAAATATTCTTTGTTGATAGTGGGAATTCCTAGCGCTGCACTTCCCACGAGTCAACAGTCACAAACTTAAAGTGACTAAAGTTCCTGCTTGGTTTAACTCCAGATGTGGCCAACCCTGTTTGTCTTTTAAGTACTCTGAAACTTTTGACTCTAAGGGATTGTTTTTTTTTGTTTGTGTTGTTTTCTGTTATATTTGCCACATGTTCTCCATTTTAAGCACTTTGCTTTACTGTGTTCCCAATACGCCTTTTCTTCGTTTTAACAGTTGCAATACATCCATCGTGGTAACTTGGCACTGTTGTCCACCTCTGTCTGCTGAAATCCTGAGGTGGCCATGAAGTGACCAGACAGCTTTCTGAAACTGGGCAGTATTTTGCCCATGCCATGTGGGCTACTTTAAGTCTTATAATCTCATAGCTGAATAGCTTTCATGCTTATACAACAGGTTGTTCATCTCTGAACATAGCAGAAAGCTGGTTTCACATAAATTTCACAAGAACACACAATTTCACAAGAAATGTTTTCAGCAGTGAAGAACTCCATGGTGACTGGGGGATGGGTATTGAGGACCAGTATTATATGAATACCGCCTTGTGCCTTATTGGTAACAATATAGGCTACCGTTAAGTTCCCATGCAAACAGTGCTGCTATCTGTATTTTATGTGTGTGTGTGTGTCTGTGTGTGTGTGTGTGTGTGTGTGTGTTTGCCATGGATGCTACAAGATGCCAGAATTTTTTATGGGATAATGTGTCTGTATGTATGTAGGACTATGTATGTAGCGATGTATGTAGGCCTATGTATGTATGTATGTAGCCTACTGTATGTATCTATATACTGTATCTATCAACATTGATCTATCTAATATCTATAGCCTACAAGATGAGAAACAATTTACTCAAATTGATTATTGTTCCAAAGGCATGTATATAGGCCCATGTGAGAACATGCCAACTTGGTAGGCCTACATACTGTAGAATACCTTAGTGTGACAGACAGGTCTGTGACCAGTGCTATGGCTGCAGGACCGTATGGCCAGAGAGTTTAGAAAGAGCAATAGGCCTATATCACAGCAGCCATTTTCCTCAAAAGTCACAGGATATGCACAGGTGTTATTAATTCTGATGCACTAATTCAGAATCTTATTGGCTGTCATTAGCACCACAGGAAGTAACTTTACCCTGCTGCGTTACCCTCCTGGGCTGCGTGACATAGGCCCATATTTAAGAATCTTTGGTATGGCTGCTTGCTTATGCTGGACTACTTGTTGAACTGTCATGTTGCATTATCATTGTGCCACTGTCAGTTCGTTTCAGTGTAGGCTAGCATTTGTTTGTGTTCTTCTCTACTGTTTAGCCAGAGACGGTTGATAAAAGTATCTTTGGTTTAGCGACACCTAAAGTTGCTAATTGTAGCCTAACGTCTTCCAATCCAACAGAGGGCAATATAGGGTAGCCTTTCAAGTGAAACTGCTGTCCGCGGAAAGGCGAAGGAGATCTTTATCAACAACATAGCCTACGCATTTTTAGCAATTTTTCTTGATTAGAAGTGTTTGAAAATAAAGGACTACTTCTGATGAAAACAGTTCGAGAAAGTAGAAAATGTCTGCCAGTACTTCTTTCCAGACACAGATAACTGCTATAATGGATGTTTTAGCAAAAGCTGCTATAGCAGAAATAAGCAAACTTGTAGAAGACGACCACGTAGTAATTAGACTGGAGATGTGTCGCAAAGAAAATGAGATTGAGACTCTGAAAAAGAGATTATTTTTCACAGAGAGAGACCTTAGAAAAGCTCAGCGAGCCGCAATACGTGTGATTCCTGAACGAGTGTCTGTCGGTATCCAGGTTGAGAGCCCTGGTCATGGTAAGCTAAACTGTTATGCAGCTGACTAATTATATTTTTCATTATTTACCTGTTTGGTATGTAGGCTGCTGTAGACTGCAACACACTCTCCAAAAAGTTTACATTCTTAATGCATTCAAATTTTTCCATGGATGGTAACTGTATTTTGTGCGCTCCTACAGAATATCCTCTCGTGAATTCTAACACTGCTACGGAGGAGACCGTTCTTAAAGATGAGGAAAAAGCATCAATCGAAGATCAAATGGGATCATTTATACAAGACGGGGACCAAGATATGTTGCATAACCTAACGTGCAACACTGGAGATGTCAGTGAAACAGATTTTGCATTGAAAAGTGAGCCAGAGGAGGTGCAAGTAGGCCTGGCACCCTGCCTGTCAGACTGTGAATACAGGTCTGAGAGCATGCACACACAGGCTGGTGGTGGTGAAATTGACAAACTTGCTCAGTCTTGGCCATCCTTTGATGAGACACACTGTCAGATGGAAGGCGAGGATCCAGGCTGCTCTTATAACACAGATCAAAACAGTTCCTCTGAAGCAAATCTGTTCTCTGTAGGCACGAATGAGGATGGCTCAAGGGATTTTCCTGCAGACTTGCACCTTGATCTCTTTAATTCAGTGCCTGTGAAAGAGGAGGGTGTTTGTATGTCAGTCTCTCAAAACTTCCCAGATGCTTCTGCTCAAAACAAAGATGGGCCATCTACAGAGACAACAGACATGTCAGTAGTTCAATCACAGGCACACTCAGTCCAAAGGACAGACAGGGGAGGCACTTCCTATTCAGTCAACATGGCCCCCCTCCCCTCAGCGGCTTCACGCGGAAGACCTTCATTCATACCCAGAGACTCACACACACACCCCACACATGCATCCATTGGCTCGCACATACACACAGCACAGATCTCCTCTCATTCACAGGCCCCCACCAACTCACACACTCACTCACCATACACACACAGCTTCCCGCCCAGTCGCCATCTGACCATGAGACCTAGGACACCGGGCCTGATGCACCGGCGAAGCAGCATGGGTACAAACGCCAACTCCCACCACCGCGTCTTCATCTGCTCGCTGTGCGGCAAGAGCTACCCCCGCTTCTGCCAGCTGGAGGCACACCAGCGCAGCCACACAGGAGTCAAGCCCTACCGCTGCACAGAGTGTGGGAAGCGCTTCACGCAGAAGACACGACTGAAGACGCACCAGAGCGTCCACACAGGCGAGAGGCCCTTCAGCTGCAGACTGTGTGGAAAGAGATTCAATCGGCAGGACAACTGTTTACGGCACGAACGATTCCACAGGGCCAAGAACCCTTCCTCCAGACTCAGCATGGGAAGAGGCTTATCAAACTGATATGCACTGTTCTCTGACATAGAGGCAGATTTTTTTTACAATTACTTTTTAAGCACAGGTCCTAAACTAAGATCTCAAAAATGGTTCCATGGCTCAGCAGAGCAGATACCAGTGGAGAAAATCTGGCCAGCCGCCAGAACAAAAAGTAGTAGGTCCTTATTGGTATAGAAATGGTGTGAAGTTTTCTCATTGTTACACTGATATTTGAAAGAATAACACAAATACCTATTTGTAGCCAGGATAAACCCAGGCTCTCAAATTTGAAATTTGCTTTGAAGACAAGTCCATTGCTGTCCATTTCCAAATCACAAAGAAACCAATCACAACTGCTTTTCTGGAATGAACAACTGCAATGAAAATGATCATTTCCATAACAAAATTGTCTGTATTGTGTTTTGGTTGAGAGGTTCATGCTTTGATTTTCATGCTAATTACACCACAGGAAACAGGAAGTCATCGCCCCTCAGTCTCCTGAGTCCTGACCTACTGTTTGGTGTAAATTTATGTGGAGCTTACCCAGGCTAACCTTAAAGTGGAGTTTGTAGTTTTTTGTTGTGGACCAAAAAAAAAAAAACATTTAATGCTTCTAGGTTTATCATGATAGCATATTTCAAGCGCACTCACTACTTATGCCTTCAGAGGTAGCCTACTGTATGCAAATGGCCGGTGTCTTCATTAAGTGATGCAATACTATTAAAGTATATTTGCTCCCTTGTGATGACCTTTTAAGGTAAATGGGGCAGCAAGTTCCCTTATATTTGATATATTTGGCAGTTTAAACCCAATTGTATGCACCACAAGTTGTGCTTGAAGTAGGTCAACAGATACATTGAAAACCAACTTTACCACATGGTTTAATAAACTTGTTTGTCTTCACTAAAATTAGCGTGGTTTGTGGTCACAGAAAAAAATGCTACACACTGTGACAAAATGGAATACGGGTGTTCGTTCTGGCAGGCCAGTCATGAAATCAAGCCCACACTTCAGTCAACTGAACAGGTCAATTGCTCAACTGATCTCCTGCTGTGCTTACTATTCACTAATTACTATACTAGGCTATAGGGCGTCTTCCCCTGCATGTCAAACAGCAACCCACCCCCATGGATGCATGCACAGCATGTATTTTTATCCAGCCACAACATATATTCATATAATTATATATGATATTCATGTAATATAGTGCAGCATGTCACTAGTAAGTTATTTCACATTGCTTAAGATTAATGCAACCAATTTGGTTTGTTGTAAAATTATGCCATACCCATGCCATATTAGCCTATGGCATGCCACAAGGGATCAAGATTTCTCAGGTGGGACAGATCTATTCATCAGGTAAGCAAGTCATCAAACAAAGTATATAGTCTGTGCGCAAACTGTAGAGGGCCCATAGACTTCAATGTGTCTGAAGTGGGCCAGTACAAACCTTCCCCATTGTCTTGATGAAATATGACATCAGAGCCAGCCTGTAGTCAGTCAGCTATTTTAGGGGCACAGGTGGGTCCAGGCAGGCCTATAAGGTCTACTGAGAGCAAAGCAGTGAGAAACTACCTTTACTCTAAATTGGAAAAAAGACAGACGAACAATTATGGGAGTGGGGGTGGGTAGGGGGTGTCTTAGGATAGCGTTAGTGTTCAGTCAGCTTTTACCAACGCTTTGTCATCAAAATAACAGAAATGGCTGAAGCGTGTTGGTTTGCATACTCTCATTATCTACTCCTCCACCACCCCTTTCTGAAATGTTTAGTGATAGTGTGTTATGTGTTGCCAAGCAGTTGTATAGCTTACTGGACATGACTGCCAAATTTCAGTGCTGTTTTTATGTTAAAGCCTTGAGACCGGATGGCTTTGACAAAACACATACACATCAGAGCATTTACATATACAATCTCAAAAACATCACCAAACCTCAACAAATTTTCCTGTAGTTATGCAAACTTGCATGTTGTCATAGGCTAGATGCATGCTAAGACACTGAGCTGGAGTAAGCTTAGTACTGAGTATGGCCTACTACAACATGACCTTGCTTAGCCTGGAAGGACAACGATGTCCTAAATGAGGTGCTGGTCACATCCACCAAAAAGAAATAAAGATTCTATCTTGTACCCCTCCCTTCTCCCTTCTATAACCCTTGCAAAGCACCACTCTGTAGTTTCAGTCTCGTTTTATTTTTTCCATTTTGTTTCGAGTACTTACAGTACAATGACTTGCAGTGCTGTATTGACAAAATTCTTTTTTTAAACCTAAGAAACCTTTGTTGATTCGTTTTTAAAATGATTACTGTAGAAAACACTGAGCATTGAGAAAAATGTAAAATAGCCGTAAAAGTAGTTTCATTTCATTTTTTTTTTGGATGCTAACACAAAAGAGATTTAAAAAAATAAAATAAAATGTGTTTCCTGTTTTCTGATAGCCTTACAGGCTTACAAATTCCAAGGATGAGGAATGTATGAATATAGTGCTCTATTACATTACTGTTTGCAAGTGCACAACAGTCTGTAACAAAGCTAATCAGCAACAGGTTTATTAGTTTTGCACCATTTCTCGTTAAAAGACCGCAAGGAAACTAAAAACTAAAACAATGTTTTCAACTCAGTAGTAAATTAAGGCATATGAAAATCGTTTTTTCAAATAAAAATTATTTTTGGTAATATTCTGAACTTACAGGACCTGTATAGAGCAGTACAAATAGTCACAGATACGTGGCAAGTAGTACACACCTAATGTACAAAAGATTCTGATAGAATAAAAACACAAAAGACAAAAGACAAAACAAAGAGTAGCAATCTACATATTCAGGGTCACTTTAGCTTTGGCAGGCAAATACACCACCTATTGTATAAAATTGTATACAGTCAGGACCAATCCTAACCAAACATCGTTTCAGATGTTTTATTATTTTTTTTCCTTCAGGTGATTACTTACAGCACAGCTTGAGGGAAAACTTAATTATTGTTGGTGTTCAAAGTACATGAAATCCTGAAACAAAAACAAGAGGAAAGACATTAGAGATAATGCACCGGTAAACACAAACCAGACAAACTCGTGGAAATGGCCTTATGTCAGCAATGTAATTTGCTTACAATGAGGAAACAGCCTCCCAATAAGACAGCCTTTATTTTCACATCTAGGTCCATGGGGAACTTAATTCCAAAATTGTCTGCGTCAGTGAAGGCCTCTTGCATCAGGCCAGTCCACTGTTTGGAGATCATGCCAACTTGTGTCTGTTCATCCAAAGACACAACCTAATAATAATAATAAAAAAAAAAAGTTAAAACGCTTATGCAGAAATAAGTTTCAGATTATTGTATGAAATACTCAATATTTGCTATATAAATACAAATTAAATACTGCAGTTCTATTAAGAATAAGTGCACTCTTGACTGCTTTACCTGAAAATTTACATCTGAACAGCATTTGCATGAACAGCATGGGCCAATAATTTTCAAGATATCCTCCATTTTCTCATTTTGAATCGTCAACTTGGGTAGGTATGGATGCCAGTTTTGAGTGATGTATCCTATGGGGTTTCCAGGTGGTGCCTGTACTTCAAGCTGGAAGAGATGCAAGACAAAACACAATGGGCACTCACAACCCCTAACATCATGGTCACACTATGCACTCCCTTTGTCTGAGAAAAAAATACTGCACCTGCTGCAGGCAGCAGGGAAAGCAACACAAGGAGCATTTCAATGGCCGCTTCAGGGTGATCACTTCAAGGCCCTGATTGTCCTGAATGTGTAAGACGAAGGAGCGCATGGGTCCACAGCACTGTCTGTTACAGCAGTCATTTTCCTCAGCCACATAGAATACCTGCTGACCCACGACGTTCTTGACCAGATACTTGTTATTAGTCTCCCATCCCAATATTGCTGCGTGGCAAAAATGAAGCACACATTCACTTGGACATTCACATAAATGCTGGCTTATTTATAATCAATGCGTGTAGTGTGCACCTAAGGGAAATACTAATAATACTAATATAATCACAGTAATATGCAAGGAAATGACTCAGTAAACTGATGATTGTGTGGATGTGCAGATAACGAATATGGAAAAAACATTTGTTACCTTCAGCTAACTCCACTTTCTGGTGAACAAGAAGCTGATCAATCTGAATTAAGAGACAGAAAAGGATCATGTTGAGCATATTTAGATCACATCTGGGCAAGATTAGACTCGACCTCACTCACCTCAGACTTCGCCAACTTCTTGCAGTGTTATATGGAGTGGAGTGGTGCATCATGCTACTTATTACAAATTTGGTTTTCACCAGAATGACCTCAACATGCATATTCAGTAAGAACACTGGAACAGGATACCTTTAATGAAACTTTCTACAAATGCCTTCGCCATAAAATAAAAAGAATGATTAAAGAATGGGATGGCAAGAATGGAATAGTTTGCATCTCCCCCCCTATATGAAAAGTCTGGTATTTTGGAGTGTGTTTCCTTTGGCTTAATAACCTTCTCCAGTCTGTTTGTCTGTTTTGAGCCGGCTTTGTATTCTTTTCGGAGTAGTTTGAGCCCATTCCTCTCGACATAGGGCCTACTTGCTGTATTTTATACTCCTTGCATTTCGTTCTCCTTACATTATTTTCATTGCGCAGTAACAGGGTACAATACCCACATCAAGGCCATTTCCAATGGACCAATAATAGTGGGGGTTGCATGCATCATAATTACTGTATGGCTACATGTTTGAATACAGTATTTATCGGAAGTTTTGTCTGCATTTCAGGCAAACTATATGCATTCCCTGTTGCCCATATGGTCAACAGGGAATGCATATAGTTTGCCTGATAGTTTCTTGCCGTATAAGACATAATCGAGACAGGGAAAGTTGAAGGAGTTGTTGAAGAGTTACACTGTAAATTAGAATACCTTTTAGACTAAAGTCTGCTTCTTTTTTACTTTTACGCTTTAAGCGCACTTTAGAGCCTGTACATTATTTCTTAAGAAAGAAGTTGAGCCAGGGCTTGTACTTTTACAAGAGCCTTGCACCTGTGCCCACTTGAGTGACAGTGTGCTCTTTTGTGACAGTTTGACATTTGTCTCCTAGGGCATAATGTACCTAGACATGGTTGAAGAATCTGTTTTATACTGCTGAAACATGGAGTAGACACCTTACTTGAGTAAGATATTCCAGACCTGGGGGGCAGCCTACTGGTCTTTGTGGATTAGGCATCATTCCCACCTGAGGTGGCACATAGTCTGGGGAAGGACACAAGGATAATAATCAAAAGAATACCTAGTCTAACAAGCCATCCTAAACAATCAAAATGTATAGTCGGGGCACAATACTACAGGCGCTTTTAAGAAAGGTCAGGTCTATCTCCAAAGTCAGTTGCCAAAGCCGATTCAAATGCCTGCTTTTCCTTGGCCACCTACTTGATTTGCACCATCACAGCTCAAGAATACCCCCTTTTAGATTAAATTATTTACCAGGTGGTTTTCCATCATGAATGGCTGTAGCAAATATGTTTCTCTGTGGCTGAAGATCAATGGCATTACCTAATAAAAAGAAAACGGGCACAATCTTCACTATTGTACAGAATAGTAGTATGAACATTACAGGCTATGTTGGTCCCGAATATAAATCATATCTAGGTGAGGAAATGAAATGGAAACTGTAAAATCCAGCATACCTCCAGCAGCCATGAAGTTAACCTGAAGAAGCATGCAAATAAACCAGACAAACAGGTTAGTTTTTCCTTCCTTATACTGCACATCGACTATGAGGGGACGTTGATGTAATTAACGGCTACATTTCATATTAGCCTAGGCCTAGCCTAATAATAATGATAATAAGCTAACAACAGAAATACTACCACCACAGATAATAATGGCTAAATAGCCTGGTTTTGTCAGAATTTAAAAAATGGGGATGAAAAAGTCAGGGTTTGTCGAGCTGTCGAGCTTCGACAAAGTTGGCTAAAACTCCAAAATATCTTGGCTAAGATCAATCTCAAGAAGGAAGAGATTATCTTGATGTTTGTTCAGTCAAATTCACTAATTATTTAAGTAAGACATACAATATCGACAAACCGGTGCATCAACCACGCGATGCAGCCAACGTTAGATCGTTTTATTAAGAACAGGACGTCGTGTTATCAGAGAATGATGGGCCAAAACTGCCCAAAACCAGACACTTATGCAAAAATGAAACTTACCTCTCAGGCTCCAGTCGCTCTCGAATCTGTTGCTGTCTTCCAGGAAAACCATTTAAGTACCACCGTCAGGAAACACTTTTAGTCATGTGATGGACCCAGGTATAGCCATAGAAACCGCTGTCTGCCTATGTTGTTAGGGTTGGTATCTAGGCTTACTGTAGTCTATCAGGTTTTTGACATTAAATACTGCATTAAGTCTAAATTTAAATGTAAAAAAAAGAAAAGATTTTGATGAAATGAATAGTATAGACATTGCAGTAACTAATGCCTAGAGATAGCCTAATAATAATAGGGCTGTCAAAACATAAACATTTCTTGTGTTTCACAATGAGTTTTATTATCTGATTTTTGTTTCTTTATGTTTGAAGAACTAAGCCTAATACCTTGGCGTAGTTGCCCCAATGTATTTAGCCTACAAAAAAAAACAAAAAAACAAGAAGAATCAAGGCTATGTTTTTTTCTTCTTTATGTAGCAGGTAAACTTTGCCTCCCTGCAAGGTCTTGCAGTTTCCTTTGCTCCACCCCCTCTCCTAATGAGGTGGGTGTAGCAATTGTGGCAATTATTCAATCAGCACTAGTCTGCATAAGAACCAAAGTAGCTAGCATGGCGGGCCCTCCTGGTTGTGTGTGTGTGTGCCTGAGAGGTCAGTCAGTCAGTCAGGTATGTGGCATTTTTTTTAATGTGTTTATTTATATATATAGTATAAGGATGGTATTGATCTTTTGTTTCTGTAGCCTCAGCCGTGCCTGTGCTTTAGGCTAAGAGTAGCCAGGATGTAGTCATAGCTGTGTACTGGTATGTCCTTTTAAAATCTAAATGCATATAGATTATGGTGTTAACTTGGCTGAGGGCAGTCTTAATGTGTTGTTTCTTTTGTGTTGCAGGTAGCACGGCCTGTTCGTGCTGCCCTCAGTATAGGCCGTGCTGCTGTCTTGTCTTGTTTTTGTTTTTTTTTTAGATTTTGATTGACTAGTTTGTCTTACTTTTTGTTAGGTTGTCCTTGTCCATTGTTCTAAGTCTGTTTGGTTGTCAGGTGGAGACGGAGGGACTGGGCACCTGGTGGCCAACTGATGTAACATCATGTGTGTGGTGTTAACAGAGTGCTGTGTGTGGTGGGTTGCTGCATGAACGTTTGAAACACTTTCATAAGGGGTGATGTGATTTGCTGTGAATTTGAGCCACCAACCTGCCCCTCTTGTATACTCTGTCTGGTTAGTAATTGTCGTCTCTGCTTAATAAATATTTCGGTAACACATTATTTTAATGTGTCGCTGTTACAGTGTACGTACCTAATTGGGTAGGCCTACCGTGGTACAACCTGTGTAACAACATGTACTATCATGTACTAGCATTGTCCTTACATTATGTATTTGTGGGTACTTACATATACTGTAGTTGTTACATTGTAATATTGAGTGATTTTAAAAAATGTTGCCAATTTGCCTAATTTCTTCATCAGCGGCAAAGGGCTGACCTTAGACCTGCTGGATGGGGTAAATCTGGTCTGGTTCTTTTCTTATGTCTTGTGTCTCTTAGGCTGTGTTCTTTGGGTTTAATTTATTTTGTATTGAATTCATGCCCTCCTCTGTACATACTAGAATTACTAGAATCATTACAATGCTCCTAGAGATTCCCTGAGGCACTAGGCCCCAGGGTGGCGTAGTCAGGCTACAGATTTAGGGTGTTTGGCGTTCACCCCTTATCGCCCTGTTACATTCACCTTAAAAATGATAGACCCATGATGCGCAATCACCTAGGCTTAAATTCATTATTTGTGTCACCAGACAGAGCGCCATGTTTCAGATCACCTTGCCTTTTTTTGTTTTATCTCAAACATCTGTTGCATGCCCTCCAAAAGGTCCCAGTTACCTCAGCACTAGTCTAGGGCTGTGTCTCATATGGCGCACTTGCACTGCAACACTGCACAGTGTGCATGGCTACTTATGGTCATAGACTGCATTTTTGACATGAATTGTTGTCCCAAATGGAGCACTTCACTGAAAACACTTAACAGAAGTGACCAACGTAACCGCTGTTTAAATCGTGATCCCAAACAAACGTTCAGAATGCAGCAAGACATTGAAGTGTGCAAGTGCACCATATGAGTTCAGAGACCAAAGCACTTGGGTGTACAGGTGTGTTTTGAGATGCTTTTTGAAGGACACCAGTGTGGGGGCATGGCGTATGTACAGAGGTAGATTGTTCCAGAAGGAGGGGGCAGCAACCCAAAATGCTCCATCTCCAAAGGTCCGTATTCTGGTGTGGGGGACCTTGGCTGAGTGTAGCGCTGGAGGAGATGTGAGAGGTAATGGGGAGCAAGTCCTCCTAACATCCACACGCAGCTGTTACACACGCCAGGTGTAATGGTGGCTTGCAGTAGTGTCCAAGGCCTATGATCGAAAGGAGATGCTGTCTTCCTTCTATCACTTAGAGAAGACCTGTTCCCCTTTTTGACATTATACACAGCAAACTGGATTGCATATACACTGCTCAAAAAATAAAGGGAACACCCAAAGTGTTTCTACTTTTATTTTGAATAGTTGACACATATTGAATTATGTGATTAAGATTTTGAACTGATTAAAAAATGAATTAGCCTAATTGACATCTAGGATGCATTATTTTAGTGAGCAGTATACAGTATATTCATTCCATATTGAGTACACTTAGAAGAACTTGAATGTATTAAGAAAACTACTAAACAAACAAACATGGAAACATGTCAGCAACAGTAAGGGTGGCTGTCTTTTATTATTTCTTTTCCTGAAACAAGGCATACAAACAGGTAAGTCATAGTCAATAGTTATCTTTTCTTATAGTTACACTAGGGGGCACTATTTATCCACTATTGAAACACCTTGTCCATGTCAATAATGCTCCACCAATGAATCCAACTTTAGGCTTGGAAACATTGTGTGTGCAAACACACACACCTATACATACACACACACACACACACACACACACACACACACCTGTTTATGAAAGAACAGGTCATCAATTAGATGTTGTGAACCAAAAGAAAATGTATGAAAAATGTCAGAACAACTCAAGCAAACATACAAATACACCATTGTCTGCACATAGAATTTGCCTAGAATATTGCCTTGTAACCATTTTTGGAGTGAAACATTTTAGTGAACCTATAGTGCATGAACAGTTCCCTGGATTTTACTCCATCTGAAATGGCAGGGAGGAAAAACAAAACAGCCAAAATATGAAACTAAATGAGTTACATAAAAGTCATTGTGTTTCACATGGTATATTTATCGCAAACTTTAGGTACAGAAAACAGCTTTGTTATAGATTTAGTTGTAGACAAAAATGAAATGATGTCTTTGATCTCAGAACATACAGACACATTCATAATGAACTGTGAAAAGGGGAAGAGACTTGAAGAGAGGAACAGAGAAGGACAAACAAACACAATCTGGTCTAATTTCCCCATGCAAAAAGATGGGAACTGTATGATGGTACTTAGGTACCCAAAAAATAATTGTAAAAAAAAAAATGAGATAAAAGACAAAACACGCTATCAATTTAAAAGACAAAGTAAACATTAATAATCTTCATAAAGCCTCACTATTACATCTATTTGAACACTATCAGTTGGTGCTGGAACAACCTGCCAGCCTCACATTTTTAGAAGGACCTCTTGTCAATAAGGGATTATATATTTGCTATAATTGCAAAACTATAATAGCGAGTTGAAACATGTAATGCTTTGGAATCATGTGGGATCTGTCAGTGCCATCCAAACTGCGGGCGGCTGTGTGACTGGGCCGGGGGGGGGATGGAGATGGAGAGAGCTGAGAGCATGGAGGGGGATTCCTGTCTAGGAGGCGGTGAACTTCCGCAATGTGATGACGATGAGTGCCAACAGCACAGACGCCCCCAAGAACACAGCAATGACGATGGCAGTGATAGCACCCGGTCCTAAAACACCTACACACAGACAGCCAAGATACATCATAAGTTAGAAATATTTGAATTATTGAAATTATATAAGAATGAATTTACTCTTCTAAATATGGTCATTCATTTATATTACCTACTGGTTTTAGCATAACTGTTATTTTTTGTTAAAATTCTGTTAAATATGGCTAAAAATGCTGTTCATATGATGTATACAATGTTTTGGTATAGAGATATAGATCATAAATAGAATGAAGGTTTGCCTTCAACTAATTTTAACTGCAAATATAGCTGCAAGCAGCAATGTGGGGGCCTAGCAGCGAAGGCAGGCTTGCGTTAAACTTGCGAAAAGCATTGATC
>JASCQY010000080.1:490661-517229 GCA_030264315.1 Sardinella tawilis | reverse complement strand
GTTTGTCAGCTCCTTGTACTCGACCACTGCTTCCACTGGGATGTTAGGTTTGGGCGCGCCGGCGTATCACTTTAAGTCCCTCTCCTTCACCCTGGAATGAAAGCTCGCTTCTTATTGGTGCCCAGGATTTCTGGCATGATATAAGCAGTAAATAGGCAGGTTGGCCATACCAACTTCATTGCGAAATTTTTGCAGTGTCAATTTTGTAGTGTCATAGGAAGTATGAGTGAGATTATTATTATTAGTAGTAGTATTATTATTAGTAGTAGGCCTAGTATTATTATTACTTTAGCCATCTCTCTCTCTCTCTCACACACACACACACACACATACACAGCTGTAACAAGCCAGTGTTGGGGAATAACGAGTTACATGTAACAAAATGTAATCACCATTTAATTCACCAGGACAGTCCTAATACATCTGTGTTCTGACTTCCACACCACTAAATTTAGTCTTCCTTTCCTGTTAGTAAGCATGGTGCATCTCATAGTTGAGGAAGTTAAGTTCAATAGTAACATGCAATGCAGCTGGAGCTGGCAGTGCTGTTAAAACCATTTTTAAGCAGGTCACATAAACTAAAAAAAAATTCCCCAAGCTTTTTGAATTAGGCCACATGAGAATGGTCAGATCTGGCCCGCGCTTTATGTTTGACACCCCTGATCTACGGCCTACAAGCAGTCTGGGCTGCAGTTGTGAGATGGTCTGCAATGCCAGATAGAAACTACAATGTAGGCATGAAATAAAAATTAGCTGATGCACATGCAGAATCATTCATACTCCTTACTCATGTTCACCAAGTGTTGAATTTGAAATATTTGATTTGGCATAGCTATTGAAAGAGTGGTCTTGAGGTGTTGAAGTCAGTGATGCCTGTCAGTGTTGAATAATGCTGTAAGGTTAACTCTGCCAGGTTTCGATCACTTAAAATGGTTGACAGTTGAGAAAATTCATTGAAAATGTAGAAAAGATAATCAAAATGTAATTAGTTACATTACTTTGTTAAAGTAATTTAAATGTTTACATTACTATTACATTTTAGATTACATTACTATTACATTTAAATGAACTTGTAATTGTAACACATTAGATTTCCAACATAACTTTCCCAGCACGTAAAAACACATAAAATACTGCATGTAACCACTAGGTTGTTTGGGAATATGTCTATGGGGAATAGGGGCATTGTTCAGCACATGCAGTTCAAGCACTTCAGACTGAAAAAATGTTGTATTACATTGCACCACAGTGTTGAAACATCATTGAATAACCAATGGGGGGTGTAATAATTGAGGTTTACAAAGAGTTGCAGGAATAGGAAGTGACAGGCTTAAAGAATATACAGTAGGCACTGTGCAAAGGAGAAAATATTTTCTATGCACACTGTAGCAGGAGGCAAAATCGCATAGCCTGCAATTTTACTATCTTGAATGACATGTCAAAATAAAGGAATTTTCTTCTATATTTAGAAAAGATTTGTAGGAACAAAACACTACAAGTGCCAATAATAGTGTCTGAAGTCTTCATGGCTTCATTTTCATTGAGAAAATGAGCGAATATAGCTATAGTGTATTAGTGCATGTTAACAGTAGGCCCTATGTGTACCTTAATCTAAAGTAATACCATTTTTTGACCAAAAATAAGAGAAGCCACAAGTCGTTTTTGATCCACTTCACTTCAAGTCGTTTTGATCCACTTCATCCATCTTCACTGTCACTGTTTTAGCAGGAGAAAACCCTCCTTTACCAATGTATTTAAAGGAGTTATCCGAAGTGAATCAAACCAAAGTACTGTTGTCTGAGGATGTCGAGTGCTGTCGATAGGATAGGCCTACAACATAGACCGATTTGGCCGCTCCTGCTAACAGATTAGGGCATATGAAAACGAAACAGACATGCTCTAATCAGATAGCGTTGACTGTTTCGCTTTTCGGTCTACCGTGCATGAAACCTACTTCTCATAGCCTGCCGATAGCACTTGGCAGATTGAAACAATAGGGCTACCTGTTTATTGACTCCGGATAATTCCTTTAAGTTGTCATAGCACACAGCCTTTCCCAACACTTTTAAAGCTTGCATAGTAAGTTTCCAAACTCAGTTGGACTAGATCAAGCAAATGACAAACACAGCTGGCATTTGACTGCAACATCTAAAAGGTGCTGGTAGAGTTTTGACGTGACTCCTACCAGGGGTGCAAGAGAGATATTTATGCACCTATTTCCTGCTTTTGTAGCATAAGACTAAGCAGAAAGGAGAAGAGAAGCATGAATGTCACAGGCATGTCTAACTGCGGTATGTCCCATTTCAGATATCCGCTCTTCACAGGAACATACAGCCTGGTCCTTCTTGTGGGCTTCCCACTGAATGCCGTCTCCCTGTGGACGCTTGCCCGTCGGATAGGCCTGAAGTCTGTGCCAGTTATTTACATGGCGAATCTCGCACTGTCTGATCTGCTCTTCACACTTTCACTGCCCTTGAGAATCTTCTACTTTTCCACTGGTAAGTGGCCCTTTGGTGACGTTGCTTGCATGATTCCTGGGACTCTTTTCTCTGTCAACCTCTACTCCAGCTCGTTTTTCATCACCTTCATCAGTGTGGATCGTATGCTGGCTGTTGTGTACCCTCTGCGCTCGCGCGCCTTGCGCACTCGCTCGGTCTCCTGGGCAGTGTGCGTGACGGTGTGGACAGGCATTGCTGGTTTATCTGTTCCTGTAGCCTTAAACCATAGAGCCAATAATGATACGTTCTGCGGTGTTGTCCGCTGCTTTGAGCATTTCTCGGTAAAAGATTGGTATAATGGTTTTATCATCCTTTGCATTTTGTCTGTGGTTGGAATCGCCATCCCTTTTGCAATCATCTTCGGTTGTACCATTGCCATCATCCGAAAGCTGCGACATAGAGTCCAGTCTATTTCGAAGTCCACCGCGGAGCCAAACAAGAGCAAGATGGTACGGCTGTTCCTCACGAATTTGTTGATCTATACAGTGTGTTTCATCCCTTTCCACGTTGCCTTTATACTCTATGGATTGTTCAAGCTGAATAAATTGGAATACAACTTCTTTGATGTACAAACTCTAACCATGTGCTTGGCCAGCACCAACAGTTGTTTTGACCCACTAATCTATTACTTCAGCGTCAAGAACATGCAGAGACAAAAAGCAAAGGAAACACCAGGCCTCGGAACTGTTCTAACAGACCGCTGAGAACTTATGACTGGACAATGCTGACGCACAATAGTTCAATGCAAAACTTCTCAGCCAGCTGTGTGAGGATTTGACTGTATAGCATAAGTAGGCTGCAATGTTCAAATCTAAATCTCCTTGTGTGTGCATGTGAATGCCATAGAACACGAAAGCAATTTTCATTTTTTAAAAACCTATAGGCTAAATTTTTGAAACTTTTTCAGAGAACAGCTAAATGTAGCCTATGTTATTAGCGCAAATGAGATTGTGTCAAGTAGTGTATGTAAGCTAACATTTCCTGTTGTTTTTACCTTATTATTACAAAATCAGTCAATCAATACTGTTTTTGTCATACTTGTCATTGCACCATGTGAATTTGAAGATCGGGATGCACTAAGGAGGAACATCACTCACAAAAGCAAGTCCTGAAAGCATCCAGTAACTGCACTAGCTGAAAAGGGAAACTCATTTTTGGTCGTTTATTTTATGTAGTAAATATTTTACAAGCAGGTGCAACTATAGCTGCAATATAACTGCAAAAAGAGCGACAATAATAGAGACAGGAGCAGTCATAAAAAAACATACTTGTTCTTTAATCCATAATACAGTCAATCCTAACTTTAGTGTCAATATTCATAAAGTAGCACTAGCCTTGCAAGAGAGAAATATTCTGCCATGCAATTCAGAGAAAACCAGAAGGCGCAAAGGAACATGAAGATTATGAAATAGCAGATCTATTTGAAATTACAGATGGAGGGAGGTATACTTTTGAAAAAGTTTCCACATCCTGAACACAGGGTTCAGCCCAATAGACCATCTGATAACAGAGGAGTTATGTGGAAGATGATAAAATGTACTGCACATAGTCTACAGTTTTCAAAATCATTTACTGACAAGGTTGGAGAAAAGCTTGACTGAAACTGGATTACTATGGTAAGCTTCGGAAAACGCATTAGCACATATTTTTTTTAAAAAAATGATAATTTTACAAAGCCACCACAAGAGTGGGAGAAAATATTACCAAACAAGCTACCATTATGCAACACTGTTCTTGATATATGAAATTCAAGATACGGAAATTGAGATATATTGCTTCTATACACCGCAAAAGAATACAGAACTTGACACTAGGCATACAAGTAAACAATACAAGTATTCTAAAATATGAGGTATGTTTGGCTTCATGACAATATCTTCATATTTTGGATTTCCTAATAAACAAAGTTTACATGTGCCTCCAGAAAATCTAAATCTGGAAGAACAGACAACATAACACAAAACAAAACAAATCATAAAACAAAAAAGTCAGTGCATAGTACATGCGGCATTTTCATACCAGACACCCCAATACCGTGTAGACATTGCACATATTAATCAAGGGGGTAAAAGAAAGAAAGAAAGAAAGAAAGGAAGGAAGAAGGAGTGGGAGAGGGATATATATATGACAGACTTCCCTAAATGTTAAGGAATATAAAATAAAACCTCTAACAAACTTGGAGGGACATATTACGACGGTTTAGAATGATTTTGCACATTACAATTTACTGATAAACAAAGTTATGATTACAAAAAAAAACAAACCAAAAAAAAAACATGAAAGATCATGAATTCACCATCTAAGATTACATTACATTCTAAATCAAGACAGAATAAACTGAAAATAAATACATTACACAACATTTAGTGTACCATGCAGTTTAAAGTGCAATGAAGCTGAATGGATCCAGTGTAGAGTTTGGGACTTCACTGGCTGTGATAGCAAACTGTGAGAGGAGAGCATCTTTATGCCCGGTCACAGATAACCGTCTCAACCACAAATGTGTTCGCAAAATGGCGAATACTATGACAGCTTCTGGTCTCGCGTCGCTCAAGGCCTGTATAAAGAAAGCAAGGAAGTGTGATTATTTCTGTTGTATGGTCACAACACCAGAGCTTGTTACATACAGTACATACAGTAGAATACATGTATATCCCCAGGCTTGTAGTTTACGTGATGCGCAGGTGTACACCATATAAACGCTTAAAAAGTTCTTGGGTTTGCATATATCCAGTAAAACATAAGCTGTTGGCAACAATACTGACAACATTGTAATAGTACAGACGGTATACCCACAACAGTCACAGGCATTCACTAGATCACAACACTGTATATCCCTGGTGCCATATTCCTAATTTCTATAAGCTTGTCCAACTTCCATGGAGATCAACTCTGAGCCAAGTGAAGCCTATGCCAAATAAATCGTTTCAACTCTATTATTGCAGTTTGGAGATTGTTTCAACCAAAAATCGTAATCACGATCAAAATTCGATTAATTGCACAGCCCTATTTTGTGTCCATTGACGTGTTTTGATGGCATGCTGAGATCTACCAAATCAACTTAGATCAAAGTAGATCTTGGTTAAAAAAAAAGGTTGGGCACCCCTAACCTACAGTATCTTAGTTAATGCCACCAACTCTAAGATATCCGCTTCCTCTGTAACGGTAGATATGATGACAGCAGATCTACGTAGGTTGCCACAACATTTTTCTGCGAGCGAACGTCTGCCCACCTCTCTCCACCCCCCACCCACACGTATGTGCATGCAAGCACACGCGCGTAGACGCAGCATTTCCGGCTGAGCCCACACAGCTCTGTAATAACGAGGGAGATCCACCGCATGCGCTCGATGAGTCACCCACTCGCACTCGCCAGTCACTAACACATTAGCCGTGAGAATAGCCACGCCAGGGCTCTTGCGTGAGCAAGTGGCTGGTTGGCAGCCAGGCTGTCTGTACCTACGCATGCCTCGGGGGCGGGATTCCTTGTTAGCTCCTCACCAGTGAGAGGAGGATTAACCCTTTTCGTATTTCCAACACCAATCCTTGCGTTAATACCACTGTGTCAAAGTCGCATCTTTTAAGAGAACATCTGCCACAGAAATGTTTGACTTGCCAGGAGGACAACACAGAACAGGCATGACACGGCTGAGGGAGAGAGAGAAGGAGAAGGAAGAGAGTACTCACGCCTCCGATTGCTTCGGCGCCTCAGCCTGTAGGTCTCCTTGCCGTAGCACAGCCTGTGGATGAAAGGCCCCAGCTGTCGCAGGTTGCGCACACGGCCCGTCACCATCATCTCCTCTTGGATGATGTAGGTCTGGGGCAGGTATGTACCTTTCTGTAAAGCACACAACGACTGCGTCACCACCTGGGAAGCTTGATTCAGAAACCCACCAGCATCCAAATCTGATACGTCACATGCCATGCCCGAGGAGTGAAATGACAAATGATGTCTCTGTTGTTCTGCCTTTGCTCTACAGAGTTATCACAAAAAGGGCATCTGTGTGAAGTGTATATACATCCCCTTACCTTGACATTCACAAGTAGCTCCCACAGACTTCTAGGTGGCATTACGATGGTGGTGTTTAACTCAATGACGTAGCACTTGTCCAATGCAATGTCATAATATGCGGTCAGGCCCTACAAAAATGTTAATGGAGAACATCATAAACAATTTTGCAAACCCACAGGACCAGAACGACAAAACCAACTAAACTTGAGCACAAAACTAGTGCCCAAATGCCTTTACAAATTGAACAAGCAGAATCCTATAGACTATAAATGCTGCTTATGTATCAAATATGTGGAGATGATGAACACACCTACAATCTATCAAGCTTTCTTGAATGCTGTGTACTATTAACACGCATCTCTTTTTAGATTGCAGAAACCACCGTACCCGATGAAAATCATGGATGATATCAGCAGGGTCACTTCCACCAAAGTCAGGCACGGGGACACTGATTTGCTCATAATTGTCTTGTAGGTAGATGCCAACATTCTCCTCCAAGTCCTGACGGCCACGCAGTGGTGCATGAATACCCGTGTCCTCATAGAGCATGTGGCAGTTGAAGAGTACATCATCTGGCATCTGGGAGAATGTCTTTAAAAAGAGGGGACATACAATGTACAATTAAAACGGGACGCTTTACCACTTTGTCAATCATCACCACCACCACCTTGTTATAATCAATCAAAATCTGAAGCTCACCTGAGATATAAAGTAGTAACGATAGACATAGATTGAGGCCAAGACAAGACCAGACATGAAAATCACAAGGCCAAAGGTGAGACAGCACAGGCCATTTATTGGGGACCTCTTGGATTGAAGAGGAAGCACCAACTCCTCCTGTAAAGTAAATAAAATAAAAACAGCATAATTATTAAGAATCTTTTACAAGCTTTTCTGATAAACCAATCTTCCTCAAACTGCTCTATCCAGGTCGTTTCCGGTTGCCACTATCCCACACAGCCTGCACGGGCTGTCTTCCTTGGATTCAAGATGTGACGCGAGTATCAAGACGTCAGCATGAGCGTGAACAATAGCTGCCCACCATAGTCTCTCGGTAAATCTGCCTCCGACAGACTCGTCCCACGCGGGTTACACCGAGGATAAAAACGGCGAATAAAAAAAAAAAAAATTGGCTACAGCGCCACTACATTTCACTGGATGGTATTTTTAGTCCTGTACTACATCCACACTCCATATTTGTACAGCTCAATCACGTCAGCATCACATGGATAATGAAGAGATGTGTCGTGAAACTATAAGAGGACAAAATGCTGAATTAAGCCATAGGTCACCAACACATCATAATCGAGGTTTCATTATTGAGGATAACGTGACCACCAACCCACTATACCCAAAGAGAGTCACATATCAAGCCTATGCTTATTTAATTCTAAATAGCTAAATATGTATTTTTTTAAAATACAACATGAAATTGACAATCTCTACAAATGATTGGAAAACTGAAGACAAACCTGTGTACACCCAAACTAGGCTAACGTTATTTATTACTGGCATTTCTGTCTGATCATTTCCATTTTATTTTCCCATCAACACTATTGAACAAAAACCCTCACATTAATTATGTTAGTCTTATTAGTCTACAGCTATAAGGTTGTCAAAGAATAACGTTAAACTTAATGTAAGTACAGCCGTGTTCCAGCAAGCTGCATGCCAATTGGCATGGCTAACGTTACATTTCAACATCGGCTAACCGAGCCTGAGCATGCATGCTGGCTTTGCTAAATAACCCATTTCACCTTTTCAGTTAAAGATTGTTCAACGCAAAATGGCTTTCATATGCAAATCTGAATATCAACTTCCAACGCAAATAAATTAATATAATTTAGCATCTGCCATTTTGTCCTCCAGTCGTTCTGCAGTGAATATGATGATGTAATGTCAACAAAGCTGAACCAATCGGATACAAAGTTAGACAACAGAGCAACATTGTAACATGACAATCAATCACTCGTTACTTTTGACAAATGCATGTTACACTTCTTCGTACTGTAACTAAGTTGCTGTTATCGCGTGTGTAGAATAACCTTGAGGAATCATGAATATGGCTAGCCTGCTACCTCTTGATAGTTTGAAAGGATGCGTTGTGGTGTAATGTAACCAAAAGATCAGCTAACGGCCATGAATAATCACGAATTTATTCATTTGAACTAATGGCTTAATACACTTTAGGCTACCGTAGTTAATAATAGGCTTCATGAAAAAATAGCACAAACGAGAAGCCTGTGACAAAGCCAGTATGCTATGCCTTCACAACAAAGGGCTTGTTACGAGCAATAACATTAGTAGGTAAACGGGTTACTTACATGTGGATAGGGTATATGAACATCTTCCTTATCTACTTCGATCTCCTTGTCAGGCTTTTGCGCCGACACAGGCTGAAAGGCAATCTTCACCATATTTTATCTTCTATAGGCTACCCTGACTCTCTCAATAACCTCAACTGTTTTGCTGAGGCGACCACCTTCACCAGCTGAAATGACTGTGAAGAGACTAGGGAGCTCACACAATTTTAAAAGAGCGCGCAGACTTCCGGGAGAATATCAAAACAATAGTCGCGTCGAATAGCACGTCCCCCGTGACGTCAATGCAATCCGCGATTGTTTCTTTCCTCTTGCGCTCTAATCTTATACAGTGTAGCCTAAACTAGGCTATGTTCGCCAACCAAATATGGAATATTAACCAAGATTACAGATTACTTAGTTGGATTAAGAAACTATGAAGGGCTATCGCTATGTTATCTGTTCTATAGCATTTGTCTTAAAATAGTCTATTTTCACATTTAAAACATAGGCTAGCCCTAATTTAAATATTTGAATTCACTGCAGATTCCTTATAACGATATCTTTATTAGCTCCGCGACATGAGAATTTATGAGAGGCTTTTAACATGAAAATGGACAGATATGGAAGTGGCTTCCGAGTCTTATTTTGGCGCTATCGACTAGTGTGTAGGCCAACTTCTCTACGCCATCCGGAAATGATAGGTCTATTAATGGACCAGGACTACTTTTTGATTTTCTGAAGAAAATAGGTCTACCTTGTACGCATAAAGATAAACGTATGCCTAATACATCACTGTCGCCGTGGGAATGTGTGTAAAGGACCTTGTTTTAGAAGGGGGCGGTCCCTTTCCATTTTCTTCTGGTTTGGTTAACATTCTGCTATTGCGCTACTTGGGGGTCTCTGACTGTTGTGGTATAGGTCTTTAAGACTATAAAGCCTTAAAGCCTACATACATCACTGGGCGAAAAAAATGAGACAAACAGAGTTTAACACATTTTTATATAGCCTAGGTTTATTTACTGAAATATATCATCAAACCATTCTCTTGTTTGCAGGTAAGGTCTTAGACCATCTGTGGGCTTTTGTTAAACAAAAAAAAAATAGTCATTAAGCATACGCTAAACTGTGTTTGCCTTTTAACCTGGCACTAAGCCTGTTAGGTCAATATGAATCCACTGTGTGTGTGTTTTTAATCCGTTGTGGTCAGTCCTGTGTCAAGTGCAGGCCACTCTCCTGTGGCCCAACTCACAGTGACATTACAGGCTTGATAGGATTGCGCGCCGATTTCATAATGTGCCGGTTTCCCTAATGATTGCACTAAGACGCCCTCCCAGGATCAGACCCTTGTAACGTTACCTCTTACACATTTTGTGTCTTTTGCCTTAGTCTCTTCTTACGTTTAGGCTATCAGCAAATAGGCCAGTTAAGGCAGATGCTATTGGGTTTGTGAAGAGGTCCTGAGGAGATAAAGTCCTTAAGACTGGATCTTATTCTACAGGACCCAACTATTTTCTTATAAGCATAAACCGCAGAGCGAATGGACGCACAACGCTGTCCATGTTACACAGCACAAAGCTACAACCAGACATCTGGCAAGTTAATTAATTACATTCCATGTCGTGAACTGTGCTCAAGACATCTCTTGGATATGAGACCTGACGAATGAAGTTCTTGATATAAACAGGACAGGCAGCGTTAGGCTGAAATGCCCTTACACATTCTGAGCTTGGACAGGGACACAAAGGCTCAGTCGTTGATTGGTTGGTCTCTCCACGTCCGCAGTCACCTCGTAGCGCAAGCAGCCAAGCCTTCCATTCACATGTAAATTGGGCCTCATAAATGCCTTCTACAATTGCCCACTTTGCACAGTATATGTAGTGCTTGTTAGCGCGCAGTGTGTGGATCTTTGTCTCTAACGGTGCTCGCCTACCATCTGCCATCTGCACCATTCAAGGATCGTAACGGTAGCCTGCATTCTGTTTTCGACTCCATTCCACTAGCCTACGGGATAGCAACATGGCCCCTGCCTCTAAAACGGAACTCAGTCGGAGTGAAGACGATTATTACGGCATTAAAGGAGACAGAAAGGTAAGAATAAAATGCGTATGTACAGAAACATAGCGTCTACAGGCTCACCTGAATTGTAATTGTATTAACGTGCGGAAAATAACATTTCACAGACGAGAAAGCCATTGGTGGAGAAAAAAAGAAGAGCGCGCATCAATGAAAGTTTGCAAGAGCTCCGAATACTGCTTGCAGACGTAGATGTAAGTTATTTTTTGAAGTATATTACATCTTCAAGTGAGTCAGGTTATCTAGCATCGAACAGTAGCCAAAACAGTTGGGCACAAACCTATGTTGTTTACATTGTTCTCAACCTTTTCATTCTCAGGCACCATCAAAAATGGAGAATGCTGAGGTTTTGGAGATGACGGTTAAACGTGTGGAGACCATTCTTCAAAATCGTGCGAAAGGTTAGTGACACCTATAAATAGACTGATATTGGCGCATGCTAGTTCCAGTCATTAGTAAGAGTAGCTTTGTATTGGCCTGACACTCTGTATTGGTTTCAACAGAGGCGGAGAACGTTAACCGGGAGGCGAGCGAAAGGTTTGCAGCTGGATACATTCAGTGTATGCACGAAGTCCATACTTTTGTGTCCAACTGCCCCGGGATCGATGCGACGATAGCAGCAGACCTCTTAAACCACCTCTTAGAGTGTATGCCTCTGAATGATGAAGATTGTTTCCAAGATCTTCTGTCAGATTTGATGTCAGACTCACCAAACAACTACAGCACTTCGTCAAGTGAAGCAATGCTGTCACCAGGAGGAAGAAGTGGATCTAGTGGAAGCACATCTGCCCTCTCCCCGTCTCCTTCCACTACCTCTGATGACCTGAGCTCAGATCTGGATGAGACAGACAGTGAGCAGAGTCACATTTCTACAGATGTGGAACATCAAGACACCTCTAGCACTGCAACCATGTTTTATTCCAAGTCTATGTGGAGGCCTTGGTAATCTATGTATGATGGCATTCATTGTCTTAGCATAAGAGATCATTAATTTATGAAATGGAATATAATAAATTAGTATAGGCAGTTACAGGCATTAGGCCATATCATAACATGTTCACTTGTTTGAACATTTACTAATTTGCCTAGTGGGCTCTTGAAAGCTCTTTTCCACGTCTCCACGTTTGTATGCATTCGATTAGTCGTTTGTATTTAATGTTTTACCTAGCTTATGTAAACTTTTGTTTGTTTTTGTAAGATTACTACGCACAGATGTAAATATTTAATTGTGAGGGTTTTCCAGTAGGTTGTGGGAAAGGTTATGGGAATGACTGATGTGTTGTTATGCCTATGACCTCATAACAAGAATTTGTTTCACTGACAGAAATTTTGACTTCTTTCATTAAATGCATTTCTCTAACCCACGTTTACCAAGCAGTTGCATCCTTTCATCTAATAGCTCACTCAAAAAAAAAACATTCCGCATCAGTGGACATGTCTTGTTTGCGCAGGTATATCCATTATAGCCTGACAAGGTTCATGCTTCTGGTCAGCATGGGCTGGATAATGCATTCAACAAAAATGCCTTCTGCAGTAGTGACATGAAGGGCCAGCTGAGGACGGTTATGTCGCCACATCTGTACTTAAAAGGGATTTATGAAGTGCCCATGTCCGTTCTCAAGTGTTTGATGTCAGAGAAGTGTTAAACAACACAGTCGCTCATAGTCAGAACTGCAGAGTGTTGGCTATAGGCCTACACTGCGCAGATGGCAAAGTAAAAAAAAAGACATGACATAGGCCTACTTCTTTCATAATTTCACCTTAACCTTTAAACACTAAATCTAATGTAGGCTACTTATATTATTTTTTCTCTAAATACACATCGTAGGCTACTTAAGAACACGACACCGTGTCGCCAGTTTTAAGTGTGCACTAATTGTCAAGTCTGGATCAGCGGCATCTACAGCAGTTCTCCCACTAGGAGGTCACTTACATTTCGCACTTCGCCCCTAAATGTGAGAGGTGTGAATAGAGGGACGTGTAAATGACCTAGATCTCTTTCATCAAAGCTGCTGTCGGAGTGAAACGTCACATCGGCTAGCCAACATCTAAAGCCCAAATTACAACTAAGCTATGGCGGTCCAGATTTAGGCGCATCTGACGGATGTGTGTGTGTGTTGTAAATGAAGACCAGTTCCGAACAGATGGCATTTAACGGTCTACTTTGAGTTATCCATTGAAACACCACCAGGCACCAGGCACTTTGCCGCAAGATTGATTTCAAAAGCACGTTGTAGGACCCATATTTAAATAACAAAAACAGACTATTCTTATATTTAGGCATCCATTGATAATTCATAATGTTTTATATATTTTAACTGAGCTCATAACCCCAACAGGACAAGGCACATCTGTTATCAAAAAAGATACTTCAACGACCTAGGAGTATAATGCATGCGTCGTTGTACAGCTTAATAAGGAGAGAAAGCAAGGCATATCCATGTACTTTTTTATTTAACAAAGAGACCACTGTTTACACTTAAACAAGAAAATGCAGACATACATTTGGGGTGCATCCACAGTCTCTTGTCCATTTCCTCTGAAATAAATACATATTTACTACTTCACAGTCACACATGAACAAGAAAATCACTAACATTGTATTCTTTTCCACTAGATGCCAGTGTAATTAAAAATACCTTACAATTATCCACCAGAGATAATACCAGTCTTATTAAGCCCATGTAATCAAGGATGCTGTGGCCAAATAAAAATGTATCCAAACTAAAATAGGGACTACCACATGTCAATGTGGAAGATATAAACATCTCCATGAAATTCATTGTTATGAGTCATTTAGGTTTTGCCAGTTCAACATTTTTTGACAAACCCATCATAGTCCTACATGCTACATTTGAACAGAATGATGTGCACCATTTAGCCAAATCTTTATGAAAAGATTTTTACCTTTAACATTCTCTTAAGGCCTTTTTTACTCAAGATAACTTAGATATCATGTTAACATGACTCCAGACAAAAGAATGTGATAAAAGAAATTCACACCTATGTCAACCACGGGCCTCCAATCATCCACCAAAAGCCTTGAGAAAACTAGCTTTCACTTAACAAATAATCCTCTTCAAAGGGGTTACAGCACCTGAATACCTTATTCAACACTGGCTCATCCACTGCTACCTGCCCCACATTCTCAGCTTAATTTCTTGCAGGATATAAAATGTGCATTATTATGTGTTTGTCAACATTTATCTCTGTATAAAAATAAATACATATTTAAACTACTAAGAATTTAAACCACTCATACTATGGATAAAAGGCAAGCAGAAAACAAATCCATCTGAATTTGTCCGAAGCCAAAGAAATTAAAGGATTAAAAAAAAAAGTCAACAGACCCAAATATATAGATAGATTTGTGGATAAACCTTTTGAAAGAGACATTAAAAAAAGGAAAAAAAAAAGAAACAAAAGTTTGTTTTCTACATAGAAAAGAGAAGATGTCGTACTGGTTCCAGGCAGAACAGCAGAGGTTGGGCCACTGTTGTTGACAATCCTCCAAATACAAAATACAAAATGGGATCATAAGACATACATTCAAAAACAACCGCTTACACAACTGTGCCCACATACATGTGCAAACAACCAAACACAAATTTGCTCACGCTCACATACTCACCATGGCATTCGCTCAGACACACACTCGCACATGAACAAGTGTACTGTACGTACACGTACACACTCACACTCACACCCCCACACTCACACAAATCATGAGAGTAGAATATTTTGCCAGAATATTCTGTTCTGTGTGTGTCTGAATGGGTGTTTGTGTATTAGTCCATGTTCCATCACATGGATTCTTTCAATGTCTGTGGTGGTCCTAGTGGTCCGCCCCTTGGGCCGGACTCAGGGAGGTGGCTGGTGGCTGCAGCAGCTCACTGGTCTTGTGTGCAGATGCCTCCAGACTTGCTTCCGTCTCGCCCATGTGCAAGTCGGGGCTCTCTTCTTCGTTGAGGTTCTCTGCGAGATCCTCACAGCCCATACATGCCTGTTCAGGACACACACAAAATCACCACACAGTCACTTATCACAGGGTCAAAAAGGCAAAGTCGCATCGCATGACAATAGAAAGCTCAGACGGAGCTGAGGGGGTGGAGAGAGCAGTCACCTTGACATCAATTGCTTTGGGCAAACCCCCCCTCTTCATCCAGGGGTGCACCTCCACCAACTCCCTCCTCTGGTCCTTGGTGAAGCGAGGTTGGCTTTTCTGCATCTGACGGAGCTTCTCACGGTCGTCCCTCAGGACCTTTTGCATGTCACTGTAGGTTAAGGGGGGACAAGAAGGTGTTGGACACTTAGCATGTTACCCCCCGTGGTATTATACTGTACACATGCTAGAGGAAGATGAGAGCACTGTTCAGCTCTTTAGACCAGACCAGCAGCAGGAGCTTCCAGCCAACATTACACTTGATTTCTGGTGAATTATGGGCTGTATCGCATATGGTGCACTTGCACTGCAACATTGCACAGTGTGCATGGCTACTTATGGCCATAGAGTGCATTTTTGACGTGAATTGTCGTCCCAAATAGAGCACTTAACTGAAAACACTTAACAGCAATGACAAACATAACCGCTGTTTAAATCATGATTCCAAACAAACATTCAGAATGCACCAAGACATAGTGTTTGAAGTGTGCAAGTGCGCCATATGAGACGCGGCCATGGTCTTTCAGTGGAGCAAGATAAAAGGAGCCGTTTAAGGGGCCATTCACACGTCAGTGCTAAGAGGAAATCAGGGAATTTACAGAGGTGTCAACACTGTCTAGGTTAACACCAAGGAAGCATGAAGGCAGGGGAAACGTCACACAATGCTCCTTCACACTTGTATCTAAATAACCACGTGGTTAATATTGGACGTCTATTTGACACACCACAGAACAATTCGATCTTTTAGAGCTTTCCTCAGATAGTGAACAATAATGGCAATGGATTTTTCGAGAAAACAAACAAACAAAAAGTAGCACTGTCACATCACACACATACACACAAAAACTCAGAAAAGTTTGGAATAAACTGAGGTGCAAGTAATACGAGTGACATCTCACTCTTATATATGGGGTTCAAATGGCAACTGGCCCATTGACCACAAGGTTAAAACACAGAAATTCTATGTAGCTCACTAGGGAAACTGTCTGTGATGTGTCAGAATGTCAGTATCAAGAAGGGCAACCTTTTCACATGTGTCTAGTCTAATCACATGACACCATCACATCACACCAGTGCAGTCTAATCACATGGCACCATCACATCACACCAGTGCAGCCCAGGCCTAGGGGGAGCAGGGACGGTGGAAGGGGGGATGCTCCTCTCTCCTCCCACTCACCGTGGGGGCATCTGGTGCGTCTGCATGATGGCCCCGTCTACGTTAGCCGCGTGGAGCCACAGCGGATCCTGCAGTACGTGCTTGGAGAAGTGACGGCTCTCGTCCACCTCCATCTTGCTGGCGAGTCCCATGGTCAGGCTGGCCTCAGGCTCCTTGGCCTGATGGCTCTTTTGAGACGAGTCCACACTACCAAAGTAGTTGCTGCTGTTGTTGCTGACATGGCTGCTCCCTGTAACGCAATGACACAAGAGTGCAGGATTGATTTCCAGTTACTCTTGAAGATTTAAGGATTTAACTGAGCCCTCCTGTCCAGCAACAGTTCTTCTTGCACATATTGCAATCTTAAACGCATACACACAAAAGTGACAGGCCTTTGCAACACAAGTGTTTTCTCACGTTCATTTTTGTTCTGCGTTTCCTCATTTTTAATAGCAACTTAACCCACTTACTTCCCTCTGATATACTGGCGACAAGACACAGAATCAAACAAAGTGACTAGGATTTGAAATTTAAATAAGTTTCACCATGCATATATTATATGGGTGGATTTGTTTCAAGAACAGAGTGGCAGAGAGAGCAGGCCTTTCTAACGAGGGTACAAAACCAAAGGGGCAGGTGCTTCATCCTAATTAATGCTCCCCAGCTCACCTAGCAAATTCAATTAGTATTGATCCAAACATTCTGATGAGGTCATGGCTTGTTAGTCTACAACTCTTAAGAATGATAAGTAATTATGATGATTGATAAATAATAGTATAATATTCATTTTGTCTATCCTTTTGGACATCTGCATTTTTGTCTATCCTTTTGGACATCTGCATTTTTGTCTGTTTCATCTGTATTCAGTCCTACTTTACTAGCTTGTCTGTTATGGTTGATATAGCTATGGTACAGCTTCTCACGAGTTATGGCACTGTGACCACAATCCATTTTAAAACATCGCCTCACACTTGAGTTAAGTGTTAGCTTGCCACAGCTCTGTAGTTGTTGCCACCTGCATGCTGCATATTGGGTGTGCAGAGGAAAGAGCTACTCAGTGCTCCGAACAAGGCATGGGCCACTCGGATCCTGTTACACAATGGTGTTCTGTCGTAATGTTTCAATACCTGCTCCACTGGCAGACGCTCCACTGGTTGAAGTTCCATAGGCAGAGGTTCCGCAGCCGTTCGAACCGGAGCCCATGGAGCCGGAGGTGGCAGACCCCGTGCCGGAGCGCGAGTCCAGTAGCAGGATGTCCAACATGTCGCTCGAGGAGGAGTTGGCGTCGCTATGGTGACTGTCCCCTGGAGATCCCACCTCCTGGAAGGGCACAAAAGGACAGACTGCTCAGGACCACACGTTCAGACTCTAAACTCCTTCAGTTCAGTTGGCTACACCAGTGCTTTCCTCTCTAGCTCTACACCCCCCTGGCCACCCACTTGAAGGGCCAAAAGGCCACAGAGTCGCAAAGGCTCAGATGCAGGCCATAGAGCTCTCATGACCATCACTTTACTCAACCACCACTCCTGCTTCAGAATGCTTATTATTGCTTGATGCAGTAACCTAGTGAAGAGTGGTGCCACTTACGGTAAATCCAATCAAACCATTTACCCCTTTGTTTGGAGGTTTGAGGCGCAGATAGACTGGTCACCAGCACAAAGATTTCCACAGTAATCTAACTACACTGGTGGGCATCTTCGCCCTGTGTATGTTAAGTGTATATCTCTAGCAGTTACATACAGCATTCACAGATTCACATCAGTCTTGTTATGGAAGATATGAATGGTGCCAGGGGAAGAATGCATGGCATCCTTTCTACTTTGATCTTCTGCACGGACACTCGCCGTGCCCACCAACACATAGACCAAAGTACAAGATCCACGTATCGGGGCCAATACAACCTTTACACTAGCACAGTCCTACAGTGGACAGTTTTTATTTCAAGGACAGGCAGGGCCCTGTCCAGTCTTATGTGAATACGGTATTCATTAGATGACTGTGACAAAAGGAGCGCCATCGTACGCACAAACACTTACAGTGCTTCACCAAAGTAAGTGTGTGTGGCTGTTCTCCATGCAGACTAATCTTGTAAGGGGGAGGGGGAAATGAGAAATCAAAGGCTGTGCAAAATGCAATGACAAGGGGCCATCATAACACCTGCTCAACCTTTTGGCATGCAGACAGATGGAATTCATCAACACTTGTAGCAATTATTAGCAGCCAACAATACTAGCCGCATCAAGTGCCACATCTATCTAAGGAAGAAAACATGTCATCGTGTACTGATGTAGAAGTGATGGACAAAAAGTAGAACATGCAGAATCCAGGCAAACAACAACAACAACAACAACAAACTTAAGTAAATCAACTGAACCAAGGGAAAGTACAACATCAACAGAAGAGTAAAACCCAAAGGAAATGCAGTCTCATTGGTTTCATTACATGGGAGAGGGAGGGGGGTGGCGGTAGAGTGGTGGGCTGTGATGTTGGCCTACCTCTTCGTTGCAACACCTGAGTTTAGGGAAAACCTTTTCCCAAGAAAATTCATCATCACTCTGCCTGAGCCAAGACAACCTGTGGCCCCAGGGGCCAGGGTTGAGGCCTGGGCCTGGGCCTGGGGGGGAGGATGGGCAGGCCCTTACTAGACCGGGCAGTTTGAGTGAGCGCTAAAGGGTGCAAGGGACATATGTATTAGCATCCATCTGTTGGGACACTACATGCTTTGAATCATTCCTTCAAGGCAAATACGATTTCATATTGTACTTCAACAATGGCAGTTCAAATCACATTAGCACAGGTTATTTTACACTGTGTGCACAGACACATTTGATGCATTGGGTATTGTAGTCGGTTATCTGATTTCAATGCCATCAAATACTTATATTAGCATATTTTATGTATATCAGGGGCTATTTTCATTACCATCACACGCTTGTTATTACAATGCATCACACTTCAAATAATCATATCGCTCTACTTGTGACTATAAAAATACCAGCATGCTGTCGTCGATACAACAAAATGGGTTAGTGCCACTGCCAGCTGAAGACAATAAGTGGAATGCTGACAAATTGAAGCGTTCCGCTTTCTGCAATTTTTGCCGGTTCTGCTCAGCCCACCAGCACTTCAGTGGGATATTGTTGCCACACTGCAGTGGTTTGGTGGAGAGAACGCAGGGGAGACAAAGGGAGAAGCACTATGGGGACACGCTGTTGCTCACACACGCCACACTGGTGTGCTTGCTACGCGCTACGCACTCCGCTGCTCAATTGCTGACCGCTATACATGTGCAGTATGTGTAGCCCCACAGTTGAGGTGTGACGGCGCCATCTGCTGGCAAGCTGAAAGAGCCGCACTGATTATGTGTTACTAACTGCTGTGTGAAAAGAAGACGAGGAAGCGCAAGAGGGAAAAAGCGCTTATTTGTTTGTTTGTTTGTTTGTTTGTAAAAGGGGGATAGAGAGGGAGACAGACAAAGAGAAAGAGAGGGAGAGCGAAATAGAGGGAGAGAGAGCGCAAAAGTCTCTACCTGCTGCAGGTCTGCATCGGGTTTGGTTTGTGCACCGTTGTTGGCCTTTTCCACCCCAGCGCCGGTGCTCCCCTGTGCTCCCGCCGGGGTGGCCGTGCTGTCTTGCCTCTCCTCCAGCTGCAGCAGGTTGAGCTGGAGCGGCGAGCTGCAGCGCGACTGGAAGAGCGGCGGCGAGGCCTGGTCCCGCGCGCCCAGCGACTGCGGCGTGGAGCAGCGCGACTGGCCCTCCCGCAGCTCGGGTTCCGGCGGCTTGGGCGGCTCGGCCGGCAACGTGAAGGAGAAAGACTGTGTCTGGAAGGCGTTGGTGGGCGTGAAGGGGTTCTGCGTGGTGAACTGCGACTGCACCGTGAAGGTGGACTGAACCGGGAACTGCGTCTGGGTCTGGAAGGCAGCGGCCTGCGCAGGAAAAGTGCTCTGCTCCGGGTAGAAAGGCTGGCGGGGCGCGCTGCCAATCTGGGGGAACATGTAGTTGGGCAACACCAGCGCCACCATGGGGGTCATCAGCGGCGCCGGGAAGGTGGCGGGCTGCATGGGAGGGCAGCAGGGGTCCTGGCTGCACTGGTTCTCGCCAAAATGCGACAGCGATGGGTCCACCTGGGGCGCCATGGCGCTGGTGCCCGGGTACACTTGCAGCGGGTAGGCGGGCATGACGGCTGGGTACGCGATGGGAAAGGTCGACTGCGACGTGTCCGACGGCGACCAGGACGTCTGCTGGAGGCCCTGTAATGGCGGAGGCCGGGGTTGTTGCTGCTGCTTGCGTTGGGACACTGTGCTGTCTGATGACTCGTGCTGCTTCACACGCTTGGTCTTGGTCTTCTTATTGCGGCCACTTCGCCGGTTGGTCGGCTCACCGCTACCTCCCTGTTTACAGGAACGCGCAGCTGGAACTGCTACAGTATACAGAGAGGAAGAGAATAGAAGGAACCAGCAGTGAAAATATAGTAAGTAAGTAAGACGCATTTACTATCCACAGCTGCAATTATTTCACAAGCTGCCATTATTTCTCATGACCACAAGCATAAAAAACACAGACAGACAACTGGCAATGTAACCAAGTCTGGCTTGCGTAATTTACTGTGTTGTAAACTGGAGTAACGGCCTACCATAAGATGTGTGGGGAAACTGAAGTCACACAGAGGGGCGTGTGTACACCCGGCACAAAATGAATGTGTGCATTATGTGTTTGGTCCAGACTGACACAAACACAAACCCTGTCTATGAGGGATATTCTCCTAAACGTCAAAACAGAAATAAACCGAAATAAAAACGATCCCATGACATGAGGATATATGCATCTCACCACTCGTTTTCCAACCACAATTGTACAGTTTTTCGCTGCGCTCTCGGCTGGTCTCTCACCGTCTGAGGCCTGCTGGGCCTTTTGTCTCTCCAGGTAGAGAGAGCAGTCGGCCTTGAAGGCGTGGACTCCGCGCAGCTCCCTGAAGCGGTTGAGGAAGGCCTGCTCCTCCTTCTGCGTGTGCGCCGCCAGCACCTGCTTGGTCAGGCCCAGCTTCTTGTACGCCTCCCTCTCCTGGCTGGGAGGAGAAACGGCACTCGGGGGAGCAGGGGTCTGGCTCTCCACCGCCTCCCCACCGCCCGAGACATCCTCAATGATTTCTGCACAGACAAACAGAAAAGGCACTCATGATATTAAGGGCATCATTCGCTCAAAGGTACGGCATGAATATGAATATGTCTTTATTTGTCATTGTTACAGGTACAACGAAATTGAAACGCATATTAGGCAGAGGTACCTGATTCCGGCTGGGGTTTTTTGTCTCCCACGTGGACAATGGTGCTGCTGTAGCTGCACTGGCTGGTGATGGACACCACACTCTCGGCTTTACTGGGCAGGGCCAGCGGCGCCAGTGACGTGCTCACCACGCCCGGAGCAGCCGTCTTCTTGGCCACGTTCAGGGTGGTCAGACTGGGCTGCGTTTTAAGCAGTGGAGCCTCTACTTAGAGGAGACAATGGAGTGAGAGAGGAGAGAAGAGAGAGACAGAGAAAGAGAGAGAGAGAGAGAGAGAGATGGATGAAGCAAACATTAGGAAATATACCCTCCTGTCTTTTTATTTTCCTCTAAAGGAGGTTATGTTGACCTAAAACCTTTTAAGCTTATGCATATAAAAGAGTGACATTTTATGATTGTAGACTTGTTCAGGATCTGCAGGGACTCTCAGACTTTGACAAGCTAGTGCAAGACCTGCTTGAAATGTCCATCTATTACACAACAGCTTGATATGGATAAGGGCACTGAAGCCTAAAGCCAAACTTTGATGAGATGACAGAATCTGTGAGCATTGCAAACTTTTAGTCCAACATTTGGCCCTTAATAAATAAAATAGTATCACAGTAGTTGGTTTCCTTCGAGGAAAATGTAAGCCCAAAGTACCTTCTGCCACTTGCATGGAGCTGTCTGCTTTCTGTCTGTCCTCATCCGAATTGGAGGACGTTGTGTTGGAGGAGGACTGGCATTTCCTCTTCACCGTAATAGGGATGTTACAGCTTTCCAGATATCTGAAAGAGAAAACACACACACACACACACACACACACACACACACACAAACAAACAACCAGCCTCATTAAATATTTCCAAAATCCTGAACAATGTCTATTGGAACATGAGGAAAACAATTTATACTTCTTGACAACAAGCTAGACAATAGTAGCAGACAATGGGACAAAATAGCAAAAGGTTGTTAAATGTTGGTGAAAAAACTGCATCCCCACCTGATGACGCTGTCCAGGCAGCTGATCTGCTGGTAGGAGTAGACAGTTTGGTCCTTAAAGGCCAGTTCCTCCTGTGTGGCCGCACGTTCCTCCGGGTTCCCCATGGAGTCCCGCCAACTCATGGGAACTGCCGTGTCCTTGGGCCGGACCACCTGGCCCTTCTGAAGCAGCTCCCCTGGAGAGACAACGTGGTGATTATTGGACTTGTTTAAGCCAGCATCAGCACCAGTACCAGCACCAGCACCAGCACACCAGAACAGGACCGGTGGCAACACCAGGAGCTGCAGCTTATCATTGGTTACTTACTGTTTGGGCTCTTCTTGGACTGCAACTCCTGGTTCTTCTGCATGTGCACACCCTTACAGATCTCCTGGAACGAACGCTGTCGAGGGAAAAAAAAAAAGAAAAAAGATGTCACCATGACACCCAATAGGGCCTAGAAATGGGCATTCCTTAAAGAGGAAGATCGACCTCAGACCTCGAGGAAATAATGGACTTGGAGATCAAAAAGTCTTGTCTTTAAAGTGTATTCTTTTAGTCTGACCATAAGTACTAAGCTCAACTAGTAGCATTATTTGTGACAGTAGGCCACTTGCGTCTCAGATAGAGAAGTAGGGTTTTGGGAGTGGATGGAGGATTACACACAATAGACAGTTAGGATTCCTATTTTTCTCCAAAAACAAGACATCTGATTCCATAGAAAAGATGCCACTTTTTCTGTGAATCCTTGGAAATATGATATGATATCATATAATGCTCTTCAAAGGGCATACCATTAGCTGTTTACAGAGTTTAAACTGTACTAAGGGCTTATTTATCCATTTATAAAAATATCCAGATACGTGTAAACAAGCCCTAAAAAGCCAGTTAGAGATGTAGGTTTTATTTTTCGGGGATAAGTGACAGACAGATAAACAGGTAGCTGACTCACCGGCTTGGCTTTGCCCCGTTCGTCCTCCTCCGGCCGGGCCGCGCGAGCCCCGCTGTTCCCCGTGCTCTCACTGGACGAGGCCACACTCATCAGGTGGTCATTGCTGCCCAGGCTGCCGTAGCCGCTGGAGCCATTGACATGCACTGGCTATAGGGTGGGGGTGGGGGTGCAAAACAGGTACAGCAGTGGTCAACAACTTTGCTGAGTGATGGCAGACTATACCTCGCTCTGCATACCCTCTTAACCCAATTACATGCCTTTTGTTCTTAGATCTCTTCCTGTTTTCCATCAAAGGACTGAACATCAGCCCCCATCGCCAAGGGCCAAGCACTCGAAACCTCTCTAAAGCCATAAGGTTTACAATACGTGCTGCATCTATATTCACAAAGGGAAATGGCAGCATCTGGTGATGCATAATGCTGTGTGTGACAAAGGCAGGGTAGGAGTGGTGTGGGTGAATCTCTTGAGTGTGGTTCGCCCCCTCTCTAAGGCTCCTCTGCATCAGACTCACCTGCAGGAGGAGACGGTGGATCTGCTCGGTGATCTCATGGATGTCGGAGTCCATGGCCTTCCCCTCCGCCATTCCCGGGGCCACAAACACATCCTCATTCACAGGGCCACTATGGGACAGAGCAGTTCGGTGAGTCTCTGAGTAAACAACACTAATGGGCAAGATCTGTTTCCTACACAAACTCTCTATTTGTTTTTGATGTGTTGTGGTGGTGGTGATTTGCCATTATATTAGTCACCAACTCAAGCCACTGCGAAACATTCTAAGCTACTCCACTCACATGCGGACTTTGTGGCGGCCGATGACGAAGGACACCTTGCGGCTCCAAGGGTTGACAAAGCTTGACCAGCTGGTGTCCAGGGTGATGTACTCCCCGTTGCGGGTGCAGAAGCGGATAGACGAGTGGTCAAAGGGCTGACCGGCATGCTGCAGGACTGAGCAGAGACACATGGAGTGGGGTTACAAGACAGAACCTCATACAACACTGGCAAGCAACGGCTCAAGAAATAGAAAGGCTCAGTCGTGCCTACAAGATCTCAGACAGTCATTAATTACGTTTTGTTTCAATGTAATATAATAAACAAAAACCCTGATAATTACTTTCCTGACTGACATTTGTACAGGAGGCCTTTGCTGTGCTGTATGCCTGAGAGGAGAGGATGTGCAGAGTGATAGGATAGGCAGAGTGTACTTACTCTTCCTGTGGATGCTGAGCATGACGGGCCTGTCATTGGGATGCAGGTGCAAAAGCACCGGGGTACCAATGAGGTCTTGAGGTAGGTATCCTAGCAATGGAACAGCCCTGAGGTAGACAGAAACAACTGCTTTACAAAGCGAGTTTATGCCGACACCAGTGCAAGAATGGCATCGCTACATAAGAATGTCTCTTCTTCTTCTTCTATCATTTTGTCATCATATTTATTTCATTTGCATTTTATGACTTGTGAAGCAGCTTAAGTAAATAAATACACAGACTTGACATATGATGCCAGTATTTAGATGAAGGATGAGAAACATGCTGTATTATACAGACAACAGTACTGGAATTATTATACCTCTCATCTACGTCCTGGAATACACAGTTAGGGGTGTGTGTTGTGGTGAATATCCTCTTGTCCGTGGGGATTCTGGGAGCTGGCAGCACAAAACCAAAACAAATGTTTTTTTTTTTATTATCATTATTATTTAAAAGCAATCAAAAAATAGTGCAGGATGGCAATGTTGAGGATCACATGTGCTACAGTTACATGTAGATGTCTGCTCACCCTCGTAGCCGGAATGCACCCTTTCGGCCAGCAGGAGGCAGCAAAACTGGTCCTCTGCATACTCCGAGTCTTGCACCTTCATCAGGTACGGCGTCATGCGGAAGGGGTAATACTGGAGGTCCCCCTCACGCTCCTTACCGCCACTGAGGACAGAACGAGAGGGACATATGGCAGGTTGGCATCAAATCACACACACACACACACCTTTAAATCACTTCACAGCTCTATAAGTGGGTGGCTACTGAGGCACTGTGTGTTATGTATAGATAATTGACACTTCAGGACCTCGCTGAGGATGATTATGTGAGTGGGGCTTAAATACTGACACCTTTTCACCAAGCTACTGCTAATAGAAAATACACAGTTAATAAAATAAAACCAATAATAACAGTAATACAAAATGAAGGACTTTGAATGAAATTAAAGGTTTTTTTTTACACCGTGATTTTTTTTTTACACATGTGCAAACCAGACCCAGCAGGTTAGATCTGTTAGCAAGAGTACACTGTGCTGACAAGAGCACACTGGACAGACTTGTTCAAACTAGTTACAGATGGCAGCAAAGTCCACTAGTGCTGTAACTTCTCTTGCCGCTGTAAATGGTGTCAATGTGCATTCTGCACGTTATCCTCAAGATGGCAGTATTGGGACTTGTCACTGCAGTGAAGGCAGGTGTACCAGTCAGCTTAGACAAACTGCTTCCTGTTTACCTAAATGCACATTCTTATGAGCCAATTTCCTGACTCTAATTTAAGGCGAGACCGACAAATTAATAAAACCATGGCAGGGCAGATGGTGAGCGAGAAACAGACCATGTTGCAAATGCACACACGCTCACTCTCTCTCCCTCATACACACGCACACACACACACACGGACACGCACTCTCACCTGATACGGCAGAAGAATGACTTTTCCTGCATGCAGTCGGATGGGGATGACTCTTAAAGGGAAAAAGAGGGAAAAAAAGGGATGTCGTTAATGTGTATGAGGGCTGACCTCTGACATACACGTCAGTTTTTCCCTCTCCATTCAATCAGGTGACCGTATGGCTCTCCAAAGGCCAGCCACAGCTGTGCCAATGCATGAATTAAGCGTCACAGAGGCAAATCGATGAATATAATGTTTTCCGGGGATTTTATAAACAATTGCCTGTGAGAGACACCCATCAGTTGTAATGAATATCATTTGGCTCAGGTCCAATTAGACAGCCTGCCCAGACACACTTATTCTCACACTGCTATGCAGCAGCCTGTGGCACAATCTGGCACTGTTTAATAGTCATGACTGGAAACATTCAGCAAAAAGTACTGTTTTAATTGTAAGTGAGGTGTCTCTCTCTCTGTGTGTGTGTGTGTGTGTGTGTGTGTGTGGGGGGGGGGGGGGGGGGGGGGGG
>JASCQY010000080.1:467896-490651 GCA_030264315.1 Sardinella tawilis | reverse complement strand
CGCCCCCCCCCCCCCCCCCCAATCATCTGAATTTTATTCATTTTACTACTGTTAATTTTCATGCATTTTTCTTCATCTCATTTTAAAGTCATTACTACACATAAAGTTAATCTACTTATCACACCACATCATATTTCATATCAATAATTTCATATCGAAATAAATGACAGTGAACAAACACTGTCCTTGATTACATCCTGTGCCTTTTCAATGCACTCTAGTCTGTGTGTGTGTGTGTTTTACCTGCTCCAGTGCACATGCTCCAAGAGGGCAAACGATAAGGCGTTGTGAAGCTGTAGAACACACTGACATCCTGAGGTGTTAAAAACTCCACAAACTTGGCATTCTTGAACACGTCCCTCTTGCAGTTCAGGATGGAGGCTGCCTGGTCCGAGATGTACACTATCTTTCCCGTGATGAGAGACACTGCCACAGCAAAAATATCCTGCACACAAACACAATTCCAAGCATCATTACAAAAGTTACACACTGTCCATATCTCCCATTTAAATTCCAACCAAACTCCCACTGAATGGCCCCTTTACTATATATTATGTCCCTTGGTTTTCAGCAACTAGTAATGAGATATTTTATTTGTGGACCACTGGTTATGTGTAGTTTCAGGGGAAAGTTGTTTTGCCTTCAAAAAAATGGGGTCTACAGTAGATAGTTCTCTCATAGATATCGGAAGGTATTTTCCTGATATGATCCATACAGAAATCAATCAATCAATCAGAAACCAGATATCCAGAGGTATTTTTCATACAGAAATCAATAGCAGTAGTCAATAGCTGTGCCTCCAATGAGGTTACAAAATACGAGTAGAACTCCTCCTGCTGCAGAATGAAGGGCTGTATGTCAGACCCAGAGTTGAACCCACTCTTAGAAATTTTGCTATTGGTCTTAGGTCTTAAAATGGGCATGAACAAACCGTTCTGTGAATTCATGCCAATAAAGGGCAAGCACTCTTTTAATAGTCGAGCCAATGTCTGGTGTCCCAGCCTGACAATTGTATTAGGAAGTGCCCATTCAAGGTGTTTTAGTACCATGCCTGGGTTTTAAACCAACTCACAGTGTTCTTAAGTGTGTACTCCGAGGTAATACTGTCAATCTCTTCTATGGTGTACGAGGCCACGTCGAATCCTGACGGATGGCTGTCATTGATCATGAGCAGCTGGTAGTATTCCTCATTGGCTGGAATATAAGAACAAAGAAAAAACCTATGACAATCTGATAACACTGGAGGTAGGGCTAACAAGAGCTTGGGATTAGACTGACGTAAGCACGTCAACGTGTTCATGATACAGTATAAATTCACGGCAATAAACATTTATACGAGGTCAATGTACTACAGGCTGCTAACCTCTCATGCAACCCAGCATCTAATTGAGAGAGTTAAAAAAATGGACAGGCTCGACCATATTCATTTAGTCAAGTATTCTGCGAGCCTATATGGGTCTAGCAGGAAGAACAGAGCTCCTATATGGGTCTAGCAGGAAGAACAGAGCTTACTGAAGCTCCCTGCTCAAGTTCTCATTCGCCTGTACCCCCTGTAACGGTGCATGCCGTACCTTCCACCTGTTTGACGCAGCGGAGGGCGTATTTGAGGGTGTTGAGGGTCGTGGACTTGTTGCCTTTGTTCCTCTTCTCCATCGGGAGGTGCCTCTTGAGCTCCTTGAGGGTCTTGAGCAGCTCCTTCTGTGTCTTGGCCTTGGCAGACTCTTCGCTACTGCAAGGGGCACCAGATGCACAGGCGGTGTCAGCGGCAGTGACTTCATGTCAAACAGGATGTCTAGGTGCGATTCTCACAAATGCTGACTTAGCCTGGCACCAAGGTGCCCACAGATGTGTGGGCCTTCTCCAAGGGTGCTAACCAGTCAGTGCCAAAGTGACAGGGTCACAGATCTCACTAATGACTATTATTGCTTAGGTGATAAATTATACTAATTAATTAAGACTCCCATCCTGCTCCCGGAGGAAGATTGTGTCTGTGTGTGTATGTGTGAGCACGGATGCAGGCTTGTACAGTATGTGTGTGTGTGTGTGTGTGTGTATGTATGTATGTATGTATGTATGTGTGTGTTTGTGTATGTGTGTATTTAACAACTAACCTGCAGCCACTGGTGGAGGGGTTATCCTGTTCGGAGCTGGCACTCAGTAAACTGAAGGCATTGGAACTGCTCGGTGGTGAGGGGCTGTGAGAATTGGAGCTGTGAAGACAAAAAAAAAAAAAAGCATCGTTTAGTTCTCCACACAGTTGAATTAAAGGTGAAGAGCTTTACTTGAGTAATCATTTCATGATAACAGGGCATTGCTGTTACCAAAGGGTTCTGTACCTGCGTCATTTTCTCTGGCAACCAAGGTGACACGTGAGCACACATTATTTCTTTATTTCTTTAAACGAAATGCAGATAAAATGCTACAATGGTGCTACTGTTCTCTGAATGATATTATTTACAGTATCTTGCTCTGTCACCACTGTTTATTACCAGTTCAAAAAGCCACAGCTCAACAAATTTAAAGAAGTTCTCCGGAGTGAATCAAACCGAAGCCCTGTTGTCTGAGGCTGCCGAGTGCTGTCGATAGGTATCAGAACGACAGCAGTAGGTATAACGTGGACCGAATTCGCGAACTGGCTGCTACCACTTCAGGTGTTGATCCAATTAGTTCATTTCAGTAGGCTAATTAACATACAGTCCTTGTGAGAGAATAAGATTGAATGAGAAATAGAAAATGGAAAGAGAACCTGAAAAGAGACCTGAAAAGAGAGGGATGGAAAATTGAAGAGCAAAATAAAAGCAAAAGTGGATGTAATGAGAAAGTAAATTAGATAAAGACGGAGGAGAGGATGGGTGATGACAGAGCAGTCTGACAGACAGAGGCTCCACTGTTGACTACTGTGCCTGCTGCTCACACATCCATTATCTTGCTCATCTCAGCTCTCTGCTGCTGGAGAAGCACTTCACCCTGCCACTGCGGAGGTCATTCTGACTCCTTTGCTACTTCACTGGTGTGCAATTTCAACCAGACCACCACCTACAACCACCACAACACCACCTTTCACAGTCTCTCTCTCTCTCTCTTTCATGATGCTTTATTGGCATGGATGAATGTTATTGTTGCCAAAGCTACAGGACAGGTATGACATGTTAGTGATTACTATAACATTATATCAATTTAAAATGGAATAGGAAAAAAGAAAGGCAAGTAATGGTTTCAGCCCTAAAAAACAAAAAGTTTCATTAGGGTGGCTAGCTCATCTATGATTTTTATCTGTCTGTTATGTTAAACACTATGATTTTGAAATGCATACACTCACACCATACCATGGAGTCAAAAGCTTTTTTGAAATAAACAATTCACGCATAGATCTTTCCCTTACTTGTTTTTGTACATAATATTCCATAAATTAGTAGATATCAAGGTCTATATTTCTGAATTTTATGACTTCGTTGACTGTTGTAGTATTATTACAGAATATGTTACCAAGAATGCTGGTCACACTGATCCCAAGATAATTATTCTGGTTCATTTGATCGGTTCAGACTTCTTATCTGTCTGTTTATATCCACTACCAGGAGCCACCACCAGTGTGGCCGTGAGCCATTCCTGAAGACCCAAGCCAGCTGAGGCCTACAGGATCGGAGCCGTGTCGGCACTCGGGCTTTGGATTAGGGCTGTTAATACACCCGAAAGTCTATAAGCAGCTGCAACTGACACAGCACCATCTTGAAATACACACCAGCCCAAATATAGCCCACAAAGACGCTTAATATAGAAAGTGACCCTACAAATAGCAGCTAACTTTGGTTACTACTGAGTTAATTATATAAACAAATATGTGCCAACACCTGGATGCTAAGTCAGCGGATGGACTCCTTGCCGTAGTAGGTTAATGTTGCAGGTTAGCTGAGGTCCTTTATACTCAGCAAGTCCTGTTGGTGCAGACAGAGCAGGACTGATGGGAATCTTCCAGAATATTAGGTGGTGGTGAGCTGTGGAAGAGCATCCCCACTTTGGGGGAATGGGAATGGGAATGGGCACATGACTCGGGCCATCAAACCCAGTCATTAACCTTTAATGGCTTGGCACCTGCTGTGGGTTCCTTTTCACACCTACTGCATGGGCTCTGAACAATGGAGTAATGGACTACAGGGCACCCATAGCATGGCACGTGTGAGAGGAGAGCACTCCATACTTGATTGGTGGGTCAAGAAAGGCATGGAGGAGGCACCGCGTCAAACATGTAGGCCTGGCAATGGCACAGGCACTGGTCCCTCTGTAAATTAGGCCACTTATGTCAGCACCTTTCCCATTGTTCCCTCACAAAAGTTTGGTCGAGTGGGAGGTGGGGCCTTATATTCAACAGCTGGGGGCCGCTCCTGACGTGAAAGACTCAGTATGAAGTAACAAGAACAAGAGAACAGGGAGTTTGTGTCAAGGCAAGAGAGAGAGAGAGAGAGAGAGAACAGAAAGTGAGTGAAACAGAGAGAATAGGGCGAGTGAAAAAAGAGAGAGAGAGAGAGAACAGCGTGAGTTAGAGAGAGAAAGAGGGAGGGAGAAAGCTCTTTCCAGTAAAACACACAAACAGTTGGTCGCCTTGGGAACCTCGTTGCTGCTACTGCTGGCCTTGTGGCATACCATCTGGGGCAAAGCTCGCCATCTCTCCATTCAGGCTTTGACTCCCTGGCCCATGAGGTGAGTCATGCTCCACTTAAAGTAAACACTAGACCAGAACAAGTGCGGGGAGAGGCTCAGTAATGTGGTTATTGCTGCAACTCTAATGTTCTGTGTGTTTAAAGCAACAATGCCATGACGAGGGTGATTAAAGCCTCCGGGGCAAACTAAATCAGATTCCCATTCCATGCAGAGGAAAAAAAAAAAAACAAAAAAAAAAAACTTTCCACTCTTCACCCTCACTCTAGGTGTATCTATCTATCCAATGTGAAGCCTGTATCCAAAACTGAACACAGAATGGACAACAACTGTTGTTGGCAACTCTGTGGATGGCAATCAAACATGAGTCACCATGTTGAGGTGAACCCACGTCATGTAGTGTAGCAGGGCAGGCAACAGAATCGCGATAATGAGAGGGAACCCATGGAGCACTGCGACCTTCAAGCTGAGTTTAACAAGCGGCTTTGTTCAGGGTGAGACATTGGCAAACGAGGGTTTATATACCTACTGTCTCTCCACTACAACTGCTGATCTAGGCATCTTGTTGATCGTCGATCATCGAGCACAACTTAGACCATACAGTATTGCATGTAAAGACAGCGATGACAAATTATCTATCATCCCAAAAGTTGAAATTCAAATATATATATTATACTGACTAACTATATTTTATATGTATCAAAAATACATAGAATTTGTGTATGAAAGAAAAAAGGAGTGTGACAATAACATTAAAGAAAATAGGCTTCGTTGTAATGGAAACATCTTAGAGACATTAACAAATAAGCTGTTACCTAGGCTACACATTAGGCTTCCAAAGACATGGGAAGCTAGTTTTGCAAGCACCTTTCCTCTGTGAGGTGGACCTGCCCAAACATGAAAATTAGGCATATGATAATAATATAACAACATGGTAACCCCATTTAGCTCCTTAAACAGATACAGTGCAACGGAAATGCCTGGCTTTTGGCTAATTCATCTTGACTACTACTTGCATAGAGAGCTACTGTAGACTGATTTCACTTCTCTATCTTCTTACTTTATGACTCACTGTAATTGCTGAAAGGCATACCTTTGGCTGACAGATGGCCTGCAAAGCTCTCAAGTCCACTGACATTACTGTCAGGGAAGTGCCATTCTCACACTTCTCTCTCATAGACCTCGCATTAAAATTCCTATACTGGACACTGATTCCCTGTACCAGTCTAAACAATGCCTCACAATTGTTTTAAAGAAGTGACAGTGGTCACTGAGGTGTCCCGATATGTAAGAGAATTGCGGATGTGGAAAAGGCAAATACTCAGTCAATGGAGTTTCCTCTGCCAGGATTCCACCATACAGTGGTTTCCAATGTGCAGATAGAGACCAGGCATTTGCTTGAATGTCTGTGTATTCAGATATACCTGACGACTGCCAGCTAATTAGAAAACAGTATAGCACATTAGATAATATAATAATTATTTGTCTCTACAGTTTCCAAACTGTATTTTAGTGGGATTGTGTTACCATGTGCTTGAAAAAAAAAAAAGTACAGTTGTTTGCCCCCAATTTTTGTGCTTCTGTCCTTAATCTTCCTTAGAAGCTCCGAAAGAACATGTCCCCATACTTTGAGCACTTGTTAGGTATTAAGAAAAGTTATTAATCCAGCTAGTGGCAGTCCTGGGGGTCAGTCATTTGTGCGCTTTTGCATGAACTCATCAAATTCAGAGTTGTTTTTTTTACCTAGTTTGTGCACTTGGCTCTTGAAGGATTACAAACTTAAATGTGTCTGTTTTACAAGAAGGGCTTACAGTTTCAGACAACACAAAAACGTAACATCATAGGCAGAACTCTTGGATCTGCAAAACATTCAGTTCATTTCCATAATTCTGCACGCTCAATCTTACGTTTTGTGGGCTCATCCCAAGTATCTGCCAAAAACGAAAGTGGAAGTTCTCCCTGGAAGACTCTAACGTTGAGTCACTCACTGCTTGTCCAATCACTTGCACTCATTCTAATATAGACCCGTCTAACATCCCTTCCGCCCCACCACCACCAGCTGGGTCCCTGTCCACTTGTCCAGGGGGTAGGCCAACTTAAACCAGGCAGGACCTGCTGGGTCAAAGATTTCCGAAATCCTGTACCACGGACAGGGCCTACTCTAGAGACTTTTCTATTAGAATAACTTTCGTATTTCTTGTACTTTTAGAATACATTTGTTCATCATTCAACTCAGTCAGAGTCTTTCTGGAGAAGTACTTTTCTCATAGTGAGGACCCATTAATGTTCAAAACGAAATAAAACTTATTGTATAGGATTTTGTTGTAAGTTTTACATAAATTGAAATATTTTTGTTCACTTCTCTTTGTTGTTGTGAATATTTTTTGTGAACTTTCCCGAAAGTGTTCTGTTGTTCTGCTCAGACTGACCTTTTGTTGCTCCCAGATGACTCTAGCAAGGCAGAGTCCTTGCTGTGGCCGTTTGAGCTGCCTGTGGACTCGTTGCCATGGGACTCGTTGCCGTGGGACTCGTTGCCATGAGACTCGTTACCATGGGACTCCGTCCCGCTGCCACTGGAGCCACTGCTCTTCATCTCCACGTCCTCCTCGTGCAGCGAATGGGCCATCTTCCTCTCGCTATGCGGGGATGTCGGCTGGTCCTGGCTGCTGCTGTCGCTGCCCTCGGAGGGCAGGCCCAGTTCGGTCCCCTCGGTGAAGCCCCCCATTCGGTGCAGCTGGGCCATGGAGCTGCAAGCTGCCCCGTCATCCTGGCCCTCGAGGGAGGCGAACAGGTACGGCTTGGAGTCGGAATCCTCAGACATGACCTCAGCTGAGCAGTGTTGTGAAGGACAGGTGAAAAGAAAGGTGGGCGTAACCAATCACCCCATCTTCTGGCTTAGGTATGCCTTTGAAATGATGCTGCTGCAGGACCCCAAGTTTTTCTGTGAAAGTTAAGGAAGAATATAGGATGTGAGAGCGGCCTATACTTTATGCACACACACAATCCAAGACTTGCACAAAGGCAACAATTCAACAAACATTATGCTAAGGTTGATCAAACCTTATACATCCTTCACTTTATATTTAGCTTCTGTTCGCTACTACAGTACACAATATATGCCTCTTCTGCTACATATTTTCTGTACCATCAGAAAGGTCAGAAAGGTCTGGAGTGGCATGCCCTTCTCACAGCAGAGGCTAAACACAGATCAAAGCTAGAGAGGACTCCAGGCAGATTCCCTGAGCTCCCTACTGCAGGTTGAAGGCCTAAGGCCAGAAGCAGATCCCCAGCCCTGCCTTCAAAGGAGCCCTGTCTGGGAGCCCTCTGGGCTGCCCTTTTCCTGCTTTGGACTCGGGGGACCTATGGCACTTTTAAGGTCTTTCTCTGCTCCAGCAGAGCAGACATACTGCACTGTAGCTGGCATTTGGATGCCCCATGTGTAGCAGCCCTGGCCCACAGACATGAAAGGTGACCAGCGGAGGTCTAGACAGAGTTTTGGTCTGGGAGTTTTTTTTTAAACAGTCACCCTGGGGAGTGCCTCGTATTGGAGTCATGTTTGATATCAACAATTGACAGCTTTGAATGATGAGCATTTATCAATTTGTACTGTAGAAACTCATGGGAGAGAAGGCTGCAAAAGCACATGCTTATTTTACATCAGATGTGCTATAAGGAACTCTACTGACAGTTTTGTGTACAATCGGCAAGTGTATTCTGATCTCTCCATCACCATTATAAGCAAAAATGTGTCAACAGCTGGCTACTTCAGACTTAGCTGAGAGTTCAGGGAGCTCATTAGCACAACACCTTTCATGTTAAAGTGCATGATATGTTAAGGGATGATTATGCTTCCATTTCTGTCTGTCACCGATATTCGAAAGCAAAAAAAGACAAAAACTTAGGACTGTGGAACTGTATGACAAGCTCACACCTAGCACTGGTGGTGCCTCCTATCTACAGTATGTATGACCTAGATTTGCATGTAAAAAAAACAGGTGGTCCTCCTCTTCTATTTAAAACTTGTCAAAGAGAAAACATCGTCACACTGTCACTGACTAAAGTTCTAAACTAAATGGGTTAAAAATCGGTTTCAAGAAATGCCTAAAAAATGAACAAGTAATGAACAAGCAAGAACAACTCTAGGCCTATCTAAACAGATACTGAATTTCAAACCTTTTTTTTTTTCTTTTGGATGAGTTTTTTCTAAACTTTTTCCTCAGCGGCCGGCCTGTGACCCTGTTGCATGCCAGAGCCACATCAAGCACGTTGCAAGTTGTGCAACATCATCTTGAACTTTGCTCGACGGGCCTGGGCTGACCACTCCATGTGCCAGCCTATCTGACAGCGATAAGAGACACGGAGCATGGCTGTCTGGCACCTGGCCAGGGTAACCCAGTAACCCACAGAGCTGAGGGAGCGGCATGCATGCCGGCCGTCCTCTGGACCCTCGCCTACTGCTGGCACAGTTCAGGCAGACATGCCTGCATGACAGCACTCGTCTCATACCGCAGAGCAACTGTCCCGCTAAACTGCGTCATACATTTAAGCCCTTAATGGGACCACACCAGCATGCCAAGGAGCGCCAAACCAGTTTGACATCAGGTTAAATATTGAACTTAGCAACCTGACAAATGAGATTTTAGTGACAAGATGCGATTCCAGTGACAAGTATCTTGCAATTTTACGACTCTTCTGAAAGGATTACAACAACTTGAATGCCGTTGACAAGACTAATGTTGCATGAAAGAAAACAGTAATACTTCAAAGTCAAAAAGAGCAAAAGTGAAGATGGTTCCGGAAGTCTGATGGAAGACTCCCAGAAGTAGTAGCCAGTATTTCGACCTGTCATTCTTTACATTGAACAAATATAGGACTAACATACTGAAAAAGATATAAAAATGATTCCAATATATTGGAAAAGAAAATGTTTCAGCTTTTTTTTGTATATTCTGAAGACCTCAAATCTCAGGGGAATCAGACAGAGCAAGCTTGTGTTTCCTCAGATGAATGACTCCTGTACTCTTACCATGGACAACAATTACTTACGGCTTAATTAGGCGTGCATATTTGGCATATGAAATGGGATTTTCATCACAGTATCCATCAAGCTGTAGACACATGGCAGACATTTACTGGCATAATGGAAAAATGGTCATGTGATCTGGAGAGAGGAAAAATGTCTGTCCCCGTTGATTTAGTTAGGCGATGAAAGCCTAGCAAATTCAACCAAAGGCTGCTCCAGTGCACCTTTATCATCTTTAGAAAAAAAAAACATCAGAGACAGTTCTTACAACCTTCAATTACATCCAAGATGTGTTCACTTTTGTTGACATGTTTTTCAGATGTCCCAAAAGATGACTCCATTCCTACCATTTAAGTCTATGAGAGTTGAGGGTTGAGGGCTTAGGGTGGACACTGGGATTCAGCTTAAGATCTGAGCTGTGCTTAACAGAGCATTCAAAGCATCCCTGCTACTATAGGCGTAGAATCAAAATGCAAAACTCCCTTTGAAAAAAAAAAAACGTGTCATCTCTTGTGTTACAGCCTATAGATAGGCAGATGATTTCTCACTGTAGGCAACCAATAACTACAACAATATGCAAGTGAGTAAATAACGAAGTAATAAGTTTAGGGGGGAGATCGAAGAAGGTGGTTACGTGGATAAGTTCTAGTAAGTCTCTAAATACCTACAGTATCTCCACTGCTCTTTTGAGCTTGCCTTGTTCTCTTGCTTCTACAAACTTCTACAAATGATCTCATACACAACCCGTTTGTGCCTAGTGTTAAATAATAAGGCACAATTGTACAATGTATGGCATAAGGTCCTTGATCACATAGCACCACTGCATGCTACACAATCTGTCTGCCTACATATACTGTAGGTCTACCTGCAAAAGGAGGATCTCAGGTCACATGCACAGTTGAATGACCACTGAAATATTGGCCTTACATGGGTCCAATTCCAGAGGTTTGGCAAAACAGTCCACATTATATCAAATGACAATACTGAGTTTCTAACACTGAATCTTATGCCAAACAGCACTATCAAATCTTTGTCAAGTTATCTTGACTAATATAGCATGTTTGATTGTAGTACCAGCAGAGGACATGCATTCATTCTTTCCAATCTTTCTTGAGCCACTAGCCGCAGACAGCTTACTTGGCCAGAGAGATGGAAAAAAGCTCTTAGACAGATTGGCACGTTGACAAAAAGAACACTGCAAGTCCTTCCTGCTCTGTCAGCCTGGTCTCCTCTGTGCTGTGAAATCTGAATGGAGGCATAATGGGCCTGCAAATGTAGAGCCAGGAACCATTTAGCCACACAGCCAAAAGGAAGCAGACAAAGATGCTACATGTGACAAAGGCTAGGCAATTTCATTGTGGTTAAGGAGATAAATGGCAACACCTTGACATTAACTCAATCAGAGGTTAGTACGCAAGCAGGGGTGACATTTCCTCACCGGACACAAACACTCCTACAAACTCAATAAGCCACATGCAGAAACATCATGGTCACAGGTGCATTTTCACCGCTTCATTTTCCCCTCCGACCAATACAGGTAGTGGCGATGCCAAGTTCACAAGTCGTTCACATGGCAGCTTGCCTAGATCTCCAATGGAAAACCAGTGAAGTAAGCACCCTCTCTCAGGTAAGCACACTCAGCAAGCACAGCGCGACATATGAACTTGAGGGTTGAAAGTCAATCAAAGACACAACACAAGAACCTTACATGGTAAAAAGTAGGCTGTGTAGGACAGCAACTTTAACAATTAACCTATGAAACAGGTATTCAAAATGTTTCATGTAACCGGGTGTTCATAACCAAAGTGTCATCCACACTCAGTGGCAATTGTTACATAAAGCCAGACTTGAGAGGATACTTGAGCCACTGGGAGCGCCCACAGACTCTGAGCCACCTTGGACTAAATTACAATAACAAATTAACTTACACAAGCCTATTAATTAGTTTTAGTGGTATGAATTAAGCAGTGTGTTCAAACATCCCTTGAGGTTGTTTTATAACCCTACAGTGCATCAAGTTGGAGGCATTTATGTAATTGAATACAGAGCAATACTGCTCACTACTGGTTCATTTTATATAAGGGCTTACATAATTTGACGCTAGTAGAGGGGTGTCAAATGGAGGAAAAACAAAAAGCAAATAAAATGATGTACTTTGGATACAGTGAGTCTCATTAAACATTTTTAGAGAAACATTTCACTGGTTCCTCACTATGTACTTCTGACTGGGTTTTCCAAACAATGGCAAATTCTAATATTGTAGCCCTTAATCTAAACCTAAGTTCATTTTCACTCTTTCTAAGGAATGACATTCAATTTGGTTCTTAAATTCATTCATCAGTCCTTCATAGAACAGTTGTCAGTTTCATCAGTTTGCCAAACACTTTCTTAGGCATTTGTGTAATAATGACACTATGGAACTAACACGTTGACCAGAAGAAAATAAATTCATTCCCAAATGTCAGTCAATCTCTGGCTCAGATATTTAACACAATCTACACAAGCACTTCCCTGTTGTCTGACAGGCTGGAAACAAGAGTGGGGCACTAGCAGGTCAAGAGTTGGAGAGGTGGATGAGATATATCTCTAACCTCTTTGTCCAGGAAACACCAGTGGCTCTACTATGGGATCCTCCATTTGTAGCCAGGTATATGGAAATAATATGCATACTGATAGTGAATTTCCCCAATAACACAGGAAGCTCACAAAGGGTATAGTCTACTTGAAGTGGAAGAGACCTTCCTCCTTTAGGTCTAATTTGCATGTGGGGGAAAGCCTGAGAAAACACTACTACCTGTAGGTAGCTGTACACTTTGAAAATGCATAGGTAACAAAACAAAAGTCTGAAATTAGTAATCACATCCAGAATTGATGCAAGTTCAAGGCCAAAAAGTCAGGTCAGTTCAACCTTTTGACAACGTCAAGGACAATGAGGCTTAAAACAATTAGGCCTACTCTTCATGAGGCAATTATGGAAAACCAAAACATGAATGAGAAAGAGATGGCTGAACTAGGGACATATGCATCAGTAAAAAGGGCAAGAGTCTTAAGCCAAAAAAAGGGAAAAAAAGGAAAAAAAAAGGAAGCCAGCGATTTCCCTCGACACATGCTCGTGTGCGTCATCCTCCACTCAATACTTACAGTGGAATGTTCAGAGAACACCCACATCACATAGCAACCAATAAATAATTTCCTCGCAACACTCTAACACTCAAATTCACCCATGCTGGATCAGACAGATATAACAAGAACATCTCGGGTAGTAAAACGAGAATTCAGACAATTCCAATTACAAATTCAGGTAACAATTTGGCTACTAAATAAATTGACAGCTCAACAGTGTGTCAATAGTCAACAGCCTGAATAGGCTACCACAAAATACCATTCCCAGATCAAAATTTTTGGTTTTAGAAAGGTTTCAGGAAGGTTATCTGTTGGGTATCGGAATGTTCCATGAAAGTCGTTTTAGTTCTCTGAGGGGATGCTGGGAAAGTTTTTTAAACAGCAATATGCTGATTTGCTTGCAAAAAAAACCTAACAAACAAACAAAAAAGCAGCACATTGGGTTGAGAACTTGGGTTACCTGCCTGCAAATCACTTGTGTTTCCTCTACTCTACTCTAAATATCATACAAGACATAGACATGCAAATGTATTATTCTTACAGGCCAACGTAGGGTACTGGCTCAACTGTCTCTGGTTGTTCTGATGACTTGAACATGCTGAATTGGTGAGTGTGACATCCTACAGCTATTCACATTCCCTGAACTTACACCCAAGGTTTACGGAAAAAGTTCTTAAAATAACCATGGGAGAACCACAGGCCAACGTTGTTTAAAGTTTTTGCAATGTTCCGGCTATCTGAGCTAACACTTTTGTTTGTAGTGCAGTACAGTGACACAAGGTACAATGGCTGCCTTGACTGAATGACCTCTCAAGAATATCTATTCACCTCGAGGACCCTTAAAACTCATATTGAATTGAATGTCACTATTAAACACATTAAAATCGTTCAGGTGATTGTGCTGTTCAAATGTCCAAGGAGAGGTGAGTTCTCAGTGCCTTAACACCAGATTAAGGTATTTGGAGCACCTCATGTAGGACTAGGTCACTTTTAATAACCTGCTCCTATTGAGGCTGATTAGTGTAGACCCATGGCCTATAGGAGTAAACAAGAGTTTGTGTGCACTAACAATCAAGAAATTAAAAAAAAAAATGCATGAAAATACTCAAACATATAACCAATGCATACCAATGGCACCCAAACACTGAATAGAAATTTCACATATTGCTATTATGAAAATGACAATCTGGACCTCAAATGTGGGACAAATCATAACAAATAAAGACAAATACATCTGATCTGCACTAAAGGGGACTGCTGACAACTTCCTACATCTGACAATATGGAACAGTATAGGCCTGCTGTAGCTTAAGCTGACTTTTTACACACATTCTGAGTTTGGCCTACATGGTCCTAGATAGGCTACTTCCCATAAAAATCAAAAAAAAAAGAAAAAAAGAAAAAGAAATTCTATTTAAGGAAAGGAAAAATAAATAACCTCTACTGAATTTTAATTTGTCTGGGAAAAGAATGTGTTTCAAAGTTCTTGAATGAACACAACCAAAGGCCTAATCAAGTGGGTAGCACATAATTTTGAAAGACCACTTTACGTCTACCAAAAGCAAATGCTCTGTATTTTTAAACTAGGTAAAAGTACCACAGTCAAATAACATTAGGAAGAGCCAGAATTCGAAAGAAACATTGTAACCTCATTTATTCGGTTTTTGACCTCCATAAATGGGCACAATCTTCAATAAAATGTTACAACAATAGGGGGCAGTGCAATAGGTGTTTCTTACACATGAGTCCTTTGAAAACTCATTACACTTTCAACTCTCACGATAAAGTCTACATCACTTAACTCCGAACACATCGCAGTCGAACCAATACTCATTTTATGAACATTTGAGGGAAAACAACTAAAAGACGGCATTTTTGTTGACACAGTAGGCAAGCCCAGCTCTACTCCACTGACCGGCTTTGACCTGAGCCGCCGTGGCACAGTTATGCAACCCAGATTTTAAATTGAAATTAAACGAAAACACGAAATAATTAAAATCATTTTATACACAAAGATCATTTATACTGATAGTTTGAATAGATGCAGATATCAAATTATTCTACCCGATGCATGTAAACTTAGCAATGATCTCATAACAGTCACATTGCAGTGAATGGATGTCAATATGTTATACAACATCATCACCCTCCTTAACAAAACAGGCTCCAAGACGCACCAAATGAGACATACCTTCAAAAAATCGTTGGTTTCCTATGTGACTTGAAAACTCCTCTTCCTCCTCTTATTTAAAATCTTCGAAAAGTCAAATTTTCCTCAGAATTCCCTTGATCCAGTTGTCGTCTACTGACACACTGCACTCGCAAGTACTTTCAATGTTCACTCACGGTTCTGCCCTGAATCCTGAGCGCTCTGCATGACCTCAATTCAAACCCCGCCTACCGCGACTCCCTCGGTCTGTTTTCATTGGTTACAAGTGGTAGGTTACCATAGGAAACATGCGGAAATGGAAGAGTTGAAAGACTATTGGCCTAGAAGTCCGCCAGTCTCTTTACATAAGGATGTCATACACCTCACGTGGAAAACCACGTCCAGTGACGGCATGCGAGACGTGTGGGCAAATCAGTAGTAGCGAGCGCTGCGAGTGAATGAAACCGTGGCAGGGGAGGAAAGTGGTTGGTTCAGGGCGGCGAAATACGAACGAGTGTTATCTAAACAGTTATACAAGTGTGTGTATAGTCAATGTGTATGATGACTGCGCCAAATAAGCTCTCTGATGTCACAAGTAACAAACTGTAGGTTGTTTCATTTTTCTATGTGACAGTTGACCTACAACTATGCATTGCGCAGACATAATTTGTGTATTATTGGAAACCTTTGTTTGAAACCATGCAAACCTCTACCATGTAGGCATGCAACCTCGCGAAAACACCACAGGAAGACCGAAAAAAACTGGAACTGCTAAATGACTAGTCTACATGTATCTGAGACCCACGGGCTTCGCTAGCACAAAACAAGCAAAAGGTAGCCATAGTTTCCATGCTGGTGTTTGTCACGACCTCAGCCAAAGTCTACATGATCAGCAGAAAGGCTGTCAACACGAATTGCGGAGGTTCTAAGATAAATCACAACAAGAAAATACGATTTTTAACTTTGTGACGATTTAGCATGTGCCACTGAAATCAGAATTCGATGACCACTTGGGCAAGGGAGTGCTATGTGCATTTTTACATCAGGCGGTTAGTGATAGTGAGCTAACGTTACGTCGTTCAAGACCCCGTGCTGATTGTCTAATCAGCTGGGGCGGTGAATGGTTGGATGTGGCGGGCAGCATTCTTCTTGCACCATGTCTTGCACATGATGCTACTAGATTTTGTTTTAGATTAGGCCAGTTGACACATCAGCATGGGTCAAGGCACATGAGAAACAGGTTTCCAGGTAAGCCTATGCAACATAAAAATACATAGGTTACTCATAATTGCAGATTATGATCCCATTGCACTTTCAGTTAAATAGACCTTCTGATGCCCCCTCAGCTGTATAGCTTTAAAAATGTGGTTATGGTAGCCTATTTGTGTCACGTTGAAGAAGAGGTTATTGTTTTGGGCAAGTAAATGGGAATACATTTCTTTGAACTGGTGCATATGCCTTCCTTGTTTCATGAAATGCAAACACATGCCATTGTGATGCATTGTAAACATGGCCAGTCCATCAGTGATTGTTTCCTCTGCTTTCTTTTACATGTCGAACATTTATGGATATGATTCCAAATTTGGTGACCAATACCTCAGTCTAGCTCATAATTAAAATCGAGGACCAATATGTTGTCTCAGTCAATCAAAAGAATAGGATTTGTGTTGAAAACATTCTGAAATATTTTCATATGACACATTCATTTGTGCATTTCTAGGCGACAGATGGGCTAGAATCAGCAGTATCAAGTGAGGGCCACACTTGCCCACACAGATATGGGTATGCACGCACACGCAATCACACAATCGCATACGCATCCATAGCTTCTCGGAGAAAAATCTGAAAAAAAAAACAAAACAACAAAAACAAACTGAAAACCTCTCAAGAGCAGATGGTCATGAATGTTGCCATCTTCATTTTTTTCATTGTTAGAATAAAGACATCGTTCAGGCTCTCTCCTCTCAGACAGATAAACAGCATTTGCCACATTTGTCACAAAACTTTCGAAACAGTGTATGTGTGAGGACAATGGACAACTTTCTATGGGGTCTACAATGCTGTGCCACTTTTGACAATAGGTAATTGGTAGTTAATGGCCTTATGAGTAGCCTGTTCATATCTAGATAAGCACACTATGAAAATTGTGCAGTTGTACAAGGTCTCTGGCTACTATAGCTCTGCTTAAAGTAGGCGGCTGAAAAATCATTGCCTCTATTCCTATGGAACTGGGTGGCAGGAGATATTGCACCTACTTGATCACGAGCTCTCTGTCTCCCTGGGCAGGAAATGCTGGCAGCTCATGCAAACAGTCAGGGGGGACGTGGGCGCTTTGCAGCCACCTGGCGGAAGCACTCCGGCGAGTCCGCCGTGGCAGAAATCCTTGTGACTCACTGAATTAAGTGGGATCATCCCTACTGTTTGATGTGTGGCATATAGGCGCATCATAAATAGGACTGGGCACTGATGAGTACTTTCCCAGAGTCTGACGCGTTATTAGTGCAAACATGACGCCAACTGGCCCTGGTTTTATGGAGTTTCATGGACGCTGTCCCTCTTGAACGGCCTCCCTTTATTCAGCTCACACCCAGCCACACATGGTCTTTTTTGTTGTGTATGAGTACTTAGTGGGAAGCATCATCAACTGATTTAGCCTATTAAGCCTATTGGGCTATTTATCGCAATCAGTGAGCAAAGCGTAGCAAAAAATAATAGGCCTACCTACCTCTCAAAATATAAATGTTAAATCACAACACTTGAATGAGGAAAATGGGTGCAGATTAAAGGTGGAAATGAACAAACGATATCTGATTTGCAAAAATGAAACATTCATGACAATAGTTATGAGAACTACAGTGTATATTGATAGGATGGGGACCTGCATTCAGTCAGGGTTTATGAATAAAGTGAATATGGCTTTCTTGCCATCACTTTTTAATTAAGTTAGTTCTTGAGTGATTTGATCACGGATATTGTCATTAAATATTTTTTTACACTGATAGAAGAACCCTCGGGCTCTCACAGATTGAGATGGTTCTCATGGGATACAGTGCATTAAATGTTTTATTTTGATGAGTATCCTGCCCAGTTCATTAACGACACATCAAACAAATAATATTATAGTCTACATATAGTCTATATTTATTTTCTACATAATTGAGTGAGGGTGAGTCAACACTATTATGGTAAATGTATTATATTTTCGAAAATAGCTATGATTGATTTTATACCATTTGTGCAGAGTGAAATATACATTGGGGGTGTACATGAAGGGGTTTTAACCTAACTATTATTAGTTTACTTACACTCTACTGGTGTCCTTTTAGTGTTCTTCATTATTGTTTAGTCAGCAGTGATTTTTCTTTTGTCTAAAGAGATTGTTTGCAAATTCTTGAGGGATTACAGTAATGCCTTCAGTAACCACAACTGTCTCAAATCTCAAATCATTATGCGAGGTATTCAAACATTCATGTCTCTGGTTATCCCGGTATTTGGTGTCTGTACTTTCAACCAGTTTAAAAGTCATTGTGTCACTGTTGGGATGGGCTGAACCCAGAGAGAGGGTGGGGCTCAAACTCCAGTCAGACATCCAGGATTACATCATAGAACACTTTTACCGAGGCAGACATGAGGACATGTAGTGGAGTCGGGCCCAGAATGAGGTCTGTCCGAGGGTTGAGGCTTGCTTCCCTTGAAAGAAGCGAGGGGTGGAGCTCTGTCATTTGTTTGGCACACATTCTGATGTAGTAGCACGACAGTGCCTTTCCGACTTGCAGACCTTTTCTTTCAAAGGCAGTAACATGACGGCATAGTGTCTCTTGTGAATATCCATTTCCTTGCTGTGGAAAGTAAATAATGAAAATGTAATGGAAAAAAATAAATAAATAATAATTAAAATGAATACTAGGCCTCAACACCAAATATTGCCTCGGCATTAAACCTTTAGATTAAAAAACAAAACAAAACCATAACTGAATTTGTTAAAATATGATAGTCCTTGAGCCAGAGTGTTGGTTGGTACCATCTGAGGGCAGTAAAGCACATAGTGATTTTTGGAATGGTATGCCAATGGTATGCCATTAGAAAATAAATAAAAAATAATAAATGATAGCATTGCATTGGTGGTAGCTTTTTGTGTGTTATGACCCTCTTTATGTCCATTATAAGCCTATAGAGGGATTTTAACTCGTAGATATCTCCTCAAAACTGCCCTATTTGATTGTTTACATTAAAACAATACTTTTTTTGTATTGCAATTTTTCTGAAATATTTTGTACATACATGCAAAACAGCCATATTTGCAGTAGGCTAGGGGCTAGGTGTGGCTTTACTATCCAAACATCCTTATTGGCTCGACTGAATATGAATTGAATGCTAACATGGACAATTTTGGGATGCATTGCCTATTAAAGCCCCAGGTGTATAATAAGAATCAATGCATTTCAATACACTGCAAATACTTTAGAGGACAGAGGATATTGAATCACATCTGCAGGGTTTAAGCTTCATGAAAATAGGTTAGCCAGTTTAACAAAATTTAGATTTAACTGAGATCTCATTTACATATTTATACATGACATTTCTGAAAACAACAAAAAAGTGATTTCTTAATGTTAATAGTCAGTTGTAAATATTTTGTGGGTATATCTGTTTACCCTATTCACCTGTATAATGAAACTCTCCATAGGCTTATAATAGACATAAACAGACAGAGCCAGACACAAAATCTACACTGAATGCAATGCTAGCATGTGCTTTCTAACTTTAGGGTGGCACACCTTGCCAAAAAACATGATGAGACCTTGAGTAGTACAGACGAGCCAAATCTTGGGGTCTGGCTCAAGGACTCCGAGTTCCACATACAGTATGTGCATAGCACTATTCAGTCAAAGTCCTAGAGCAACAACAGACAGTCTCTGTCCAGAGAGTGTGTCACAGACGATAGCTTGAGGATGTTTCCAGGGGAAAGTAAATCCAAAGAATAATGAATAACATTTTGATTAGAGTGAGGTGATTTCGTCTAGCAAAGTGGAGCAGGATACTATGCAAGCAAACGTCAAGAGTAATTAATCCCATATTCCAAGGCGTCTCCATGACGTTACTGACCCTTAAATCCTTTCGGGCAGTTTCTTCCCCCGTCTTTCTTTCTCGGTCTTCTTGCTCTCTTTGACACACATGAGCGCTCGTGTAAACACTTACCTACGCACACCCACACCCACACAAGTCTAGTCCTCTGTAGTAAGCATGTCTATTCACTAGTGTTTTTCAGTCTTGTCTAAAGTGACCGTGCAATAGTGTTAAGTCCTATCAGATGCATATAGTTAGCAGCAGCATTTAACTGTGTATTGCTAGAGCCTGTACAGTAAATATGTTGTGGGAGAGACTTGCCGTATTTTCAAATGTAAATTGTTAGTGTTTATAGAACAAAATTCAGTTCTTCATTCATGACCATACTGTCTCCATTCATTATTTCATGTTTCAGAGGTAGATGTCGCAGACCCTAAAATGAGCATCAGTATTTCACCATCTGCATTTGTACATCTACTTGCCCATGTCCAGCAGTTTTTCCATAATGCCTGTCTATCTTGTATACAATTGCTGAGATATTTCTGTTTAACCACAGCTTCAAACTCAGCCTCAGTCATTTCTCGATTGTCTTTTGAGCCCTCACAGGCACCTTCCAGGCAGCACTGCCTGCAAGGCACTACCTTAACCCCGACCCTAACCATAACCCCCTTAACCCTCACCCTAACCCTAGATTTGGGTGCCTTGGAGGCAGCGCTGCCTGGGCTGCCTGGAAGGTGCTGTTGAGGGCTCAAAAGAACACTTCTCCTCAGTCATTGCACAGCTTCTAGAGCAGTGATGATACCTGCCATGTCATCTTGCTTCCATCTCCATCCTGTCTTTCTCCTAGAGCCCTCTGATTGCTGTTCCAGGAGGGCTTGAAGGCTGTGCAAGCAGAGGATGGGATCCAACGAGGAATCCACCCCAGAATAGCTGAAACATCCGAAACAGAGACAAGCTTATAGGGGAAAAAAGATAAAGGTGAAGCGAGGAGGAAAAGAGCAAGCTACTGTATACAGTGTCATTCATGTTTTTGGAGGCAATGTAGTTGTGACTCTGTGTGACAGTGATCTATATTTGAAAGTGGCCTTAATTAGTGTAAAGAGATTAAAGGGCCACAGGGCCCACATACACTAACTAACGGTCAGGGAACAGGCACGTGCACGCACGTACACACACACATACACACACATACATAATATGCATATACATGCAAACTCACTTCTTATTGTCTTAAACATTGCTTTTACAGTTGTAAGTTGCTTTGGCACAATTCTCAAATCAGAATTAGAATCAGGCTTTTTGTCAGAATTCGAAGTTTTAGAATTAGAAAATCTGATTTTTTTCCTAAATTCTTTTGTAAATGTCTTAAAACGTCATGTACTCAATCAGTGCATTTCCATGCATAAACTGTTTTAAATCAGTTTATTGACCAAATTCTGTCAATAATAAGCCGTTTACAAGCAAGTAGAATGTCACTTTTAGAGCATATGTCTGTTTAGCAAACCGAATATTGCCATTTTTGGTTTATTCCAATCGGAAAAAGATGGAAAAGAAGAAGAAAGACAAAGGCATATTCGGTTTACATGTATTTTCACTAAACTGATTCAAAACTGTTTATTGGATGGATGCATGCACAAATGCACTAAATATGTAAATGATGACATGCAGTTTTGTGATGTAGTTTTGGTGATGGAAATGAATTTCCTGAGCCCGAAGCCCCTCTGGGACAGGGCAGCTCCAGCGAAGGGGTCAGTGTCACAGTGTCACAGCTGGCCATGCCACCACCAGGATGAGGCCACTGGGTGTGAGCCCTCCATTTCCTCTTCCCCTTGTCCCTGACTACAGGTACTCACTACACCTCTGCTCTTTGCTTTTAGACACTAGTGTGTGTGTGTGTGTGTCTGTGTCTGTGTCTGTCTCTGTGTGTCTGTGTCTGTGTGTGTGTGTGTGTTTATCTGTGTCTGTGTGTGTGTGTGTGTGTGTGTGTCTGTGTCTGTGTCTGTGTGTGTGTTTGTGTGTTTGTCAGTTTGTCTGTCCTCCACCTGTCCTTTTGAATGGAACCCATTCAGAAAAGTCCAATCAGTGCTGAGGCCATGAGATTACAAGCAACCTCGCTGGCCATTTATTAAGTATTTCCCCCACTGTTTGCAATAACAGAACCCACTTATGACAGGGGCCATTGTCTGATTCTTTTTTCAAAAGTAGACATTTGCATATATTAGCCTTCAACCATCCAGTACTGTATGTGTTGAAGTGAATGGTTCAGGGAAAGGAAAATGGATTGCACTGATTTACGTCATGGCCAAACAATTGATGAAGCCATTTACCGGCCCTCCGATTGTATGAGCTATGAGCCATGTTCACTTCTTTTCTTTCTCTTAGAATTGTGTCAGACCTTGATTTCTGGTAGTTGATGGACCCTCTGGATAGCTCCCACTAGGTTGCCTGGAAACATTGTGTGACTCTTTGTCTTTGGGGATGTTTTAGTGAATTTGGCCTGGTGATAGAAACATCTGAGAAGTTTGCTGGCATATTCTTTTTAGTATTATTAATATTATTATTAGCAAAAGGTGACACATACAGATGTTTACAAAACCCACTTTTCCCACAAAAAAAGAAGAAAACAAAAAGAGTGTGACAAAGAAACCTCTGCCATAGCCTACATACATGTAACATATACAGACTGACTATTATACAAACATAGACATTCTAACTCACGTGAAATATACAGACCTTA
>JASCQY010000080.1:454126-467796 GCA_030264315.1 Sardinella tawilis | reverse complement strand
GGATAGTGAGAAACACAATTTCAATTCCTTTGTATGTCTAGTACATGTGAAGAATTGACAAATAAAACTGACTTGACTTGATGATGGCCATCCCTGGCAGCCAGCCTCTTTAGGCCCTGCTGGTATATTCATCACTGAGTTGCAGTTTCATTTTGATTGGCAGAGCAGTTAGGAAAAGAAATCAAAACACACACACACACACATATGCACACAAACATATATTTTGGTCATTTGGTTGTACTGTACCAGCGTGCTAAATGGTGATTTCATTCTGATCACATTCTATAGTGTTTTTTTTCCAGTCAACCATCTGAGAAAATGACTATAACTCACCTGTTGTTGTGCTATTTGTCTATTCTGTCCCTCTTTTTAATTCTATTTCAGAAGCAAATTCATCTGAGCAATCATTGTGCCAGTTATTCACAGTATATAAGCGGAGTATATCTGATACTCCATATGACAGGCTAGACAGTATTTCCCTCATAAGGCTTCCAAACAACTGTCTTCTAGACTCCCACAGATGAGCAATCGGAAGTGATTCAACCTGCTGCCCCCACATCGAGCTGCTTTTTGCTCTCGCCTGGATGCACACAGGGCCCTGGCCACTCAAGGGATCTTCCTCTCCACCTGCTTGGAGAATCCACATTCATCAGCCGTTGATTTGCATACATACCGATTTGCACACAGTATACAATTGACTATCACAAAGTGAAAATTGTATGATTCTAAAGGTTGTTTACTTATTTTTTTAGATACTCTAGAGCTTGAGAAGATTTTTTTTTTCAAAGGAGTGGTAAAATTAACCCAACCTAATTAGCGCCAGTAAACAAGCCAATATTATGTGGGCATTTGGCGAGCTGGTATGCGCTCAGCACAGAGGTGTCTTGTTAGTAAAGCGAAAAACCACGTTTTCTACCATACATCGTTCAGAGGCGATGTGTTACACCCTGGCATAGAGAATTGGTGAATATTCCCACATAAGGGAACTGTTTATGTGGTGCACAAGGAAGAAACGTGCCATCTGACGCAGATGGTGACACGTTTTTTTGGCAGCTTCTGGAATCTCTGTCGTTCGCCCACCAAGCTAGCAAGTATGTTGTGAACTGCGTCAGAGGCCCAGATATTTTTGAGCTGGATCATTCATGTGGCATATTTGACAGGAAAAAAAAGCTAAACAAATTCCCTCATTTCTCGAAAGTAATTTGTGTCACCAACCTAAAAGAGTTCTGATTTATGCCATATATGACCAAGTGTTCAAATAACGATACTTCAGTGATGCTCAGGAAATTGGAGCACAATTTATACGTGTATCATTTCCCAGTTTTGATCGTCCACTGCACAACACATAGACGTGACCTTTTCTTTGATCCTGGGTGCTTACATCCTCTTTGACAATACAGAGGATGAGTTATGGCTCATCCTCTGTTCTTATACAGTATATTGCTCACAGTGTATTGAGGTTTGACCAATTTGCCAGTGCTCCAATGCATATAATGAACAGGCAGCAATTTAAAAAAAATAAAGACTCATTTCTTCCTCTTTTTTGTCTTGTCTTGTCTCTCAAGATAGATATGCAGTGGGTGAACTAAGCCAGTGACTGATGACCAGCCTTCATGGACTGATGTGCTGCAGCGCCCCCGGTGGTCATTAGTGGCATGCATGCCTTTTATACACAGGTGACTATTAACATGCCGAATTTGCCTTTAACACAAGGAATATCTCAGTCCCTTAGCTAGCCTCCCTAAATTTGCTCCATCTGTAGACTTCAAGTGATTAGAATAGAAAATATGGTCATGGTGATGCGTTTTAGGGTAACTTTTTTTTGTGTTTCATCATCCTGTTCATGTCTATTGTGGGTGGTGGTGGCACAGCGGTTAAGGAACCTGCATGCTAGTAGCCTAGGGAATACGGGTTCGTATCCTGGCTGCCACCATTCACTTAACCCTAAATTGTTCTAGGGGAGACTGGCCCTGATGTAATTGATAGTTGACACATGTAAGTCGCTTTGGAGAAAAGCGTCTGCTAAATGCATAAATGTAAATGTACAGTAAATGTCTATTACTGTATATGCAGGGATACGGATGAAAAGGGTATTGGAATCTTTATATGTATGAGAGACAGAGAGAAAAACCTCCCCAGTTGATTTCAAACATTTTGACAATAGTTTTTGCATCGCAGGCTTTCTGAATGTTTATGTATAAATATGAAAATGTGCCATTCTCACTTTTAAGTCCAAACAACCAAGTACCGACCAAACCCCCTGGCTCAATGACTAACCAATGAAACGACACAGTGGAAGGACCCGCACCTGAAAGATCTGTCTGTTCACAGAGAAAAATAAATAATGCATAGCTATATTTTTGACCTCTCCAAAGCCATGAAACAGAGGCTTAGATTAGGCCATAAGCCTCTGAAAGTATCTGGGCTGTGCCTGAAACAATGGCAATGATAAAGACTTTTTAGTTGGAGCTCAGGTTCAATTTGCTTCAATTAGAAATATAATAAAATGAAAAAGGGTTTTGTTAAAAAATTACAGTCAAACTCCTTTCTTCTTCACATAAAGTGGTGACAGAGTAGCCTACTCTGGGACATTTTATTATTTGTGGAATATGGATACCACCTAGTGGCAAATGTGTGCACTGCACCAATCTAAACTATTTTCCTAATCATTTTGTTGCTGTTTACAATTATACCAATAACCCGGTCACCTTGGTTTACAAATTGTCTCAGTGGTACACCCACAATTCATTGTTCTCCTTAGTTTTCTACCTGATAAATAAACAGCCCAGTGTGTAAAGGCTATTAACTATTAGACCTAGATGACCTGCCCAATTATGGTCTAAACAACTGCAAAATATTTTCACATTCAAAGGTTTGAAAACAAACAAACAACAAAAAAAACAGTTCCATTTCTGTCAGAGAAAAGTCAGCAGATGTGCTTGGGCTTTGCAAATAAAAGCTCCTCAAGCTTGGCTTAGATGTTAGCTTGATTCTGCCAGAGACATAAGCAAACGTCACAGCAAATAGTAGTAGTACCACTTATGGCCAGTAGATGGCAACCTGGGTACTGTTTTTGGCCTGAGAATGAGCGTGCGACTGAAGCGCTCTGGAACTGATTAGGAGCACAAGAGATGAATCCCAGACTGCTCGTGTGTGGCTCAAGGATATGGCTTGTCACATTTGGACTCAGATATTGGAAATGCATGAGTACGGGGGGTGAATGTTGGAGATGAAAAAAGTAATAATCGCTATAAACATAGGCATGATCATTGCTTGAGGGCATTATAAAATGTCATGGTTGTTCTGGCAAAGCCTCCACAGTGATTAGGAACAGTAATGGGTGCTTACATCCTCTTTGACAATATTTAATGCCAACCTTGTTTACTTTAGTTATGCAGTAATGTTTTTCTATGTGTAGCCTGGATTTATCTTGTGTAGTGGAAATCTAAATATTAACATTGTTAAGCCCAACTTAACTTTTGGAGTGAAATGGATTTTTTTCATGTAGATAAGTTGCAGTGTGTTCAGGCACTGTTTGTAGAAAGATGGGGCTTTTGATCTCTCTCTCTCTCTCTCTCTCTCTCTCTCTCTCTCTCTCTCTCTCTCTTATTCACACACACACACACAGCGGAACCCACCCACTTATGCAATATCAGGGCGTGTGTGTGTGTGTGCGTGCATGAGTGTGCGTGCGAATGTGTGTGTGCGCGTGTGTGTGTATTCCTGTTCAACATCCAAACCATTACCCCCACAAGCAATCAGCACTTCAGAGGGAGCTAGCATCCTTGGAATTTTTGTTTTTCATCAAAGTGAGGTCAAAACACTAAGTCCTAAGCTATTTGACTTGTTTTGAAGAGAGAGAGAGGGAGAGGGAGAGAGAGGGAACAAACTAAAAGAGTAGCCCAAATCTGTGACAAATTGCCGTCAGAATGAGACACTGGAATAAGGGGACAGAATGTACACTGTGTGGCGTGCAAGGGAGCACCGCTGTGGGCCTAAACCCCACTGCTGAAAAAGAGCGAGGCAGAGAGGAGAAAAAGAGAGAGAGACAGAGAGAGAGAGAGAGAGAGAACGAGACTGGCTCAGGGATACTGCGTAGACCTCACACTCCCACAGCCCTGCGGCCTGCCCCGGTCCCAGAGCACATGCTTTTTGACACTTGTCATTGGCTGTTCACCCCAGCCAGTCATCTGGAGCCGCACAGGGCTACCCCTGGCGGCGAGACCGTGAGGGGGCAGGAGCACCGAGGAAGGGAAGAGAGGCAGGCGGAGGAGGTTAAGAGGATGCAAATCATACCCATGTGCACTGAGCAGTCAGCAAGAGGATAAGGAAGTGTAAACTCAAAATACGGAGAGGGCTGAGCCGTAATAAGTTGCAGAGCTTTGAGAGATAAAGAGGGTGGACAGTGATATGGAGAGATTACCAGGTCGGTCTAGGGATTGATTAATTGATCGATTGATTGATTGATTGATTGATCGATTGACTGATTGACTAACTGACAGACAGACTGACAGATTGATTGAATAGTAGAATGATTGATTGACGGCACAATTTGTCCTTCCCTTCAAGGTTGTGTGTATCCTTGGCTTCTTTGCACATTTTATCTCATGGACACACAACTGGATCACTGCTGTCTTTCATATCCTCTAAGAGAAAGCTAAGTTTTGCTATACACAGCTTTTAGAATGCAGACGTGCTTTTTTAATTTTTTTAGTTTTTTATTTTTTTAAAGACCGCTCATACGCCTAGTACAGTGATGAAGTGCCTTCTGCCACGAGGAAGGAAGATTCTAGCTTCATGCATTAAGTAGACTTGATTGCTTTGGTTGAAACAAGCATGTTTGAATTGAATGAGATTTTTTGTATATGTCTTTGCAAGTTTGCAACAATAGCCGGATTTCTCAAAACTCAGCCTTTCTCTCGTGTCCCCACTGGTGTTTACTGGGTTATAAATAATGATGACCCCCATTCTTTCATTTCAATGGGACGGAGGTGAAATGTGCAAAGTCCAAGTCAAACAGCACGCTGAGAACGAGGAGAGGGAAGAGTCCAGCTTGAAGCTCCTGGGAATGTCAAATTAGACACAAGTCCAAGAATGTCAAGAATTCAATTGTAAGGGGCAATAGTATTAACCAAACACGTTGCATTTAAATAGCTAGACAGAACAGTTATATCACGCACCATTGTCTGCATTGTTGTCGCCTGCACGCGCATGCTAAATCTAGTGCATCAACTTGAAGGAAAGCCAGATGATCATGGACATAAATTTGCCCCATTCTCAGAGGCGCATCATGGGATAGATGAGAACCATGGGCCTCGCCATTGTTAGTTTGTCGAGCGCAAAAAAAAAAAATGACTTGTTATCCTTCCGTTATGAAATGTATTTTTGCAATATGTGGAGAATAATGGATGCAAGCTGGGGTTATTGCATTAGCTACCATAAAAACCAAAACCCTACTGTTCTACCCAGACACAGTGGTGAGGCAGCAGTAAACAGTCTAGAATGCCCCCGAAAAGTAATAAAAATAATTCCAAAATAGAAAATGCTGAAACAGAAGGCCTATTTCCTGTGAACATGGCATTTGGTTGGCGTGAACATGTGTTCCAAGCCATACAAAATGACCTGTAAATAATATCTTTGACTGGGGAGAGGAGCTGGACAGCAAGGGACTTTACAAGTGAGTGGAGATGAGCATCCCCTCTTCTCCAAAGTACCTCTAGTCACCCCGTCTCATCAGCTTTCAGATGCCGAGAAAAATTTGTCTCGCTTGGACCTCATACGCGGGCTGAGAATGTCTGGCAAAGTCCATAAACACAGCGTGGGTCCCAAGGGACCCGCTATCTGCTCCCGACACACAACTGACACACTCTCATAGTCTTACGTGCTTTCATACACTGTCATATATTTTTTTTTCTTCTCTTCATTTTTTGCTTTGCACTGAATGGTAAAAACAGAACATGGTCTATGGCTTTAGAGAGACTGAAAGAGAGAGAGAGGTGAGGGGGAAGTAGATAGCCTACTGTATGCCACCATAATATTTCCATGTCAGCACATTGAACATGCCCAAATAGTTTCATGAGTCAGGCAATTCTTATTGAACTCTTACATTAAACATAAATAATACAATTACCATGACTCCAGATTTTATATTTGTTGATAAATTCTATTGAAAATGATGGACATCCTAAAGATTGACTTTCACAATTTAAATAGATTGTTAAAGGTAATTTATGAATATGTTTTAGGCTATGTATTTTTTTTGAGTTTGAATATACTATTATGCTTGTATGCCTGTTTCAATTGTGAGGGAATACAAAAGTCTACAATATACAAAATATGAAAAACTATATATAATATAGGCTAGGCTACATGGATTTGCAGGCTAGGAAAACGACTGGACAGAAAACGTACATTTTCATTTTGTGAAACGAACCGATAATGTATTATACAGTTTGGCTTTCAGACTACTGTTTTTGTTATGTTCTTTTTGTTTAACTTTTCTCAGTACAATGTTTGTTTTAACTGGGTTCATTTGTGGGCTACATTCAGTGTAGATTACCACAATACAGTTGTTCTACACTGATCACTTTATTGTTGTTAGAGAGAAGTAGTGTTACACATTATCTGTGCCAAATCTATGTGGGATGATGAAACACTGTAGAGTGTTGATAGATTAAACACTCCTGACATTGAGAATGTATCATCTTTTCAGATGTGAACACCAGATTCTGTTCGTTACATTCAGCCAGTATTGTATGCTGCGCGTAATTAACAATGGAGCCCCTAAGACGTCAATTATTATTGCCATTGTCCGAAATTTCGCCTATTTGAAATACGTTTAGAAACACCTACGGCATTATCATACAATAAGGTTTAAACTTCTATTCGGCGATTTATGTAATTTTCCTCACAGTAGCCGAAATATCAGCACCAGCCAACGATGCGCTATGTCCGATCCATGCGCGCGGAATATTATAGCTTTAGGCCAAAAGAAAAGAAACACTTAGCCTACTCCAAAGTTTAAATATAGTGTAAAACGCATTTGGCAAGTCTTTGCGTGGACAAAAGGGGGGACGATGATGGATGTCACAGACGTTCTCAAACCTTTTGGAAGAGCGACATTTCTCTTTAATAAATAAATAAATAAATAACGGTGTAAACAGAAAAAAGTTGGGAATGGAGTTGAAGTTGCGGTTAGGCTGACCAGGTGTTTTATGCACAAAATGCAATTCAGCATTAAGGATGTGTATCAGGTGTACCCTCGTCTAACATATGCAGAAATACCGCTCAAACAAAAATGAAAATGATCTAAGGTGACTGCGTGTTGCTCACCTGTCAATCAACTCCTTTATGTTTTCGGGTAAACCCCCAGGAATACATAGATTTAGATAGTCAAACCAAAGCTAATAGACTGATTGATTGATTGTATATTTTCGCATTACCATGTTGAACATGTCAAAACACCTACAGCCTCGAAGAGCCACTTCCTGAAGAAGGGCAACATCGGTGACGCCAGCACATAGGCTGGGGGTGAAGAAGCCAAAAAGTCATTAGAAAGGAGAGGTCTTCTCAAGTCTTAAGTCATGCCAAGTCTAATTTTTTTAGGCTCTGTAATTCAAAGTAATTAACAAACGTGTGCGTAATCACGTCATTCTCCCTTTCATGTCACACGTGTTCATCTTTTTGAAAGCTTCAAACGGTGCACTGCGCATTTTTGAGGCATGATATCCTGACCTGAAAACCGAGTTATGCAACAATAAGCTAATTATGTCTCACTTTTCAAACAGAAAGCAAATAGTGACCTGGAAATCGGGCCTAAGATACAAATAAATATAGAATACAAATATTAATAGTAAATAAATAAAAAATAGTATGTTTTACAGTTGCAGGTCACGTGTTTGACAAATAGGCTTTCGGCCTAAGCCAAATACATTAACGCTACGTGCATAAATAATATAATAATAAAAATATAAAACTATAATAATAATGATGACGATAATAATAATAATAATAATAATAATAATAATAATAATTGTGGTTACCAATTTTGGAGAAACTGACTAATTCGAGCAGATGAAAATTTCAGGCCTCTAGGACAGCAATCACCTAAAATCATTATTTTTTTAGGTAAATGGAAAACGATACCACAGGAATACCGATTGAAAAATCGCATTTATTAAGAACTTCGAATTATAAAATAAGTGCTGGTTTAACATGGTCCCAACAATTTAGAAAGCAACAATCGACTTGACAAAAAAAGCAAATCAATACGTAAGTCGCGAACTAAAGGGTTCTAACAAAACTGAAAAGTATTCTACCATCAACTTGACTTTAAACAAACAACAGGCAAAAATCTCAAATTATCTGTTCGGCTACAGGCCAGACATAAATGCAATTTTATAAACACAACCTAGAGGTAGACTGACATTCAGACAATTACCATAACGTCTTCGTGTAAACCAATTTGCTCATGGATAATTCTACGAAGGTGTGCGGTTTCAGGTTTTGTACCCTGTTTGCGTAAAACTGTAAAAGTTTGGGTTTTGACAACTGGTAAATGGACCCTTTGTTCGCTTTTGGGGGTAATTAGGATACAAAACAGACCTTTGTCAAAATGCAGGACAACCCGACGAGAGGGCCTTCTCTGTCGTTCAGCCTGTACTTGAACTCTTCTTGGCAAACTGTAAATTACTTAAGACATCCACTGTGTTCTATGTTGAAGTATTGTTTTTCCAACCTCAGAAATCGACCGACTTCAGGGGTCACATATATAAATACTTCGATCAAGATTCAACATGTCTGCATCACCTCTTGCATTGAATTTACATCGAAGAGGCTCCGTTTATATGTCAATCCGAGAGTGCAGCGACGAGTGCTTTGCCTCATGGTCCCAGTACGAGTAGAGCTCGCTAGGCTGACGGGCACAGGCAAACTGCAGGCCCGCTGGATTATTGGAAGGGACTGGAGAGGGCGCGCCGGTGGCGGCGCTCAGCTGCTGGGCTTGGTGAGGATGCTGGTGGTGACTCATTGTGTTGTAGGAGTTCATCATGTTTGGCAAACCCATAGCCTGCATTCGGGAATAAGGGTTGTAAGACGGGGCTGATAGCCCCTTGACATTGATGGGACTCACATTGCCACTGGTCATCTGGCAAGACGCGTAGGACATGGGTGCAGGCGGCTGACTGAGCGGCCAGGAGTTGTTCATGAAACTAGACTGGATGTATTTTGGAGGGGACAGGTAGCTGTATCCATCCCCGCCAAAGAGAGATTTTCCAGGCTGAAAGTGAGCCGCAGGGGGCCTGAATGGACGCTTCATCCGTCGCCGCCTTCTGTAATTTCCTTTCTCGAACATGTCCTCGCAAGCTGGGTCTAGGGTCCAGTAATTCCCCTTTCTTTCGCCCCCGCCTTCCCGGGGAACTTTGATGAAACACTCGTTCAAGCTCAAGTTGTGTCGAATGCTGTTCTGCCAGCCTTTCTTGTTCTTCTCATAAAACGGGAACTTGTTTATGATGTACTGATAGATGCCAGATAAGGTGAGCCGTTTCTCCGTGCTGTCCCGAATTGCCATTGCAATGAGGGCGACGTAGGAATACGGAGGCTTCTGGGACGGGTCCACTTTCTCCGAACTCTGTTCTTGAGCCGGTTCTTCTTTGATAAACTCCTCAGTTTTGACTGTGCTGGTGTCATGGACCATCAAAGCCATTGCGTCATCTTCTAGGTTATGGTAAGATGCCATCGCTTCTGAAACAAAACAAACAATACAAAACAAAACATCAAACAAAAAAGAAAAACATACATCAAGCTGTTAAGTAACAGCTATAAGGTGGTTGTGAAGACAGGGGACGCGTGAGCAAAAATGCGTGGCGGAGTAAGATATCTACTCAACCTACCTTATATTTTGAGCTTTTGTCTCCTTTTTGCATGCCTTTCTACGAACTGGTTATGTGCGCCACCATAAACAGACGCATACAGCAATGATATCTTTGTGCTCTCCAAAAAAGACCTTCATTCGATTGTGTTTAGCACCTCCGAAATGCACGTTGTCCATAAAGTTCCCAGTTTTAAGGTCCGACTTAGTTATCCTCTCCCGAGGCACTCTGACGCCTTCGTCAGCTTCGCTCAAGTATCCAGTGGATATATGCGCACTAATTTGTGTGATGCTTGGTTCCGCTTTCGTCATTTCTGTCGCTCTGCTAGGAGAGGGTAGGATAGTTCCCTAGACCAATGTGAAGTCGCCCCGAAATATATCAGCAATTACTTCTGAATAGAAAATATAACTTTCCTTGTCATTTCGGAGTTCACTCTGAGGTAGGTGAGTTTTAACGTTTGGCAATATTTATGGACAAAATAATTCGTCTCTGCATTAATAGTAATAACCAAGGTGATGAACTGAAAACACCGAAAATCCAGCCATTTTAGGGGACGATATGGTTAAGACGTTTTATTTAATAAACAACAATTGCAGTTTGAGTGAAACAACAAAATTGCCACTGTGCTAGAATGTAAACATTTACAAGAATGGTTCAGTGCTCTGCTGGCCCCTAATTGTTGTTGTGAATGCGTTCATTAAAGCTGTTCTTCTGTTTTTTTGCCAGCCAGATTAATTGCAATTCCATAACCTACAGTGCCATTAGAAACAGAAAGGTACGAAGGAGTAGAGTTTCGCTGGCCACCCATGCTGTCCCCCCGGGTTTTCAGCAGGGCATTTTTTCCCCAACCCACGCAGGTGCAGCAGCATTGTTATGTGTGTCAACGCCTCACCGCCGACCTGCCGCGCGCGTCCAAGCTATTACCCAGCTGCTCCAAAAAACTCTAGAAGGCGAAGACTTTTAAGACACCACTACTCTAAATTCCACCACTGCCACTTAAAATGAATCCTACTTGCAAGGTCTTTTGACCTTTTATAAAGACCTATTTAGTGTGGGTAAGTCGATGCAATTATTAATTGTGCATTTAGGCTACTCCATTAAAAAAAAACAAGAAACAATAATATGCATGGCTCACATTTTAATAATAAATACATAAATTACATTATTATTATTAATAATAATGTTTATAATATTACAATGAATATTGTTAGGCTATTCTTTTTTACAAATACATTTTACCTTTGCATTTAATTCGGTGGCAGTTAGTTTTCTCCCTTAAATTTCCATTGCCAAAAGGCCATTTGCAACAACTTTTTAAACTGAATCCTGGATTTAAACTATCGGGTCATAAATTAGGCTACCGGTACTTACTAGGACTCAGGTTACCAATATGACTTATGCGTTCAGTAAATCTTCTAGTTGACAGTAGAGATGTGCTAATTTTTGCTTTAAATGTTAACCATGTAAAGGCGGAGAAATGTGTAGGTTTTTTGTAATTTTCAAGTAAAAAGGGAAACACTCGATATGCCAGATAAACATTATCCGAGAATTGTGACACAAAATTTTCTCAAATGAACGCGGGCATCACAGATTTAAATTCCTGTCTTTACAAACTTCCTGCCTTCCTCTTTGAAATGAGGATGTTTATGGTTTGAAGGGTAAGAATGTGGAGGGATCCGCGCACCAGGTCATCAGGACCGTGAATATGCGCTGTATTTGGACCTGGTCTACTTCAAGATACTTTAGACGTGCTTAGGGAACACTAGTGATATTTATGATAGTGAGTGTCATCTCAGTGCAACGCGTTGATTTTTTTCAGTATAGTTAGTATAGTTTCAGTATAGTTTCATAAAACTATACCAACTCGCCATGTATTACAGTGGTCTAATTAAAGACTTTGTTGATCCTAACAATAACCGCTATAAAATATAGTACTTTAAAAATTAGAACCACTAAACACTGAGCCACAGGATATAACTGACTACATGCAAATTCGATTTATTTCATTTTTCTCTGTAATTAATTTTGTTTCTACCTATAGCTATATTTATTTGGTGAGTCTTCCACATAGAATAGAATCTTAAGACAGACAGACAAAATTCAGTCCAGATATGATGTTTATCATCAAGCTTTTGAATATTATTTGAAGTAAAAAGGAAAACAAATGCATGCAAGTGAAATGTAACTCTTTGAGCACCCCTTAAAGCCTACAGCATCCAAATTTGTATATCTTAAAATTATTGAGGCACAAAAATAAACTTGAAAAAAAAAGCGAACTTTTAAAAATAAAATGGCAAATCTAATAGCTTTGAAATGTTATTCTTGTGGCCAGAGCCTATGCTACCAGCTCATCTGCAGGCTTCACAGAGTGGCCCAGTGGTTTAGGCGCTGTGATTAAGTGAATCTCTCTAGCATCACATCAGCCGTCATCAGTGTTCAGGAGCTAGTGCACGAGATTGAAATCATCAAACAGTTCAACTTTCCCCCTCACACAGGTCATGCATGTCCGCAGTGTGGGCCTGTGTGCTTAGGAGCCCGGCCCTTCGTGTTCCACCTTTATTTAAGTAGGAGCTGACCTGTCCCCCTCTACTGAGGGACTGAGGGAGGTGGAGGTGGAGGTGGAGGGGTGGTGTGGGGGTGTGGGGGGCTTCCTCACTTTGTAAGCCCCATGCTGACCCTTGCCTTAAGTTACAAAGCCTGCAGAGCCCCACAGCTCTTCCTGAAGGTGGCCGGGCTTTTTGTCTAAAGCGCAGAGGCCATGTTTACTTTTCTTATCACCTTGAGGAAACTTATGGGAAGTTCTAAGGCATTTTCCTAACAACTCCCCTGTCAAATTATTATAATGCATTGCACCCAGGCCCAGAGAGCACTGCAGCTCTCATCAGCGGATTGCAGCTATGCGCTGGATTTCTTTGGGTATTCCGAGAGGGATGTCAGTTTAGTTAGGTGTTGGTGCTCATGTTGTATGTTCATTGTGTTCCATTTGGTAAATATAACACAGGCTGTAATACAGGTTGTATTTTAAACTGTTATGTGTGATATTTTACCCACCTGATACCTGTGATGTTGGATGAAGTGCGAGGTAATCGGGGAACTATAGATGAACCTGTGAATGGAATGAGAAGTTTAAAAAGGGATCAAAACAATTCTGGCTGTTTAGGGAGATGAACGTTCTTTTCTCACTCAGAGACCAGCACATATCTTGCGGTGTTTTTGTGCGTCGTGAAAATGGAGAAGCAGGGAGCGTGTCAGTTATTTGACTCAAACTTCAGGGGAAAAAAGGCAGGAAGTGAAGTCAGTAAGAGAGAGGCAAACACACCGCGCAATAGTGTTTTAATGTATTTCCAAGAGCACAGGAACACCAGGACGCGCAGCTAAGACCAGAGATGTGATGTGAGGTTTAAGGCGTGATCCTTATCAGACGGCAGCAACCGTGGGGAGCTGGGGCCGTGCAAACAAGCCTTTGATGGCCACTATTGGAGCGCTGGAGGAAGTGTTCTCACCACGGCTATTTTTGGCGAGCCTGCGCTCTTTTGTTTTGCGCGAGAGGAGCAGGTGAAGCTCCATGGTTGATACCAGGCTCTTTGATGGGGAGGAGCCCAGTGGTACTGCACACTGAACACTGTCCCTCACTACATCACACAGAGCACTTGTGCTGGGGACCGCAGCCACAGAGCCAGTGTGGCTTTAGCAAATCCTCAGTCATTCATTCTTACAGTTTATACAAGCGTGTGTGTGTGTGTGTGTGTGTGTGTGTGTGTGTGTGTGTGTGTGTGTGTGTGTGTGTGTGTGTGTGTGTGT
>JASCQY010000080.1:428093-443093 GCA_030264315.1 Sardinella tawilis | reverse complement strand
AGGGAGAGATAGAAAGAAAAGGAGAGAGAGAGAGAGAGAGAGGGAGAGAGAGGCAGACATAGAGATAGAGCGTCCTTCACCTCCTTAAACCTCTTCACCTTGTTCCCCTTTTCCCACCCCCACCCGCCTGATTCTCTCCCTATCCCTCCCTCCTTCCGTCCCTCCCTTTCTTCTCTTCTCTCTATCTCACTTTCTCTCCCTCTGTGTTTTTCTTCTTTCTTTCACCACCACCACCACCACTCCCCCTCCCTCCAACCCGCCAGCCCCCCAGTCCGTTGTTCTTCCTAACCCCTCCTCTGCTTGCCCATCGCTTGTGGTTACCCCATGATGGATCTTGTGAAGTTGGTTGGAGAGTCGGCCCAGAGAGCGGACCTCACGGTGCATTTGAGCTTAATTGAAGCTTCTATGAGGCGAGCTCTGGTTCTGATCAAAACAAGCCTCCTCTGTCCGAGAGCAGCTGAAATCCGAGAGATGCCCAAAGGCCTGTTTTACTCCTTGGCCACTCAAGCACCATTACATGGACTATTACTCTATTACTAATACGGCAGATGACATGGCGCTAGGAAAAAAGTTTTACCAGTTGTCAAAACCAGATAAAACCTGATCTGTCCCATTATTGCACGATTTGTCTGTGAATCAGCTCATCACGTTCAGTGCCATCGCTTTAGCCACTGGGAGGAGGCTTCCGAAGGTTATTGTTCCTGTGGGTGTCTGTGTAAAGATGTACGACTCAAAAGCCCATGGCCACATCTTTTCTCAAGGTGCTTCACGACTTTTTATCTATCACTCACCAGCTCATTACGCAAAAAAAGGGGCGCGATCAGAAACGCACGTCTTTTCTTCTAATCCTCAGGTGGCTGACTAAACAATACCACCGACTGGCAGCATCATTTTGTCAAAGTTAAAGGAGAGACACGTCCCATCCCCTCATCCCCCCCCCCCCCCACCCCCCCCCACCCCACCCCACCTCACCCGCACCCTAACCCCCATCCTCATCCTAATCTTTATACTCTTCTAAAGTCACCCCCTTCTTCTTCTTCTTCTTCCCCACCCCACGCCTGACAATGTGGCCTGTGGAGAGGAATGTTAAGCCAGCACAGGAAGCAGCTGAAGTGCTTGCCCATATCAAAGGGCCCAGGTAAGTGACAGGTAGGCGAGTGGGAGCGAGGACGTGACCCTCTCTCAGTCACAATAGAGGCGTGCACCTGTGGGGACTCAAGGGAGGGGTGTCGGAGCTCGCCCCCTGTGCGTTCCCGCCGAGGGTGACGGTGGAGCGGAGCCACACACTTCCCCCCTCAAACCTTCCCCCACCCCGCTCAGACTTGACCCTGGCCCCCCGTGACCCGATGGCCTGCAGGTGTTTGGGCCCATTGTCTGCAGCAGGCAGGCAGAACCGCCGGGCTGACATCTCAGGTATGCACTGCTGCTGTTCCTGCTGCTGTGGATGGGGGTGTGGGATGAGCGTGTAGGTGTCAGTTTGAGACACACAGACACACACAGTGTCAATGTAAGACACACACACACACACACACTCATTTCTCTCTCTCTACTCTCTCCTACACACACACACTTGCTGACTTACCTTCTGACAGATGTAAACACAAGATACAAAAGCAGTTTTCTTTTGATCATTCCAGCATGTAATACCCTAAAACACACACACACACACACAAACTCAAACAAAAGGGCAGATTATTTTATTTGACAGAAATGAAATATATCTGCAGTTCTGTGAATGTTTGAGTGTGTGAGGCTGAGATGGAGAAATGACCATATCCATGTATTCTATCTGAGGCACTGCTAATGTAATATGTGTAAACGGGCAGTGTGAGGACACTGGGCTCAGACCCAGGAAGATTACTCCTCGAAACCGTCAGGGAGGCAGCTCCAACGAAACCATGAGGTTTGGTTTGGCAGTTCAGAAAGGGAGGTTGGTTTTAGTGGTGGAGGATGGATAAGTCCAGCAAAACAAAAAAAAGAAAGGTTTAGAAAAAAAAAAAGAAAAGATTTGTATCTTTTTTTCCAAAAGAAGATAGTCACGGAGGAGTTTTCAGAACAGAGCGTATTAGCCTAGCTGGAGAGAGAGAGAGAGCAGCAGAACTCTGAGTAAGAGAGCTCCGCGCCATCATTGCCTTTGACAGATACCGGGCATTTGGCGCTATTTCCTCTGACAACACAGCTGCTCTGCACTTCCAGAGAGGGCAGCAGGCAGCCCTGCGCCGCTGCTGCACTTCCTCTTCCACTGAAAACAATGGTTTACCTCACGCAGCACTATGTGTCAGCGGCGCTGGGCCAGGAGGCGCCTGGGAGAGGAGCGAGGGAGCGAGTGTTCTGCTGTGCTACGGCTCCGTACTCTGGGCTCTGTGGCAGGCGGCCGGCACCCACTGAAATAGGAACGTGTTATAGTGGTAGAACTACACAGAGACTCCCAGGAGCCTGCTGGTTTGGCATTCCAAACACACACACACGCACGCACACATACACACTTACACACATCTGTGCACATGTGCACTCGCGCGCGTGCGCGAACACACACACACACACACACACACACATAGACAGACTACCACAGAACATAGATATAAATGTGGACATACACCTTACATTCATCCAAACATTGTCATGGTTACTATTTAAAGTATGATTATTGTGCACTCAAAAAATGGTCTAAACAACATGCTGGTCTACACTTACAAACATCAGTCTGTAAGGACTGCAGGCAAAAATTCCACATAAATTTAAAATTTTTGAAATTTTTGTTTTTTGTTTTCCTCCCAAAATAAACCTAAAATCTGTTGGTGTAGGGTCCTCCTGATGTGTGCTCTCTTACAGTTGTATTCAACCTCTTCAGTAGTCCATCACAGACGAGGCATGTATTGTTTGCTTCAATGTTTTATTAATCACATCAGATAACAGTGTTTATTGTGTTGTGTGAGCATGACATATGTCTGAGGCAGTGTTCAGAGCTTAACTACTTTCCAGGTACCCGTCTGTCATCAGAAGCTGGTCGCCCCCTGCACCCCCCACCCAACACACACACACACACACACATAAGAGCAGCCCTCCTTGGTCTCCCCTAAAGTAGAGCAGCGATGCAGGGGCAGATAGCGCTAAAAGTGCCCTGAGGATGTTTATGCAAAGAGATGACTTTCCCCTGATAGAGCCGCGTGTAAGCCCGGTAAATATTAACTACGCTCCTCGGCCTCACAGAAGGCCAAGTCCAGCGCGTGAGGCTGTTTTCTACTTATACTATTGAAAAGGAGCGAGAGGAAAAAAAAAACAGCTTTGGAAAAAGCGGGAGAATGGAAAAAAAGAGGCTGAGGCCAGTCCAGGAAAAGAGAGGTTAACAGTAATGAAGTGGATCCAGCGCATGTCTGAGTGAGGATGAACGGACAGATGGATAGATGGGCAAGTGAAGGAGCGGATGACTCGAGAGATGAAATAAGGTTCGGGAAAATTTCCTCCTAATCCAGCTGTCTCAGCTCGGCAGAGATAACGAGGGCCGGCTGGGAGAGGGTAAGACAAAGAGAGGGAAAGAATAAAGATGTACAGAGAGATAAATAGGGAGTCGGAGGGAGATAAAAAAGCCGGAATGTCCCCTCTTAGCCCTCAGTGCTGTGAGGCCTTATACCCGCTGAGGAGACATGTCTCTGCCTGCAGCTCGGAGCTCTTGCTCTCTTTCTCTCTCTCTCCCCCTCTCTCTCTCTCTATCCCCCCCCCTCTCTAACTCTGTGAAATGGGCCATACTATCTCAGGGAGAGGCAGAGTCAGCTCTCATGGTGGTTCCTCCGTCTGCCAGAGATTGGCCTACACTGGCTGAGTCAACCAAATCACAGACAAAAGATGGCTGGCGCTTCAGTCCACCTCCTCACAAGTTGTGTGTGTGTGTGTGTTTTTTAAGGTGCTATTTTTGTGCTACAGTGTGTAAGGTAAAGCTCAACAGTCTTGTTTACGATTTTACAAATTGCTAGTTACACTGACAATGTAGTACAGTAGGCTACTGCGTAATTGTATGCTATTTTAGTATGCTCCTATTACAATTACATAAATTGTTTAAATCCTAAATAAATTGAGTGATGATACCCAGTTAGCTGGGAAGTGTTGGGAAAGGTGGAGTCATTGTGACTAAGGCAGTCTGCCTCACTCTGCTTAGTCCGTCTCACTTCAGGAGTTTCATATGGAGGTGGATGACTAAACCATACTGGCAAAGTGTGTAGACCTCAAACACACACACACACACTCAGGGCTAGATAGATATGGTAGGTAGAAAGAGAGAGAGAGAGAGAAAGAAGGCACAAAAAAGCAAGATGAATAACAGCCCATCGTGCCTTCTCCTCAGTGGAGGGATGAAAAGCGCGGGCCCCTCTCCTGGCTGCTACGGTATGTGGGGTAGGACAGGGAGGATATGATGGGGGTGATAAGGGCCAGGCAGGGGCGCTGGCGGCTGGGTTCAGTGCCAGGACAGTGTCCACACATGCTGGTATTCGTGACAGCCTCCCAGATGCCAGAACCTGAAGGCGAGGCCGCTGAGCTGGGGAGCTGGGGAGCTGGGCTTTCCCAGGAGCACCGGGAGATCACCGGCAGATAGAGACGACTAATATCAGGGGTGGCAGCCATCTTTTCTCCCCCTCTTGCTGTACTTCTCAATAGGAAAGGTAAGGCAGGACATTGGACATTACACCTCTTGGTTTGCACAATACTTACTTGCAATAATAAACGGACCACCCACCAAGGGCATTTTCAGGATGTAGTTTGAACGTTAGTGTTATTTGTAAGTAGCTTTGGATAAACGCAACAAAAAAAATTAATTCAACAGAAGGGAAAAAGGAAGACGTTTTCATGATAACATCATGAAAAAAAACATGCAAAGCCTGACCGATTATAGCATTCACATGAAAAAATGAATAAAAGAGGAAAGAAGAGCAGAGAAACATATTTGAATGTAAATAGTTCTGATGTGGCAATGTGATGTGAGAACACATCAACTCTTTTGCATCTGGACTATGATACATATCTTATCTAAATGCCATCTCACTAGGATGTGTGTGGAACTGACGGGCTCACAGTTACCTTTGATAAAGCAGCTGAGCAGAAGAAGTTCAGGGTGTCTGCTGCAGAAGCTCCTGGGGTGAACTCTGTCTCTCTTTCTTTCTCTCTCTCTCTCTCTCTCTCTCTCTCTCTCTCTCTCTCCAGCTGCAGCCTGTAGTGGCCACCCAGGTGTCAACATCAGTGTTATTGGGCAAGGGAACCCAAAATGGCCTCCTCGTCTCCCTTTCTCACACTCTGTCTCTCTCTTTCTGTCTGTCTCTCCGTCTCTCACTCTCCTCTCCTTAATTCCATCTCTCCCCCTCGGCCGAGAGCAGGTGTTAAAAGCCCCAGGAAGGAATTTGTGCCTCTCAGGGCGGTTGGGCCGGTGGGTGTGAAGCGATGCCTCTGTCTCAGCTGTCAGCTTCACTTACCCAGCATCCCCCTGGGCAACCCTGGGGTCGGGATGGTGAGTGTATGCTTGTGTGTGTGTGTGTGTGTGTGTGTGTGTGTGTGTGTATGTGTGTGCTGTGTGTCTGTGTGTGTGTGTGTGTGTGTGTGCTTGTGTGTGTGCTTGTGTGACAGGTGGAGCAACTAAGAGTAAAAAAAGTTATTCAGAAAGGAGAGTTATTCTCTCTAACTCTATAGAGGAAGCAGCCGTTTCCCCCCAAAAAACCTAGGCGACATATAATGTAAAAATGTATGAACACATAAGATATATGTATAACATACATGGAAAATAGAAAAAAAAAACAAGACTGGATCATTAAATCAATATCTAAGAGTAGCTGATAGTTAGAGATGGTTATTAGTTTATAGCATTGTGATAGAAAAATGTTAGATTTCCACATAATTAAGATTTTCATGATTTAAATCATTTGAATTTTGCTTATAGGTAGATCAAGCTTTTTACAAAATGAAAATGACATGAAATGAAATACAAGACAGAAACAGTTTCTATCCATTAATTATCTGCTGACTCTAATACAAAACTCAACTGCCACAAGACATGCTTTTTTTTCTAGAATTACAGCTCATAAAAACACAAGTATGGGAGATTGACAAGCTGCTCACACATTGTGCAGTCCATAAATATGAAGGGAGCAAAACCATTTAAGCTTTTTGACTTCCTTTGTTTGGCCAGGCTGACTGCCAAATGAGAATCCCTATGGCCGTGGAGCTGGGCCTGATGACGGCCATTGTGCTCTCAGCGTGGAAGCCATTGTAAAAACACACGTATCCTGCGTTATGCTTTTAAGTGTACTCTCGCGCGCTACTGAGGCTTACGGGTCCTGAAATATGTCCTTTTTAAGTTAAATTAGCAAGTTATTAGTAGCCGTCTGAAATGTACACCTGCCTAACCGCCGAAATATGAGGCAGAGCAGAACGAATCCGTTTCCCAAAGAAGAAAGGAATTTCAGGGGTCAAACGATCTTTTCCTGAAATGAAATCACAGGCAGTTCTTGTTAGCTCTCTCTTAGACATGTAAAGTAGAACTGTCTCCAGTGGAGCCCAGCCTCTACCTCTCACCCCCTCACCTCATTGAGTTAGCGTCAGCAGGGACAGAGTTCAAGCCTGCCACATCCAATAAGGCCTCTCTGGCCGCGGAAGGCTGCCGTAGCCCATGGCGACGGCACCGCGCGCCGGACTGTAACCCTCCGTGCGCACGGCTACGCTCCTTGTCATCGCTGGCAGCGGCATTGTGGCATAGATAGCACCATTACCTCACAGAGGGGCACTGATCAAAGGCATGAGCCGGGGACCGAGAGGGGACCGTGACCCTGCCCTTTAAAATAAAAAAACAAAAAAAAAAAACAGCACTATGCAACAGGATCTTCAGTTCAGCTAAGGTGTAAGGAGAAGGAGGGGGTGACTTTTGAAATCCGTAATGCAAATTGGCTTTACATTCACCCAATTGCTTCATACATAATGGTTATGATGCAATGTAACACATGTGAATGGGTCTCCTAAGGGAACAGGTTAAATGCATTTAATGTGATTGCTCTCGTGCATCTGGTGGTAGTAACTAACCTTTGGCATGCTTTAGAGTTTATCGGAACATTTAGCACCCATTCAGACAAGAGTGCTCTGGTACAACCTGTTTCTTGTTTAGTCTTTAATGAAATAACTCCCAACCTTTGAATGCATTCCGAAACATAGGGAGAGAGAAAAGCTGGGACAAGGTCACACTGCAAAGAACTATTAAAGGAGAACATTGGGATAAAAATCTAGTGGTGGCATATGAGAGCTTAAATGAACATGTGTAAATGAGTTGTGATGTCTGAGTATTTGTGTGTGTATGTGTGAGACTGGCCATGTGTGTGTGTGTGTGTGTGTGTGTGTGTGTGTGAGAGAGAGAGAGTCCATATCTGTGTCTGTGTATGTTTGTATGTGTGTGTGTGTAAGAGAGAGTGAGATTGTGAGAGAGACTCTCCCTGATGTCTGTGTGTTTGTGTGTGTGTGTGTGTGCGCGCACACGTGTGTGTGTATGAGTGTGTGTAGTCACTCAGAGAGCGTGTGTAGTGTGTAAGTGTGAGCTCGGGAGAAGGAATTGGGGTGAAATCTGGAGAAATCTGACCTGCGTTTGCTCTGACTGGCCCCTCTCTTTGGGCGAACCCCTAAGATTCATCAAATTGGATCAAGATGACATCAATAATAGACTCAAGCTGCAGCACAGGAGAGACCCAGTGATCCATGTATTGTTTTTTTCAGGCCTTTTTTCTGAAGGCACATTCCAACCACGGTCACCATCACATTTATGACATCAAAAGATTTTACACAGATGTCAACACATTGGTGCGCGCAACACTGTTTCATCTTATTGAAAGGCTTTATCTGATTTAGGGAAAACTCCCATCTTGCCGTTAATCCTATTAATGAGTCATTCCAAATTTGAGGATTGCAATCAGAGTACAAAAGTGATTGGTGACTGTATACAGATTTCACTGATAGAACACAGGGAGGAGGGAGTCTTAAACAAATGTAAAAAAAACAACAATTGCCAAATCAAGAGCTGATCTCTTATTTTGGGCCCTGGTTGGAAGTTACTCTCTGACACAATGACTGTTAGACCGTGACACCCCTTATCTAACCCTAACTGTGGCCTATCATATCCAGTTATGAGGATTATTGTGACCTCTTCATGTTACCAAGGTTACTAATCAAATTTCCGCATGGTACTGTGTCTACAGGTCTTTGTGATAAAACAGTCCCCTGCCTTGCCGAGCTTGGCGGCGCGGCCATTCTTGCCTTATACATGATGAGGTCAGTTCATATGTAATTCCTAGGATGAAAGACTATACTCGTGTTTTGATCCAAGAAAAGTAAAAGGAAAAAAGACTGCCTTACAAAGACTCCCAGGCTCCAGCTAGTTATGGAGCTTCACGGCCAATGAAAAAAGCAATCTGTTGTTTTAAGTGGATGAGCTTTGAGTCTAATGTGCTGCTAATGTTTGCTTGCAATTAGCTATAGTGACCCACTGAGCTCAGTGTTGTATTTGAAAGTAAAGAAAGCTTAAACCTATTAATAGCCTACAGAAGACTCCTGGAGGGGAAGCTTAATGTTGTCACAACCAGGAGTTCTAAAGGATTTGTGTCATAACCCCGCTCCCTTTCAAGCCTAATCAAACTCGACTTCTGGGACAGAAACAAACAAACACCCTCTGTAGTGGCCAGCGGAAACGCGAGAATAAATCTAGTAATGAGCAAGGACGCATAAATGTAATTCCGTCCGGTCCCGTCGTCACTCAACGGTCACATCCAACTTTAGACGAGCAGGCTCAGAACTCAAGGCGCGCAGTCCCATTCATTACCACGTTGCTGTAATAACAGCCGGGCATCCTTCCATTGTACGCAGAGGGACCACAGCCCACGGCACGGACAGAGACAGTGAGTGACTAGAACTCTACCGAACACTCCGAACGTGGAGACTTCCTGTCTCAAGTCCTCACGCAAGCCGCATCGCGACAGGGCACGAGCGCGCGCGCACCGCTGTCCTAATGGCAACACAGGAAATGGCTTTCGGATACAGGGCACATGCTTTCGCCTTAATGGATGGATATTTATTATTTGCCTGGCAGACACCCTACCGGTGCAACCCACTTGCGTTTTGCTTGATGTCAATGCCAAGTGTTTTTGTTTGGACAGTCTTTTGTGCTTTTTTTTTTTTCATAAGACACATAATCTATGATTCATATTCTGACATAAACTGACTGCAGAATGACAGCAACAGAAAAAGTGAAAACAAACTTTTAAGAGTACATTTATACATATTTAGACATACTTAAGTTAGATATTCCCAAATTACTAAAAACCTGACCACAAGCCATCTTTTAAGAACCATGGGTTAAAACATGGGCATCTTGGCTCCAGAGCTTAAATCTCAAAATGAAATCTCTAAAATCCTCTAGTAATTGACAACCAACTAAGAAAACATTAACCATTGAGCTTATGTAATTCCTGGAGAATAGGTCGGTTCAGATTTCACTTAACTTAAGTAAAGCAAACACCCACTTGAGTCTTTGTTTGTCAATATCAATTTACACAAACAGATTATTTTTAGCATCTGAAACAAACTATTCTTTTATCTCATCTGTTCTTCTCTATCTCATTAAATGACAACATATCAGTCAAAAGAAACATCTTGAGACAACAGTAGGCCTATATTTTCATTTTAGCTGTTGTTATATTGTTGAAACAATGACTTTTCTGTCTTTGGAATGTTGAATATAGTAAACACACAGTGTTTTGTGTGTGGCATTTGGTTTTACATTACAAATCGAAAGCAATGCACAGTAGTTCCGAAACTTAAGATAAGGCAGAAGAACCTTTTACCTGTGATACTGGATATCAAACCTATTTCCAACATAGGCGTGCAGCTTTTAGAGGAAGCGCCACCAGATATCAAAGGCATATTTATGGGTTTTAGTGTGTATTTGTTATTCTAATACATATCATTGCACCAGTATAATGCCATTTGGCCTTGTGGTAGTATGGGGGCGTTTACACAACTGATTCCAAGCGATCTCCTATTGAGCTCTGTTCTGCTCTCAGTGTTCTGACAATAAGAACACAATAATACAGAAAGCAGAGAGAGAACCTCCAGAATTACACTCCCAAGGTGTAGACTTGGTAATAAAATGACACATTTAACAGTGATGATATTGTTTAGTTCAGTTTATCACTTGGTTTACAAATGTCAATCTGTAGTTTATGAGAACGGTACTTGAAACAGCTCACAACAGCTACTTTTGTTTTGGGTTATACTTTTTGAATGCTTAGCGTTACCTGTGATGAAGATGCAACATGTAGGATAATACTCAGAAAATGAAGAAAATGAAGACATTCATATGTTGACACTCAGACACACACACACACACACACACACACACATGCACATGCATGCACAGAGAGAGATAGATAGATAGATAGAGAGAGAGAGAGAGAGAGAGAGAGCGAGAGAGAGGTAGAGAAAGAGGACGGTGGATAAATAAATAAACATAGCGCAGTATTCAAACTCCATTTTATAACCCTGAGGTATTACAGGTTCAGGATTTTGGTCAAACTTGAATAGTTCAGAGTTAAAAGAAAACATCCCTCTACCTTGAATGATTCCCATCGGAGGGTAATTGGTGATGAAGGATACATCTAAGCATCTTTCACCCTGATACCCAATTAGGAACAGAGGTTAAAAAAGGCATAGGCTGCCTAGAGTGCACTGAAACCTGAGAGCGCGGAGAGAGTGTTTGTGAAGGTGAGTGCTGGATCGTATAAGCTTGCTGGAGCAGCTGGACCCCACTAGGCTCTGGTCAGACCCCGGTCAAACGCACATCCCGGGCGGCTGATTACTTCAGTTGGGAGATTGTATCCAGAGAGCGCTTCTCTATCAAGATGAAACTATTTTCAACACTTCAGAACATATACATAGTGTATAAATGCGTCATTGCATTAAAAAAAAAAAACTTTTGTGACATACTACTGGAGAAAAAGACAGCACAATTTTAGATGGTATTCAATAAGTCAGTCTCATGTTTACTGCATTAAGAATGCTCTGTGTCGGGAGGCCTGCCTGCGGCTGAATGGTTACTGTACTCAGATACCCTCAGATATTTCATCTCATCTCTGGTCAGCGGTCCCACAGCTGTCCGACCAGGAGTCAGAGTGCAGTGTGAGCACACAGAGAGAGGGCAGAGTCCCACCACTCGCCAGGCATGCCTGGGCTCGACTACAGAGGAGAGGAGATGACTCACTCACTCCCCCTCCTGTCTGCCAGCGGCACAGCACACCACACCACAACACACCACAGCACAACACAACTAGGAGCAATCACTGACTTGTACAAAGACAGTCCCAAAATGTTCATTCATGCGCACAGAACTAGTCAATCACAACTGCACTGAAGCCATGAAGGAGACTGTCAGTCAAAGTGCCTCTGTCAGTCAAACAGAAGCCAGCGGGCCGAGTGACTGAGGCTCGTATGCCGATCTTATCAGCCGGGGAAGGGCTGCCGTGTGAAGGGATCCATCTGGCCCCGTCTGGAGTGACGGAGCTGCCCGCTGATTACTGCTCACAGCTGCAAGCCCTGGGCAGCTGGATGCTCAGCCGGCAGGGAACTGAACTGGGCCACAATTAGCCAGGTTATCAATCAACGGCTGGCTAATGAGTGAGAGGCAGGCTGGGGCCACACTGAGCCCTACAGGATTTCCCCACTCTCTCCACTCCTGTGGGACTAGACGACTACTGAAGGGGGCCCGCTGGCTCCCCAGCCAGGCTTGCAACTTCACTGAGGGCGAACTTAACAGCTTTATTCCCGCTAAACCCTAGGATAGGCCACAGGAAGCTTGTTCAGGTGACCTAACTGAGGCTTCATGTCAGGCTTGGGGGGGAGAATGACCACTTGCTTTTCTCACTCACCTCGACTTGGCGTTAGAGGGTTTGGCAGACATCTATATTTGTGTGTGTTTTTTTTTATAATGTGTAAAGCTACTGTATATTATGTGCTCAACTAAGACCCTATACACACAGCTGTGGATTGCTTTGTCTAGGCATCAAGCTACCAAAACAACATGACACATGGATCATTTAGCTCGACACTTCCCCACCGGCCTGAAGTGTGGCAGGTTCAGCGTTAGGTCTGAACTGCCATGTAACCCAATCAGGGCTGGGCTTGGAAATACAAGTCTTTATTACTGTGCAAGAGGTGAAGATGAGCTTAGGGAGATTTTATAGGGTTTTTTTGTTTTTTTTTTCGCACACTCTCACATGGCCATGTAAAAGGGGAAACATGTCTGATGATCAAATTCTACTTGCAATCCACCACCGCGCCGAGTGACTTAGTGCACAAGTATGACTTCAGATAACAGGGACTGAACACAGCATTCTCTAGTTCAACCTTGACTGTGAGTATGCAATTTCAGAGCTCAGATAACACCAAACAAGTGATAGATAGTGGCTTTCACATCTGGTGCAGGAGCACGTCTCATCCATTGGGGCACATCCCCGCCCCAATATTCCAGCTTGGTATGAGACAGAGCGACCAAGCAGGCCTGAAGCAGGCCTTTGTTTCTGCCACGATATCCTGCCCTAGCCTCTGTGGCACTGACGGGAGTATAGCCTGTGGAAGCCCCAGATGTCTTTCCCAGGCCTCGGAATGGCGAGCGTTTGAGCAGACAAGAGTTTTTGTCGAGGCCATGAGAGGGAGAGGGAGAGGGAGAGAGAGAGAGAGAGAGCTTGTGGCTGAATGTCACCGTGCCCCCGTGGGCTCTGATCTACCCATGTCCCCCCTCCCTCCCTCCTTCCCTCCCTCCCTCACCTCCTCCTTTCCTCCTCTCTTCTCCTCTCCTCTCCTCGCTCGCCTCGGCTCCTCTCCCACTCAGATGAGAGAGAAGTTGAAGAGGAAACGTTAGAGAGGACTCTCCTCTCCCAGCCGGCCACTTGGCTCACCTCCCTTTGACCTCCACACACACACACACACACACACACACACACACATGCGCACGCACACATGAGCATGCACACACATACACTCACACACACGCACATGCACACACACACACACACTTAACCAGGCCTGATCACTACTTCCTGAGTAGTGTATGGGAATCTTTTTTTTCTGAAAGTGAAATAGTGGAGCCCTTCTGTGAACCGTAGGCACAGTTCTAATCTGAACTCAAGCATGTAATCCTGATTCACATTTTCATGCAGAGCAATTTCAAAGCAGACTCGTCAAACCAATGAGATTGGTCACAGTCACGTTCGGGCGCTCTTATCTTGTTGTCTGACGGGTTGCAGTATAAACACCGGTCTCAAATGGAGGACTCTCACAGTCAAGCCAGGCACCAGTTCACTTTCACACTGTGATAAACCCAATTGCAATCTACAGGTGCAGAGCTGACTGCAGCTCTCCATCTCCGATTGCCTTCTAAGAAACCTTCTATTCTCCACCTCTACCATACACCAGGGCTGCGTTTCCCAAAAACATAGCTACTAACCAGTTAGCTACTATAGGGTGCCCCCTACCTACCCGCCCAATCAGGGCTGACAAGGAAGTAAAGGAATTGACCAATTATCTCCCCGTCATTCTCCCTCCCCCCGAATTTGGGTTGGGGTTGGAATTTGACAACCTACAGTATAGTATCCATTGAACGCATTTATCCATTGAATGAGAAATTGTAACTTTTATGCCTATTGCTTGAATGGTTTTTGATTTCTTGTTCAACATCTTGTGCACTATTGTGGATGTGTCTGCCATTGCAGTCCACCCACCCTCATTTCAAATAGTTTTTCTCTGGGCCATAATTTTGTGTATAAAAGATGAGATGATTGGCAAAAAAGCATTACAAAATCCCAGCTGTGCTAATTGTCTTCTAGAGGAAGTCAAGGTTCTCTGAACACTAGCTGTAGAAAAGATCAAAATGCTTGACAGGGAGTTTTGACACAGAATGACAATAGGCTGTGAGGCCTTATTGTCATTTTGTCAGTGGCAACATGAAGGTTACTGGTGACACGCTGATGAACTTCCTCGTATGCACAGAACTGCACATCAAATCCCAATGAGCCGTGTCGTGCATGTTGGCTAAACGCTGCGCTGTGCCTCAGTTCCTCTCTATGAGGGAAACGGGGGGTGATGAGCCGCTGGGTGCGTCGCGGAGGTGACCCTCATCAGGAACTCCTTTTCTGCCAGACCACAGTACAGCCTGTGGGGTCTCGCGTTCTCTTGCTCGCACCCATGTTTCAGGCAGGCCTGAAGTGTTTCAAGTTCTTAGGACGTGAGACTACATGTGCGACAAAGTGTTCCAACATTCTCTGGTATCCCCCCACCCCCCTTAAAAAAAAAAAGTCATGGTTTTTCTCTCTGACAGGCTGAATTCAGTTTAAAGGTATGCAACGCCATCTAGTGTCCTTATGCAAACCTCTTCATGTTGAGGATCTGAATAAAGAGTTGTAATGGAACACAGATTTGAAGTGCAACGAGGCAATCATAACCATAATGCACAATTTTATTTCATTTTCAGTGAATGAACAATGATTGCTCTAGGTTAGGACAAACATTTAGATAAAGAAATACATACTTCAAGGCAAGGGTAGCTGTGTGAAAGGCGAGCTTGAAGAGTTACATATAAAAATTGAGAATGAATGCGTCCCTTAATACCACCCCTCCGATATTCATGTGGGAAATCACCCATGATGCACTAGTGACTCGCACAGGTAACCACAGCAACAACTCTCTGCGCCTTCCACGACGCAAGTAGAAATACAAAAGGAGTTTGGTCTCTTAAATAAACACAGATGGCCTGAATCACAAGGGTGTGTGTTCTAGTCATCTAGGAAGTCATCATCCAGGTTCACGTCTGTGGTGTCAATGTCGTCAAGTTCCATGTTGTCAAGGTCATCCTCGAGGTCGTCCAGGATCTGGAGGTGGGGGAAAAAAAGAAGGGGGGGCTTACCACACCGATACTGAAACTTGATCTCTTGTGTC
>JASCQY010000080.1:406652-418403 GCA_030264315.1 Sardinella tawilis | reverse complement strand
GTCCAGTGAACACTTTTAGCTTGATGCTAATGGTACCATGTACTTCCAGTGATTGTGCTAAGCTATGCTAATAATGTGAATCTAGGTACTGAACACACTGAGGAGAAAATGATATGCCTTTTCTTGAATAATAGTTGGGCATAATACAAATACATAAATATCAAAAATCGGTGGCGTGTTCCTTTAACACCAAATACTGCTTTGCATTAGTTCCATGTTGAAGGTTAACATTTAAATTGTACTGTTGATTTAAAAGGCTTAAAGGCAGATGTGCAACTGACTGACAGTGCGTGCACACACACACACACACACACACACACACACACACACCTTCAGACAGATGCAGTGCGACACTTGATTTAGTTGGCATGCTGCATCAACATGGCGTACCTTAATGGTTCTATCCAGAGAAGCACTAGCAAACTGGTTGTTGTCCTTTGGATTGATGACAATCTGCATGACGTAATGTGTGTGGCCCTCAAACACCTGACTACATGTCCACTTCTTCTCCCAGTCCCATAACTTGATCAGCATGTCATCTTGACACAATGGAGGAAAACCCAAGTTAAGAGCAACCTTGAAAATCTGCTAAACATCTGTTGAAGTAGGCTTACGGCAGATGTAAACAGCAGTTCAAATTCCTGATAAAAAAAAGAGTTATCCAGACAGTTGCTTTGCACTTACCACTGCTAGTGAGGATATAAGGCTGTGTGGGGTGGACAGCAATGCAGCGAATGTAGTCAGAGTGTGCCTCAAACATGTGAACACGCTCCAGTGTGTTGTAGTTAAACACACGGATTTGCATGTCATCCTAAGAAACACAAGAATATCAGTGAGACACACACAGACAAAACTTTCAACTGTACTAATATCACTACATATTTCTGTACTATATAACAACAACAACAACAAAAAACACTTACTGCCCCAGTAATGACCCAATTTTTCCTGGCGACAAATTTGGATGCTCGCACAGGTAAATCACAGACCTCAAAGGTCTTCACCAGGGTCTGGAAAAAAGTGGCACACACATTAATCGTGATATTCAGCATTAATAACAACATTCACTATTCAAACAAGCTTGGGTGATGGCTGGGGAACAGAGTACAGAACTCACCTGTGTTTCATGGTTCCAGACGCACACGCTACCATTGTAAAGACTCGCTAACATCCATGGTTCGGTCGGGTGCAGGTCTACACTCTTTACGCGGTCTGACCGGGCCGTTAGCTTGCGCTTTATGTCCAGCCGGAGAGGCTACAAAACAGGCATCGAACATAGGACTCTATTAACATTGTACACACACAACGGAGGAATCAAAAGTCTGTCGAACAAGACTGTGATTCCTCTGCCTGTCATTCATTGTGAACATTGTGTATATCTACTGCGACGGACAAAAACTCACCACATCCCAGACAACCATGGTTTTTGCCACCGGGATAAAAGTGAGTCCATTGACACTCACGTCCCATCCAAATCGCTAACGTTACATACGATATACTGTACACACTGGCTAACTGACGTGTCGCTAGCCACATTTAGCTAGCATCATTGCACTGAACCAAAGTATATATTTCTAGAGACTGGAAGCATAATTTCCTTAAATGTCACTCTTATGTACTGGAATGTTTTGACTATACGAGATATATTTTTAGCGGAACTGTCAACCTTGTGGAGTTAAAACCGGCGTAATGATGCAGACTCTTAGCTAAAATGACAACGCTAGCAGGCGACCTAGATGAAATCACGTTATACCAAAGTCCTTCAGCTACTGTTTCGACATCGCACCAGAACACAAATTCATGAGTGGTGTGGAAGACCTCGTGTGTTATAAATCATTTAATACAACTTCCCGAAGAACTGAACGATGCAAAAACAGAAAAGTGTGGTACAATTTGCCTGCTAGCTCATGTATTCAACGTAACGTTAATCTTGGGTTAAGTTAGCACAATCAGATGAGCTAACTTAGCTAACGTTACAGCAGGCCAAGCTATTGCACATAATCAGAGTCTTCAGTCACACGCCTTCACATATTTTGCAAAGTTCGACATAATCAAAAGTAGTACAGTCTTGTCTTACCATGATTCCTTTGCAAGGTTCGTCTCCTTTCAATCAAAATGGTGTATAATCACATTCGTCAGCTTTCGGCAGTCGTAGGCTACCCAGTTTTTTCCAATGGACAACTAAATGTGACGTGGAACTTCCTGAAACCAACTCGGAAGTGGTGACGTGCCACACTGGACTGAACATCTCTATGGTAGAATCTAGGGAGAACAGATGACTGCTTCCAAGCAATCATTTACACCTTAAACATTATAAGATTTCTGGATTAATTACATTTATGCACAGCTTTATCATAGGCTGGGATATTGCAGTAAATACATTAGCTTTCCTGACATTCCAAAGTGAAGTGAAAAGTGAAGCTGGAAACTTTTAATGAGATATTTTAACCAGTTTTCACATTGTCTTAACAATCTTAACTGTTCACTATCACAAAAATCCACACCTTATTGCAGGCTAGTACAAGTAACATTTTATTTTATGTATAAAAACATTTAATAAAAACATTTCTGCATATTACTTTAATCAAGCCAGATAACATGATGTAAGGTTATGATCACTTTGACTTGTCTTCATAAGGTTATTCATGCATTGGCTAAACACATCAGCCTTTATGGTAATAAAAAAGGAGTACATTAGATCTGGATTACATTTAAAAGTGAATATATACAATTTCATTATTTCACTTTCAAAGTTAAGGCACCATGATCTGAATTAGTTCTAAATCAAACCAAGTGCAACAAGCTCATTAAGGAGAAGTTTGGTGTGAATGAATCCATAGCCCTCTCACCAAGGGCTGTCTGTATGAAAAAGAGCCAGAACATTGATGCAACATAGAACAAGCAACAAACCAAAAATGTTAAAGGTGCACTATGAGATCTTGCATGATGTCACTTCTGTTGACATTCCACGTAAACACAGACAAAAACAAAACAAAACGCTACTCTCAAATTAACGCTACTAAATCAATTTTGTTCACTGCCTGCCTGCTCACCCATCCGTGCATGCTCACTAACCCCCACCCCTCCTCTAATCATCTGATTAGTGTTTGACTGAATGGTGGGTTGTTATGTTTTGGTGCACAGCCTGTGCCCCTAGTGTTTGTTTGACGTTTACTGCCCCTGTGTTGCCTCCAGAAACAGAAGTTTGCCACAAAGTAATCAGGGGACAGACATCAAGCTGATCAAGGGGAGATGCCTAAGCTATGAGACAAAATGAAATCACGCTTAATACTATGCAACATCTCATAGGGCACCTTTAACTGAATAGGACAGCGAAATTTATTTAGTATTAGTTGCTGGTTCACATTCGGCCTAGGTTGCATCCAACTTTTTCATTCTTTTTCCAATAGATAGTATTTGGTGACCTTGACACCAAACTCCTCCTTTAATGCTGAAAAGCAAGCATGAGGGCTGGGACTGATATACTGTAAGTATGTAAATTAGTGACAAGCCTGGGTATGTCAAGAAAGATTAGGCAACAGATTTAGCAGGTGAATACCCATCTATTACCACTATTGCATTTCTCTTAATATCATGTTGAAATTATTTAGTTTTTAATTCATTTACAGTTTGGTTCATTGATATAGAAATACACTGCAGACAACATCAGCTGGTAATTCATTTGGTTATCATGGCGACACCCTTCTTCAGCCAAGTACTGGTGCCCAGGAGAGAGAGCATGAAGCGTGCAACGTCACCCCTGGCGACCTGCTGTCCACTGGACTCAGGGACGAAGTAGCCTTCATGAGTCACAATCTCTTTGTCTGGGGAGATAATTAAGAAAACTCCTTACATTTCTTAACAGAATTTCAGATATAGGGCAAGAATGGGTATGCAGGACTTTGCAGATATTTGTAGGGAGAAAGAAATGTAAATATGAGAAAAACAAATTGTATGGGTTGTGAGGCTCAGAAATCTCATAATAGATCATTTATTCCCCATTTTAAAACTGTTGATCCATGTATTGTAGAAGTCAAACCATTATGTGTGTCCACCACGTATAATGTTGTCAGCGCTGTGTAATGCCACATTAAGTCAACAGTACAGTATGCACTCACCACAACTGTAAAGGGCACTACTGCTCTGCTGTAAATCTAGAGATTATGACCTCTAGTGGTGAATGGATGAAGTGCAGTTTTTACCATCCTTCAAATAATCTGTGGGTCAAATCAGTCTGCCTTGTGTATATGTAAATTTAGTCACTGGTTATAAATAGGTAGGCTGGTACCTAAGGTTATTTATTGCCACCCCTATTTCATACACTGGTCAGTGTCTTGATATGGCCCTCCGGGCCGACACCTGATTGTGTCATGATGCTCTGCACGGTTTCCCAATGAATGTGGTATGCATTTATTTTATGCACTCTTTAAAAGAGTGAGGATCCACAGTTTGTGACCATCCATCAGCTACGTCTGATGCCATTCAAAGGAGTCTCTAACATTACAACAGGCAAGCATTCTTTTTTCAGCTTTTTCTTCCCTTTCTTTCTATGAATCATTATTATTTCCAATACGTGGTTTGTTCCTGTTTTCCACACAGGCAATGCTATCTGACTCAAGACAAATGTGGTTTTTGACAGACTTTGATCCCCGTTACTCCATTCCAGTAGAAATCCTCCCAATAGCTCTATCTTGGTATGTCTACAGGCAGTCAAACAGCTGCATATTGGCTACTGGTTTAAAAAAAGCTCCTGCGATCTGCTTTGTACTCTTATATGAACATTACTTGTTTTGTACTGTACACTTAACTAAATCTTCACATCACTCTGTTAAAAGCAGCAGTAGCTCTTGTACATTTGCATTTACACATGGCTGTTTTACAATCCAGTATCTTTCCTCACCTGAAACATCCACATTTCCTTATCATATCCTTTATTTAAGAACTTCTTAGTTTCTTTCAGCTATTTATGAAATAAGCAAACTGAAACTGCACTGAGGCGCATAACTGTGTTGAAGAAACCGGGTTCATTCATATGCCAACCGGGTCAATGTTAATGTGTCTTTGGTAATATTTGGCTTACTGCAGACTGTGTGATATTTGTGTTGTCCCCTGTAGGACATTTGTCATCTGCCCTGTTCTTTAAACTAAAAAAAAAAAAAAAACAGGTAATGAAACAAAACATATAAAAGTGCACTCTGGACCTGTCACAGAAATTTGCAAATTACACAATGGCTTCTTTCAAGGTTATAGGCTGAAGGACAACACTCAGTCATTGCTTTACACTTCCTTGGCATCTCTAAGTATTCCTCTGATGTCATGATGAGCCTTTAAAACTGCAGAACACCACCTCTTCTGCTTTCATTTTTACTCGTGATTACAGAATGCTGGAGCAAGGCTTTGCACTACATGAGTTTCAATATAATCATAGTAATAACTCATACCATGAAGAAAATAGGAGTTATCAATGGCAATGATATGTTTGAGAGACAAAAAAAGTCACCCTAAAAGGTGTGAGGAACTGAAACCAGACAAAGCAAGAAGTCCTTCACATCATGACTATTGCAGATGTAATTTGCAGAGGGGAGGACTAGAACTGATGGTACATGGTTAATCATTAATAAAGGTATTGTGGGTGAGAGGGCATGTAATAAATGTGAAGAAAAGGTCCAAAGAAGACAAGAACAATATACTATATATCTACATGTATATATCTATATATCTATAATATACTATACTATACTATACTATATACTATAAATACCTTACAGTACATACAGCATAGAATTAAGAACCTACTGAAGTTACAGTAGAATATAAAGAAGCTTGTGTGGTTTGATCAACATGACCAACACCAGGGAGTCTTCCATGAGAAATTCAATTGCAATGCAATTCCAAGAATATGAAAGAAAGCCTTGTTGTATTTGTTTATGGGCTGTTATAGACCACATGTCATGAGACAAGGCATCCTTGAGAGTCTTTTGGAAAGTCCTTGGAAGTCCAAGCATGAGAGCATCACAATAGGCTTGAACTGCAATGAATGTAAGTCATAAGAAGACCTTTAACCTACTGTTGATCCATCCTACCTGTTGCAGGTGCATTTGTGAGTCCAGGAGGTCGCACAACTGTCCAGTCGATGTCCTCAGACTTCTTCAGCATGCTCTCCATTTCATACATGTTGGTGAGCACACTCTGGATCATTGGAATCAGCATGTTGCGGATGAAAAATGGAGCAGTGCTTGAGGATCCAGCTGCAACATACCAACACAGACATCAAGTTATTTAAAGAGAGGAAAAGGCTGATTGTTGAGCAAGTCAGACATTCATTTACAGCGCACACAAAGCAATATGCTGTGCAATGTGGTCCCATTCTACACTGGAAAGGAACTATGAACACTTTCTGTAGAGCCTTGATACCTTAAAGGCCACTGTAACGTTATTCATGTGAACAAGCTGAGGCCAACACTTATTCAGACATATCCAAACAGCGCCAGTGTCAACCGTATAAATGGGATTGCACTCAAGTCACACAAATCAAATACAATTTCATTTCAAAAGCAAGCTATAACTGTGACCATAAAGTAGCCTGGTAGTCATGGTAGCTTTGTAACCAGTTGAACGACAATCAAGCACTTGCACGACTTAGATCTCTGACGGTGGCAGTAGATTGTAAAGACTATGTTTATGAAACATGAACACACAGTGCTGGTCAGGCTACATGCAGCTAATTGATGATTTGAATAATACCACATTCACACTCACGAGAGTATGTGTTATTAAGGCATCATTATGAAAAAAAAAGAAAATGGTTCATCACTCACGGGCAGTATACCAAGATGTCATGGCCACAACACGATTGACTTTGGTCTCTCTCATTGCACTCAGGGTGGCGCTCATTGATTGGGTGTAGCCTGTTACTCCTGAGAAAAATGAAGTGGGGAAACCAAGACAGGACATCACTGCGTCGTGGCCTTGGAAGTGTGGCTTTAGGCTCTCCTCAGAGAAGATATTTCCTTCCACAACCTAGAAGAGAATTAGATAGAATGAGACAGGGAGCTAATCACAGCAATTCATTTGTCAACCCCAGCCATGTTGAAACGATGGAAAACTTTTTACCAAGCTGAAGAGCCAGTGTGTGGACCTCGACTTTATTCACACAAGTACATTCATTATTGTTTTCGGACCAGTGGACAACACAACGTATGACATTCAAACACTTAAAATACCTGTGTGACTAAAAAATGTGTAACTAAATATACCTCTATTCATTTTCTTAAAAAAAAAAAAAAAACTACTGTGGAAAGCAAATGACTTTAACTTAGTTTTGTCCAATTATAAAGTATTCCAGCTAGGCCTATTTCACCAGACTGCCAAGCATCATTGGCATTGTCCACAACGCAGAATTTACATGGCAGATGGTAAGTCTCTCTATACTGTTAAAAAAATACTTACAGTAACGTTAGAAAACTTGAAAGTGAAAGTATCTGAAGCAGTGACTGTACAGTATTCGAATTTATCTGGTATAGCCACTGATCTGGAGCGCATTTGGCAGTAAAGTTACAATGTAACTTGTGCCCAGACAATTGCAGATGTAGACAATGTGAAAAGCCAAAAAATAGGCTACCTTCAGGTTGTCATGTGAGACTGTCATCTTCCCAGGGTTTCTCACCACCGCTGTCACGCTGTGTCCTTGTTGGAGCGCCTGGTTTACTAGGTGTTGCCCCGTTTGACCGGTGGCACCCAATATCACAATTTTCATCTTAAGCTGTATAAGCGTGTTCTGCAACAAATCGATTTGTTATGGTTAGGCTATACACAGGCTCCCCTAGCCTAATAATTGTTCATATTATGCAACATCAGTTCCCGACATAGCGAGATCATTTCCGACATTACGAAAATGAAACTAACTTTGTCTTTATCTTTAGCAACGCATACATTCAGATTTCTGTAGATTTCAGTTGGTAAAGAAGTGTGAGGACATTTAACAGGCATGTCATAATCTTACCTCATTCAAGTCGATATCGAGTGTCACAGTCTCGGAGGAGACAATGAAGACTGACTGACACTTTACCAAATACTTACCAAACCCATCTAGAAAACACCACGCGCGGCGCACGCTCCGCGGTCGTAGGCTATCCTGGGTCCTAAAGATCTTGGTTCAAAGGAATCCTACAGAAGTCAGTTCCAAATGTCCGGATAGCAACATCCCGGTCAAATCTCCATGGGTAAAAACACGAGTTTATCAAACATTTGGGTAAAAAAAAATCGCACTCATATTTCACTTGGGTCCAGGTGCCAATTGTTGAATTGGGCTTGAATCATTGTAAGCTAAATGAGCCTCGCATTTTTTTTATCAAAAAAATTGACATTTGCAGACAATTGCAGACATGACATTACATTTCAGGTGAAAATTACACCACATTATCACTTACAAAAAAAAAAAAAAAAAACAGAGCATGAAACACCAAAAAAATACCAGAGCATGAAACACCATATACAGTTACTTCCCCTTGTCGCATTCCACGTATTTCCATAATAATAACAGGAATATTAGAAGTAGTTCCAAGTTAGTTGTGGGAGCATAATATGGCCAATATGGAGGTGATTATTTTCTCTTTTTGATAATGACGCATATGTTGTGCTCACAGACAGTGTGCTACTGAGGGACTTTGTTACGTTTGGCTACTGTATGAGGTTAAAAAAAGGCCAGTACATAGGAACCTTTCTTAGTCCGTATGTTCAGGTCGGTTGTATTTATTTGCAGGGCGTGCGTACATTAGATTCACAATTGACTGATAGTAAAAGTACGTGCGTAAGTGCAATGAAGCCTCCATAGACAGTAAAAGAAACGTTTTTTACGTAACTCCCGTAACTCCCATTGATTCTCCGCTCGCTTCGGTTGCGGCATAGAAAGCGCCACCCGGTCTCTGCACCACCCTATTGCTGGTAACGTTTGTTATATGATACGAATCACATACTTTAAGGGACACATACAAAAATGACAAAGTGTTAACACTGATACTTACATAATATGGATTAATTGGTTAACATTAAATGGCGACGAGTGCCAGTTAAACGTCAGCTAATGTGTAGCCTTTTGCTAAGTAAGGTGGTGGACTCCTTTGCCCATTACAGTTGTACGGTGTCATAATAATAATAGGTGCATTCATTTTTCCAGCTAAACATCAAAACCAGTAAGATGGACAAGCGCAGGATAACACAAGAAACTTTCGACGCAGTCGTTAGGGAAAATATTGAGGACTTCGATATGGACCCCGAAGATGCATTGAGGGAGGCCATCGAGCAGTTTGAATCTCAAGGTAGCCTGACATAAAATTTGAATTTACAGATTCACAATTCACAATTCACAATTCACAATTAAAGTCTCGTTTAAGGTGTGGATCTCAGCAACATCGTAAAAGCAGTACCTGATTCCTCTGATGACAAAACGGGTGATCAGGTGCACGAGGTCCTCCAGGTTCGTCTTGAATATAAATGGATGACAGGTCATAAGTTGGAACATTATTGATATTAATTACAGATTACTGACATTAATATAATCGATTGTAAATAGATTAGTAAGGATCACTAGTTTTCTTTTCTTCATTTTTTTTAGAAAGACTTATGCTCTCACTTTTTTTCTCTGGAAAGGTGCTGGAATCACTCAGAATCGCAACTCTTGCACCATCAGAGGAAGCTGACATCACAGATGACCTTAAGCGCTTTACTGAGCAGTGCTCTCTTGGATTTGCCCAAAGGCACTTAGCTGCTCAGAAGGATGCCTACCCTACAATCCTCTCATGTTGTCAGAAGTCACTTCATAGTGATACCGTTGCCCTGTCGTCTGCCCTTTCTGCCCTTTCGTCCCTGAGTGATGGACAGCCTGACTTACTAGATGAACAAGGACGGAACTTCCTTATGTCCACCCTGTGTGTGCATGAGGAAGACCCTACTCTTACATGCCTTGGGGTGCGGACAGTACGCCACTGCTGCTTGAAACATGAACAGAACCGGCAGGACCTGGTGAAAGCTGGAGTGCTGGCGCTTCTCACGGGGGCAATAACACGCCACAGTGGGCATGCAGAAGTGGTACGAGAGGCCTGCGCTGCTCTCAGAGTGATGACCTTTGACGATGATGTCCGGGTGCCATTCGGACACGCTCATGAACACGCCAAAATGATTGTGCTGGAGCACGGTGGCCTGAAAGTCATCATTCAAGCGGCCAAAGGTATGATCACACATGTTGGAACTGGCAATAAATTAGATCTCTTTTGAAACTGTTAGTAGTCTTTGTGTGGGGTCAAAATGCAAAAAAAGGGAGTTACCTTGCTGAAGATATCACAGTAGTGGGGACACTGGCCAAACATGTACTGAAAGACGTTAACTGGCTGGATTTCTAACATCAAAGTATACAGCACTAAAGAGGCCTAGCCTACATCTCTTTGTAAGCCCTGTCCTTGACAGGACAGGACAAGACATCTTCTCCATTGATTCCCGTATATGCTCTTATGCTGTTTTCAAACTCTTAGTTTTATGAACATTTAATTGGTCAACCATGCAGAGTGAATTTGAATTAGATTCCTCCGTTAACATGGTGAGATGGAAAATGTAACCATGCCGTATTTGGTGTGGCCTAATTGCAAATGTGTCTGCAGAACATCCGCAGAATACCCCTGTCCTGAGTGAGCTGTGTGCCACACTGGCTCGATTGGCTGTGAGGAATGAGTTCTGCCAGGACATTGTGGACCTGGGAGGCTTGAAGTTTATGATCACCCTGCTGGCTGACAGCTTGGATTGCCAGGTGAGATTTGAATCTGATAACTTGCATTGTCATCACTGGTTGCAGCAGTGTTTGGTGTTAGATGTGCGGGTGTGCATGTGTGTCTGTGTATGAGAGAGAGAGAGAAATACAGTATATATAGACTCTCTCTATTAGAGAGAGATTATTTTAATACTTTTAGCACCCTGTGAAATCAACTATACATTTGCCTCTTAAATGAAACCAAAAACCAAACCAAGTCTTGTGTTGTCCTGACGTTTTGTTTTGTAATGTATTGTATTATTTGTTAAAAGGAACTTGTGAGACAGGTCTTGAGTGCCATCAAAGCTATTGCAGGAAATGATGACGTCAAGGACGGTGTCGTTAACGCTGGTGGCGTGGAGCTTATTGTCATGGCAATGAACAGGCATATGTCAAACGCACAGGTAACTGTTGTTCGATGAAGTCTCCTTCATTTAGGTTGATGTACAGGCCTAATCTCTGTTAATGTTACTATTGTTGCTACTGTTGATGTATAGGCCTAATCTCTGAGAATGATACTATTGTGTTAATGTCTGTAATATGTTGAATAACTGACTCTTCTTAAAGGTGCATATGTAACTGTCTTTTTGTAACTATTTTATGTATACAGTGTTGGAACTTGGGATTTGTTTTCTTACCTTAAACCATGTTGCGTCACTCTGATTTGCTTTCAGATTGTCAATATCTGTTTGTATCGCTTACTTGCCACAGGTGTGTGAGCAGGGCTGTGCAGCCTTATGTGTTCTGGCACTGCGGAAACCCAACAACTGTAAAGTGATCATGGAAAATGGAGGTGCTCTCGCTGCAGTGCAGGCCATGAAGACCCACCCAGGGGAAGTGAATCTACAGGTGTGAATAGTGTAAATGCATATAAATTATACAGTGCCCTCCATAATTATTGGCACCCCTGGTTGAGATGTGTTTTTTAGCTTCTAATAATTTTTTTTTTTCTA
>JASCQY010000080.1:360797-371575 GCA_030264315.1 Sardinella tawilis | reverse complement strand
ACATACGCGCACACACACACATACACACACACGCACACACATACACACACGCACACACATACACACACGCACACACATACACACACGCACACACATACACACACGCACACACACACACACACAAAGTAGGCTATGTCCCATTAGGCCTATTCTTATAATTCTATTAGTTGCATTAGTTCTCTCTTCTTCACACACACACACACACACACACACCACACAGAGAGAGAGAAAGAGAGAGAGAGAGAGAGAGAGAGAAAGAGAGAAACCTAGCCTACTTAACAAGATCGTACAGTTAGCCTAATTCCCAGGTATTTGATTAAGCCTTTGGACCGCTTGAATTCAACTTAATCCATGTAATGCACGGGCCTACCTGTTAGCCTACCTTTTGCCTGATTTTATATAGCCTATGTTACCCATGACCTTTTATCTTGACTGGAATATCGATAATCTTGTTCTCTGTTTGCAGAAATCTACACAACACTACAGTATCTGTCCTGGTCATCTCCATTCTGAAAGGTTTTTTTTTAATTCGATATGTAATGACATTTTCTTGATCGAAGTTCAGCAACACGCAACAACATCCAAATCTATTCAAATCTCCGGGCCTAATTAGACATAAACATTACGCATAGCTTAGGTTACCCCTAAATAGTAGCCTGTGTTGGGGATAAATCCAAGCAGACCAAGAAGCCATGCTGAATTAAAATCCATACTGAATGAATCTGATTAATTAACGAGCAAATATTATAATACTCCTTACAGTGTGGTCACGTGGGTAAGCTATTTGAAGGGCGTGGGGCTTTTGCATATAAGTATAGCCTATGGCTTACAACCAACCCAACCCACCCCAACCCAACCCAGAGAGACTAAATTAGCCTAACATGCTACATGTGGATGTGTTATTAATCTATAGGCATATTGTGTGATAGAATACATGTAGGAAAAAAACAGCTTTTTCGCTTGTTAAGCTGTTCATCCTCAAAGGTAAATTCAACCAGCAGCAGTAGCCTATATGCACTGCAGCCATACAGTAACAATGCGCCAGAAATATCGCCACCCATAGGTTGTGTGAACTGGTGGCCATTTGTGGACAGTCCGTGTTTAACCGATGAGCGTCAAGGCCAGTTGTTAAGGCTAATATCTTCTGTTTTTAACACTGAAACAACTGTCGAGATGTAGGCCACCGTCACTAAAAGCCAATCAAAAGCAGAAATAGATAGCATACGCCTAATTAGGCCAGCTGCTCAAAACAGCTGATAGAGAAAGGTGGAATGTAGACTGTACAAGCAGATGCTTAATCACAAGAGGGAAACTATGTTTGCTCGATCGACATGTTGAAGTAAGACAGCAATTATCGAAAAAAGGCTTTAAAATAAGCCCTGGTATTTCAGCACTATAAACCAGGCTATGAGTTAGTGGGCTACTGCATAAAACAGACCAAAGCATTGCATTATCATTTTATAGAAGGCCAATCATACTTAAACAATATAAAATCTACTGGCATGCCATTGGCCCCGACGTATAATCAACCTCCATTTTTTTCCACAACAATATTTTATAATTTCAAATATCTGCATAACCAGATGCACCTGAAACCTGGGACTACGAAATGGACAGAATAGTTGCCTATGCATTCGATTGGCTAGATGCCAAACATTGTGGTGAGCCAAGAGAAAATGTTCTGGAAAGTTTGAAGCCTTAATCTTATAATGTAGCGAGTGGGCTATTCAACCGTCAGCACAGAGTAGTGCATGACAACGCCTCTCAGAGGGATGTGCAATTTTCAGAAATACTCTTTCAATGGCCATAGGAAAAAAACAACAACATTGATAACATTTTAATGTAATTGTTTAGGCTGCACCTACGTTACAAACGCAGTATACGGTTATTAGTATTTTACAGATGTTTCATTTTCAAATAATCAGTGAATCGCGAATAACAGACATTTTAGCTTTTGTGTTTACAGAAATTATTGTGGATCAGCTTCTATTGAAAATGTGTCAAATGAGATTCTAAGATCCGAAGTCTTGTTGATTCCAGTTCTTAAATTTGAGCTCAGCAGCTGGTCTTAATCCGTTACCCTACATATTTCTGATCAGATAGCCTTTGACATTATTTTGTTGGATATTGTTACAGTAATTGTTAAGATAACAATTAAACATAGCCTATGAGTGGTAGGTTATTGCTAATATATTTTCAAATATCAGAAAAAAAGTATGCCTTGTAAGATTATTATGTTTGAATGGCCAAACTTGCAGATTAGCCTACTTGCAGTATAACTGCAATATGTAAAACAAACTTGCACTGTAAGAAAGTTTTGATGAGATGAAAATGAAGCCTGAGACACACAACAGATAGGAGTGAAGATTCCCCTCAGTTTACAGTAATCAACAGATGCTGCTCTTAAACCTCATTGTATTTTCATGGCTTGTATCTTGTATGGTTGCACATAGTGTTTTTACAGGTCTAACCTTTGCCTGGACTAAAACTTTCAGGTGACATTCTGCCCAGTAAAATGGTTCAAAGTGAACTAGAATGGTTGTCACAGGTTCCAGGGAGAAATGAAATAGTTTCAACTATGACAAGTCAATACATTGTTGGAAACATAACTGACATCATTTAGAGTAAAATAATTATATTTAGCCTATACTGTAGGTTTAAATTAGATGTTTGTCTATGCCTATATGACTGTTGATGAAAAATAATGAACCACAGCATAGTTCTGATGTTCAGTAGCAATAAATGTATTCATAGCAATTAGTTTAGCAGTAACCTGCAACCACAATGGAGTACAGTATCTGGTATCTGTGTGTTTTGTGGTATGGCAAGGTATCTGTGTGTATGGTATCTGTGTGTTAAGGTATGGCTTGGTATCTGTGTGTTACTGCATTGCGATGGTATCTGTGTGTTCCGTGTTACGGTATTGTGATGGTATCTGTGGTATCTCTGTGTTTTACGGTATCGCTATGGTGTCTGTGTGTGTGGTATCTGTGTATTTTACGGTATGGCTATGGTATCTGTGTGTATGGCATCTGTGTGTTACGGTATTGCAATGGTGTCTGTGTGTGTGGTATCTGTGTGTTACGGTATGACTGGTATATCTGTGTTTTACTTTATGATTCAGATAACACATACATGTAAATGCATGATCCAAACTCTGTACCTGTTGAAAGGCCTGAAATAGGCCTAGATATTTAGATATCCTGAATGTCTCCTGTGCTCTGTTTTGATTGGTAATTCTGAAATCTTAAAGTGTAATGTTCAATTAAAATGGCTCAGTTTTCACATTTCTCTTTCAATCCCACATTGGCATGGAATCATTTGGACAGGCCTATATGCTGACAAAATACAGGTAGGCCTACAAGATAATAAATGGTTGATTATTAATTCTAACATCGTGTCTTCTCAAGCAAATTCCTTTATCAAAAATGTACCTCCTTCTGTTCACTGAAAACAGAAATGTTGAAGCCTTCCAAAAAGCTGTGATACTGAAGGCTAATGTAAACAGCACAATATCAATGTAGGCCTACTTTAACTTATTCTGGTGAGGCAGGCATACCGTAGCTCTAGACCAGCTTCCCCAGAGGATATGACTGTGCATAGCCTACTTGAGTGGAAATGGGCCATAATGAGGCATATTTTTTCAAGCCAGACTAATTTAATTGGAAAAAAAAATGACGAAGCTTAAAAACTACATGCAAACCATGGAAGATTAGATAACAAACCTGAGACCATAACTGAAATAATTGACAATAGGAAAAGTCTGTCAGTGAGCTGAGATTCTGAGGTATTGTGTAGTGTGTGTAAACACTGAGTTCTGTCTTTATTTGCACACGCATTGAATTCGCAAAATATAATTTGCCACTCTGTCTAACATTACATGAACTTTGCTTCCTATTGAATTTAGGACCTGGTGCTGTTTCAGAACTAGTCACACATATTTGGGCACAATATTCTTAATAATTCCCCTTTGCAAGTGGGTCATGTATGTGGCTCTGGTATATCTTGGTGTTGGTATGGTCTGATACCTATCCGTATTGTGCTGACCTGTCAGGGCAATATTATCTGCTGATTTACATGTAGGCCTACCTTTATACATGTCTCTGGTGCAAACATGGGCCTTAGGTCTCAAGCATACTGACTGCACATGTAACATGTAATCAGCATGGAAGTACAGTAATAAAGTATCTTGGCTATGTGCTAGACACTCCTCTCTTAAAGAACAAGACGTGGCAACCACAAGTCATTTTCTCCTGTGCCAACATACTGTGCCAACATACATTTTTCACATCAGCAATTTTGCAACTGTTACAATAATTCTGCTTTTCATTACTAAAGTTCCCCATGAAGAAGCAATGCAATGCAGTTTTGAAAAAGTTTGCTCTCCCAAAATGTCTTTTGTGCTGTACTAAAACTATGAAACGATATGCAAAACTGTTTGACCTTTTCCTATGTCAGACTAACTAACCAGCATGGATTCTGGACTGTATCCTAGCCCAGGTGCACATTTACATCCCAAGTACAGTCACTGTAGAGAAACAAATGAAAGCATGTTCAAGTGAAGATGTGCTGATTCCAAGTGTGTGAGGTTGGTTTCAACCACTGAAACCAGGACTATGTTAAGATTGAACTTAAAAATAGCCCATGGTTATGTGTATAACCAAATTTGCATGTTTTGTTATAGATGATGCAAGCATTCATCATTTTGTTCAATCTCTGATATTCCAAGTTACAGATGCGCCTTGGATTTGTACGTATTGAAGAGAGAGTTTGATAAGCAAAGCAAAACTAATGAAGAAGCAGTAGCTAGTAGGCTACCTAAGTGTGACTAATTTTGGCTAAGATTGACAGTAGCCTATTTGCAACTAGCGTGTGAGCAACAAAATAGCATAATTTATATATGTATACCAGAAATAAACTTTTGAAAACAAATTGTGTTTACAATAAGTAGTCCAGGTATAGGCCAACATATTATTTTTTTTCTTGTAAAAATAGACTTAATAAATAGGATAACATTTGAAGCATGTAAGTAGCCTATAATAAAGGAGATTCGAGATAAAAATTAATGTTGTAACTAATTGTTGTTACTATTAGGCCTACGCCTTGGCACTATGCCCGTGGAGAACTGCCATAGCCTATTCAGTGAAAATTTTATTAAATCCACGCTAAATAATACAAACGCTTTAAAGGGACTAATTGAAATAAACTTCCACCTATAAACCTAATGGCTGACATACAAGTCGTTTCTCTTAAACATTGAAAACATTGTCTAACATAATGCAAAAGAATAGTTGAAAAAAGCCTACATAAAAAAAACATAATTGTAAAGTAAACTTATGTGAAAGTTTTTACCAGTACCGAACATTATTAACCCAAGCCCAGTGATAATAAATAAACTTACGTTGATTTCCATGCAATACCAGAGAGAGATGTTGGTTCTTTGCTTGCCATGTGGGAAAAGACTGATTCCTGAGCAGCCTTTGAGTTTTAATTCGAAGCAGGCTGGATTTTATGATAATAAGGCTTGACACCAACTTGTGCATCATAATAGCGGGGGTCAGATTCGCGCCTTGGTTCCCATGCCGTTCCTGCGGTCAAGTTCAAGCTCACAACTGCAGCCATGCCTTTGCAGGGACTTGTAGCGCATTGCCATGCAAGACGTGTCGCCAGCTACACAACACAGGACGAGGGGTTGTTGGCCCTTTCAGAAATCGCACAACTTTTGGGACAGGCTGTGTGGCTATGTAATTTACCAAAAGTAAAAGAAAAAATCGAAACGAAAGTAGATGCTAAAGATACTGTATAAATATTATCACAAGCAAATTCATCAACGTATGGCCTAGGCTATATTGCATTTTTATCTCTTTATTCTTCTTCTTCTTCTTATTATTATTATTTTTAGAACGAATCAGGAACGAATAAAGATATGCCCCAATTAAGTTAGTGTAATCGAATGTGTATACCCTACTCATTGTCCCTTTTTATTAACTCCACATTAAATTTTATGCATTGCTACAAAACATATCAGGCAATGGCATAAATGTAAGGCCTAGTTCGTTGAAGTTGATTACCTTAGTTGAGACAAGTTCATCTGAACTAGCATTTTAGAAAATCACATGTAAAGGAGTAATTCACATCCACCTTGGCACATTTACATTCACCTTTGTGACATGCTCTTAAACTTCAAATTGTTGTATGCATGTGAATGCAAAAATGAAACCTTGTTTGCCAATTGAATATGAATCATTGCTGCATCACACAGTGCAGACTCTCTCCCAGAATGGAACCCACTGACTATCTGCATCATGGTAGCTACAGGAGTCTGACATAAATCCTGAGATCTCTACGCTCAAAATATCTTAACAATCATACAATGCATTTAGATTAAGATTTAGAATTCAGTATTGAGCTCTTCGATTTAGAATCAGGTCTTGATTTCCACAGGAATCAAAACATTATTTAGTTGATTCCTCTCTCCACTGAAATCTAAACAGAAAATCTTTAAATTCTCTTCCTGATTCTACTTGCAGAATAATGGTTCTTTGAGTTTCTCCTACAGTACAGTAGTTCTCACTCATGCACCTGGGCATCACCGAAACAGACATTCACATTCATATGTTTTTCCCATGTGCTCTGTGTTTTTCTCTGTTTTTTTTTCATACAAAGTTGCAATCCTGCAAATGTCTGGTGCAATTACAGAAACTGATGTTCATTAATACACAGCAAAGTGAATGACACCTATATACTACATGCGAGTGTGGGAATCTGTGTAGGTTGCATTGATGCCACAGCAGCATTGCATATGTGTGTTTCAGTGTGTGACTGGTGTCTGGCTGTGTGTCTGAATGCGCATAAAGGAAATAAGGGTGTTGGTTAGCTCTCAGACAGCAAGCTCATCTGCATGTATTTAAATGAGCCGTGAGAATCATTCATCCACCCAATGACTTTGGTCTCACATGTGCTGCAATCTGCATGAACACACACACACACACACACACACACACACACACACACACACACACACACACACACACCAAAAAGGAACTAGACTGAAATTTTACAAATATCTCTAGCTATTCCTACTAGCTGCTACATTGTGTAAACCCAAAACCCCACACAAAACGTAACCAGTGCTACATATTGCATGTCTGATGCAGTGTCTTCATTAAAATCTATTATGCACAGGCCACACTGTCTGCTAAACGTTCTACATATTCGGCAAGGGATATTAATTCTTTGAAAATATAATCGATATTGAACATTTTCTATCCATTGGCAGGAACAATTGTCACGTCTTCCAAGCTCATAATAATCATATTTCTCCTTGCTCTGATACTCCTCTTTTACTGTAAATCATGACTTACAGTAAGACCCGCCTTTTCTCCTTGGCCTCCCCTGCTTCCTAGCTGTCCATCTCTTTTCTCTTCTTTATAATCAAGTGTTTTCTGTATTGTTGTCATTTAAGCCGTTTAGTGCTTGTCAAATGTATCTGTGTTCGTCTTGCTTACTTTTTCTGCTACTACACATGTCTGTGCTTGCTTTTCTATATTTAGTTTGTTTCTGCTTTGCTTTTATCTCTATTTTTTTAATGTGCTTTGTGAATTAAATTTGCTTTACTTATTTACTCTAGAAGTAGAAAAGAACCTTTGGGTTCCAGCAATGCCCTCCCTCTGGGAGCATCAAGGTCAAGTTCAAGCTGGCTGCTGACTGAAACTGTAGTGAACTCTGATTCACAAACTGTTTCTTGTACTTGTTTTTGTCTTGATGTGCTTAAGACGGAGAACAGCACTCTGACCAGATCATGTTCAAATGTTCTATCCTACCCCCCCCCCCCCCCCCAAAAAAAAAAAAAAAAATCACAGCTGAGGGATCTTTTTAAGATCTGTGTCAATTAAAAATCCAAGTAATCAGGCATCTATTGTTCACTTATACCATGTAGCAAGTAACAAGCAACAGTTTGCCATTATTTTAGCGATCCAGTTATCAAACAAATCTTCAAATCAACTTTATTTTTATTTTATTTTTGATTTGAAGAATAGAATTAATAGAATGACATTTCTGATTGGCCAACAAACAAACACCAGCTAGCATACTGTGCCAGTGCCAATGTAGCTCTAAGAGGCTCTTGGAAGGTTTTGCATGGCTCTCAGGTCTCTAGTTCAACACTTCAAACCCAAACTATTGCTTTCAAGAAACACTCTTTGAGATTATCACTGAATGACTTGATGAAACAGTACACTAAGCCTCCTGGACTCTGGAAAATATTTGGAATTTTATGGGGATGTCAAGGCCAATACATATTTGATACATGTTTGACAATACCGTTGTGCATTGGCATGTAGCCTACATGTACAATGCATAACGGAAAGTCCTTTCTTGTTCATGTTATTTACTGTATGCGTTTTATCCATAAAGTACAGATACAGCAGATTGTATACTGTCACCTCATGCATCTTTGGAAATAAAGCAAGTGAAGGACATTTATCCATTAATGTTGTAGCATTAAAACCAAACACCCCCACACCAGTCATCACATTTGTTTAAAAGGCAATTTAGATATTTATAGAAGATATGCCAGTTCCTTAATGCTAATCAATATTTAGAAATGAGACATGTGCCAAAAGAATGACTTTTATCTTTTTGTCTACGGCACAGTCTATCTGGACTCAGAAGCTTGTGTTAAAATTAAGATGCTATCTACAGTAAGCAACATCATCTTAATTAGCCTACTAGTGTTCTCAGCTGCACTGCCAAACCCCACCAGTCTGTGGACTGTGGTGACGGGCCCGATGGTGGCTCTGGCATGTGCTCGTGGTTGTGACCGTGGGAACGGCGGCGATTCAGACATCACAGTGACAGTGATTTGTCTCACGGGGAGGTAATTGGCTCACTCAGACAAACCCCCTCTAGTCGTGCTTCTGAGTCTGACCGCCCAGTGAATGGTGTCTGCCTTCATGACCCTTTTGACCCTTAGGAGAATAGACGTTGGCTGCTATACACATGGAGTCGCAGCTATTGTCACCTTTTATTTCTGCTGCTGGTTTTCTTTTTTTTTTTTTGGTATTTTTTCCACATACCCCAAAAACCAAGAAACAGAAGAGCTTTTTTAGTCTGTTTAATTTTGTTCATTGGGTGTCGCCATGTCATTTAAATGTGTGAAACCGCATCTTTGCATTGACCCAAAAAAACAAAAATATATCACACCTTATTTCATATACTGACTGACAATTAATATAAACTTAATAAGCAACTCAAATATCTGTAAAATCAATACCCGATATGAATATGACCAATTATGTGATGAATATTTTCGAATGTCAGTCACTGCTTAAACTGTTCTCTGTGGATATCAGGCCACAAAGGTGATGTGCTGATCAGCACTAGCGTGCTCTGGACATTTTTCGTGTAGCATGGAGTTTTTTTTCCATGCAGTGGCTCCGAACCACATACAACAAGATAACAGCCTTTAGAATCATTTCAAATGCCTGCAGCTGTTCTCTGTGGTGACTGGCTGCTCAGAAGGCTGCTTGTATGGAGGAGAAATGAAAGTCATGGCCATGGGCTTGGAGCTTTAAGTTTTACTAACTTCCTTGGGCAGTCTTTTATTCCACGAGGACTGCCTAGACTTGTTAAGTTTTCATTAGTTTCATTAGTGGGTGATTGGAGTGAATTGGAAAGCCATTTTGGTGGCAAGTTGCTGTTGTTGTGACCCAATTACAACCTTGTTTAGCCTTTTATAGACTTGTCCTCTAATAGGGAAATAAAGACTTCACCACACTTTACTCCAAAGATCAAAAGACTTGAGTCATGAATGCAGATTGAGTTGAGGAAATGTGTGTGAGTGTTTGCAATGTGGGGTGATGACCTCTAATTGATCATGGGTGAGCAGGACACCACTCAAGCGGTCAGGCTACTTAAGTGACCCTTAGGGTTGAAGGTCGAGCTTGTTGATGAACTGAAGGACACTGACCTCTCCTCATGCCACTGATGGCTCATCAGCACATCCCTGCCTCTTCATCACTGGTCAAGCTGGACATGGACATGGTCAGTCTGCTCACTGGTGCCTGATTGCTCTTTCATGGGGTCACGCATGGGCATTGATCCTTCAAGTGAACAATGAAACTTCAAAGGGCCACAATCAATAAAATGATAGGTCAGACCTGATAACATGATAATAGTTTAGTATCAAATATGGAAAGGTATCAAACACTGTATTCCATATATTGTTCGGTACATATAAATGTTCTTTATGTGGCACTGCAGTGCCCTATTCTATTCCATATTGTGAAATGTAACTAGTGCGTCTCACAGTCATTGCAAATATTATATGTTGAGACATTGCTTAGATGAGTCATTCAGTCTGCATAAGCAGCGGAACATCTCTTCAAATCAACGTGTGCCTGTTTTATAACTGATATTCCAAATCAAGTCAAACACCTCCAGCGCCACTTCATGAGGTGTGACTATCAGACAGCCGACAGGACTGGGCTGGGCTGAAGAGGGTAGCCGTGAGAACGTCGGCCCTCGAACCTCCCAGCCTGTCCTCGTCCAGACACCCTCTTAGCGAAAGCTCCTCAGGCTGCACCCTGGGCCCCCTCTACACCCCAGACCAGACCAGACCAGACTCCCAGCTGCTCAGTGCCACGTCTGCCCTAGTGAGGGGCCTCGTCTAGTCGGGGTCTGACACCCCCCTTCCCAACACACACACGCACACACGCACACACACACTCGCACTCACACACACACACACACTCGCACTCACACACTCACACACACAC
>JASCQY010000080.1:294803-314651 GCA_030264315.1 Sardinella tawilis | reverse complement strand
CGGTCCAATCCGATTCAATGATACATGCTAATTTGGAGCTAAAAGTGATATCGCCAGACTCAGAGAAGGACTGGATGTACAGGAGAAAGGTATGGCTCAATTAATTAACTCGAGGGGAGATGGAAAATTTACATATTTTCACAAATGGTGGCGTGTTGCTTTAAGGCACAGATATGAAGAAACGCACAAATCACCCAACAGGTGTAATTAGTCAACAGGCAATGGCGCCTTACCTCCCCCCATGTAATCAGGTTTGAACCCTGGTGGCGGAGGACCACTGTGACCTTCCTGGCCATGCTGCCAGTTTCCATCCCCAGGGAAACGTTCCTGCCCTTGGCCCTGTCCATGGGTTGGCCCGCACAGGAACATCTTGTACACACCGTAGGCCACAAGCAGCAGCAGACCCACCACAATCAGACCCCCGGCGCTCTCTCCTTCCCCTGATGGGTACTGCCCATAACCCGAGCCAGCTCTCTGCTGCTGGCCCCCATGGTGGTGCTTGTTGCCTGAAAAGCCATTGAAGAAGCTGGACGCAAATTGGGAGAAACCATTGGAGCCCCAACCACCCCCTCCTCTTCCTCCTCCTCCACCGCCACCCCAGCCCTGGTGGGAGTGTCGGCTACGGCCCTCCTCCGTCAGCTCCAGGGTGTACTCTAGACCACAAGAGCCTCTCAGGATGTAGGGGTCGTCAGGGTGATTGAAGCCTTCGCAGCTCACCTCGACGCGTCCAAACCGGTAGGCATTGTCCATGTCTGCTTTGCACTCCCACTGAGGGGGGAACACACAGAAGGAAGTGCTTACTATTAATAGCATCGCCATGTAACATTCGACAGACTGGGCTTCTGGACTGGACAAAAAATGTACATCAGCATAGGCCTATTACCAATTTTGGTGACACTCGGGATCTTAAATATACTGATGTCTACATTCAGCTACAGACATGCAACAAGTTCACTAAACAAACAACCTACCTGAGCGTCAATTCCATCCCAGCCTTTGTTTTGACACTGAACCACTTCAGGAATAAAAGATCCGCAACCCGCTGATCCCCCAACACACTGCAGCTGTGGCACGGGGCTTGTCCGCCTAGCTGTGGTAACTCTTCCTTTGTACAAGGTGAGAATCTGAACATCACGCAGCAAAACAGCTCCTGCGACGGTGTGCAACAATAACGTTAGTTCAGACTCAACCAACAAGAATAGACAAATCGTGAGCTTCCGACAAAATATCGCTAAATCGGTTAGTCTTTAGAGATCTAAAAGCGAACACAATCAACTTCCTTAACATGTTGCTGTTATTATTTAGACTACTTCCGCAATAACAGTAACAAACAAGTTCCGTTAACGTTCATTTTGGAAAGAATCTCACCTTCATTCCAGCATCTGATGTGTGGAAGAAACAAAACAATTAACGACAAAATAACTAAGTTTATGGTCGCCATTGTCAGTGTGAAGAGGAAGACTTGTCACACGCCTGCAACAACTTGTAAAAGATCTACCCAAAAGCTTTGTTACTTCTGAGCTGTCACTTTGCCTGGCTGATGCAAAACTTTGTAAATACTCCTATTTCCTCATCGTCATTCTCTGAGTTCTTCTTCGCTCTACACTAGTGAACTAAAATTGAACTCTTATGCAACAGCGCCACCTATATTATTGGAATGAGATGAACTACTTACATACAGCAGGCCAGGAGTGTCCAACCCTTTTCTCCAAGAGCTACTTCGAAAAATCAGTGACCGAGAGCTACTTTCTTACATCTGTATTAATACTGATAGTCCTGGAGATAAATGTTGCATCCTTTACCATCTTACACACTTGCAGCACAGTACAAACACTGGTGTGCACAACCAACATCAATTCTCATCAGAAAGCGGTAAAACTGGAATCATTTTCCAGACAGACAGGGCAGCATGTTTTAAAAAAAAGTATTTCATGGATTTTAACAGGTTTAATACCATAGTACCTTTTGTGTTATGAGATTTGTTTACATTTCCTTTGACTATTTCTAGAGCTAATCTTAAACAGTTTGGCGAGCTACCTGACATAGGCCTATGTCATAGGCACTAAACCAAAGTTCTTCTATGGCGATTAAACTGTCTTTGACTGATCATCCAAAAATAGCCTACATTTCAGTGTGTTCTTACACTTAAAAATTCTGCAGTCTGTCACTGATACCCAGTTTTAATGGCTGGCGGCTGGTGCAAGTTTTTAATAAATTTAGTGGTTACATAGGCCTACTGTAAGTCTGCAATTAAAAGCCTATAACAGTACACCGGCAAATTAACAATTCTGCCTACAATTTAACTTAAATTACCATTAGGTGGCACTGTTCCCTTCAGCCAGCCATGCCAAGAGACCTGCAGCCAGTCCTCAGAAATGTTTAGCTAGACAAGGCCCACTGTAGGCGTTCTGCAAAGGCCAGTGCAGAAATTGAGATGAACATTCCAAAAGAATCATGTATTAAAGAAATTAAATTGTACATCTTCATAATAATACTTTGCAGACATCAGGATCTCTGTACTGACTCTAACTTAGAGCCTACTGGACTAGGCCTACCTATTTTATTTAGCCTTGGTAATAATGTGTGTATAGGCTACCCTCTGTCTGGTGATCAGAATATTCTCCTCCTCCATACCTCTTCCACATAGCATCAGTCAAAATATACGGTAGGCTACCTCATTTATGGGTTTCCTTTATTTTGACTTTGGGCGTTTGCAGGATAAACCTTTTGTAAAACTGTGAAATAGGCTAACGCCCGTGCTATGGCTAGGCCTGTAGTTTTAGATGTGAAACTCTTCTTTTGCTGATGATAGCTTCTCTCTTGACACTCTCTCGGTCATCTTGAGGAAGGCACCTGGTTTACCAACAGACATTAGAGACTTTGCATACAGTGAACTGCTTTTGGCTGCTTTTCTTACACTTTCTTTCATTTAACCAAAGAGCATTTGAGATGACTACACCACACCATGCTGGTTATCAGAATGCCAAATGCAACACATTTTTATTTGTGGTTATTCTCTTGTATAAATGTATAAATCTGAGCCTGGACATAAGCTTCAGCATACCCAAGTAAAAAGCAAGAGCACAGATATGACTCTGCTTAGACTTTCTGTGATCCTCTAACAGACAGGCTGCAGATGATGCCATTTACAGTTAGCAAGTTGCACATGACCATATGGCAGCTACTTCTGATCCAGATGTGATCAGTGATGTAAACATCCTCAGATGTTATGAAGTGCTTGAGCATACCGTATCTCATTCTTTGTCTCTGTTCGCATCCCTCTGTATGGGAGACTCCAAACACCTCACCACATACTTGTTGGTCTCCAATGTACAGTAGGCTACAGTTTTGGATCATTGCCTAGTTTGAGGTGGCCAGTTTGCTACCTGGTCAGCCAATGGTGCAGGTCTGCCTGGCCCTGCCTGCATCACCTCATGTGCACTTGCTTATGCAACCTCCACCTCTTTGGCTGCACTAATCTGGTGAGATTTAGAGCCTCTGCCCGCCTCTCTTAAATCCTGCCACGATTAAAATAGGTTTAGGCCTCAGCTTCGTGACCCGATATCTCCATCACTTTCTCCTTGAGATCAAAGTTGCTGCTGAGCAAGGCACACTGGTCAGTGATAAATCCACTGCCTCCCACAGGGAAATCCCACCCAAATGGGGGATCTCAGGATCTCAATTATCTGCTTCCCCCTTTCTTATTAGTCTCGCCGTCATCTCTCTCTCTCTCTCCCTCTCTCTCTCTCTGTCTCTCTCACTCTCTCTCTCTCTGTCTCTGTCATTTTCTAAGAACCAGTAATGTGATGTGAAGGTGCAAGTATGTAAAATACAAATTCAGTGTGAGTGAGAGCGTGAAAAACCACAATAATTTGTTTAATAAACAATTGTTTTGACCTTAATGCAGCTACTCTCTCGCCTCACCCCCACCTCCTGTCATATTTAATCAGAGATACACATGCAACAAGAGCATGCAACGTCTTTTGAAAGAGAGTTCCGCTGTTGATGTTGTACTCCAGAGTATCCGCTCAGCTTCTGCCTTGTGGCACAGATTATATGCACCTTTGGCCCGTTATTTTAATTCTCCTCTTTGTTCTCCGTATGGTGCACTCAGCAATCGTGCTGGGGATTAAAGACGCTCTCTCTCTCTTTCTCTCTCTCTCTCTCTTTCTCTCTCTATCTCTCTCACTCCCTCCCTCCCCCACACCCACCATTGACTTGAGAAGTATTATGACAGTATGTCCAAGAGCCATTGTGTCTCAAATCTGGGTGTATGTAGTCTGTTCATTTTAATCATTCCCATGAAGGCCCTGTGATTTTCTAGTTCCTGCGACTAGTACTGCTAGGCACTGCCAGTCATTGTAATGTTTGATATAGTTGATATAGTGCTATGCTGAGCAATAACTTGGAAATCATACTCAATGATTCTTTTCTTGCACTGGCTCTTTCATGTGGTGCTTTGTGGTAGGAACTAGCCTTTGAGATTGGTGGTGTATCTTCAGTTCAGATCTGGCAGGAAATGACATGACAGGAAGAGGCCAGGCTTGGCAGATCTAGAGGACAAAATTGTACATGTGTTTATGCAGTTCTATTCATTAACCATTGTTTCATTATTTCCAGAAGGTTCTTGTAAAAAAAGAAAGATTGTCTCTTACTGACCAACATTTTTCCCCTTCTTTGTGTTATCTTTTATAACTTTATAAGATGGCATGTGAGAATCAGATCTTTCTGAGTTACCTACGCAGACAGAACAGTAAAACTGGTTATTTTTACAGGCAGAGGTAATGTAGGTTACATTGAGTACCCTCTGTAAGTCTCAGACACTGGGTATAGGCTATTGTTCTCGACCCTATTTCCCAGAACAGACCTTTACGGTTAAAGGTAAAGAGAGAACAGTGACCAAGATAAACCTGAATGTCCTTTGCAGACTCTGAGTCAGGTCCAGTGGCCACACTCCTCGCATTGGCAGCTATAAACAGACAGGCAGGCAGGCTGCAGATTTAGCACTTACCGCTCCTAATCTTCTCTTTGACAAAGTTGCATTAATCTATCAATCTATACCAGTGGATTAACAAGCATCGTGCCTTTTCTCCTTGTTTGTCAGGGGCAGGCTCTGTTCCCAGGGTCTGAGTGACTGAAATGCAAAATTGAAATATTTTCATTCTGACTGAGACAGGTGTGCAGCTTTAATTAAGCTTAGAGGATGCACAGTGAAACTGGACTGACTGATTGCGTAACATCTGACTTGGCTTAGAACCTTCTGGCTAAACTTAGGTGTGACTCTAACAAAGAGACGTCATGAAGGTCATGCTGCTTAAACAGTCCCAGCACAGTGGCCCCAGGGTTGAATTTCAGCAGCAAGGGAGCAAGGGGTCTGTACTGTAAGGCCCATGGAGTGCCACAGCACTGATTCCCCACTGATTCAGTGCCACAGCATGCCGTGGATTAATAGCCTGCTGTAACCTCAACAGCTTGTCTTGTCTCCCCTGTGTATGTTGTCTCCCTTTATGCACTTATTCTTATTTTATAACTTGTATGCCTTTTGTACAGCATTTTGGCCAGTGAAAGCTATGCTTATAATAGCCTATGCATTTTAAATAAAATAGAGCCTACTGACTAACATATTTATTTACAAGAAAATTATATGAATCAGTCTGCCCATGTCTTATAACCTCCCTGCAACTTCAGGGAGCTCAATTGTGCCCAGTTTTACATGCTGACTGACGTTGACATAGGCTACTATGAACTATGTCCTGCTGCAGGCATGGGGATTTGGATCTGATCCTCCTATTCGTGGTTATTCCTGATCAGTGATATGCAGAGAGTGGTAAGTACACTTCTCATGGGGAAAAATACTGAAACAAAGGAATTCTAATCATGCTCTTTAAAAGTAACAGTTGCATGATTCAAGCCCAAACCAAAAGTGTCCATTTTATCACAGTTTTGGTAAGAGCAGGCGTCCTCTCCTGGGGCAGAACAGATGGGTGGGGGAAGAGGTGTCATGCGGTCATCACCAGCTCCTCCCTGTACCTCGCTAAGCACTGTGTGGCAGCTTCACATTTGATCTCTGAGCACGCACAGGAGGACGGTGAGATTTGCGTTCGCAGATAATTCCTTGCCTTTGGACTCCTCCATCAACAAGACAAACGCAGCGGTAAACAGTCTATTTGATTTTACTTTACTTTCGTTTTATTTTCTGATCTCCTGATGCGCTCTTTTATGCGTTGGATTGATTGAATAGGCTACCACAAAGACACTGGATTCTCCTTGACCTATCACCTGCGCTTCAAACGAGGTTCAGAGACTTTTCTACAAGATATTTCTTGCAAGTAGCCTTGTAGAGACTAGTGTGTAGTGAGAAAATGCTTTCTTTGGATTTTTCGGTTGTATTTAACTTTCAGTAGGTGAATGAATGCGAGAAAATGACACTTTGGGCAGAGTAGCCTATCCAACACAAGGCTGGCAACGTAATCCCTAATTTAACTTTGTAAACTACTTTCGATAGCTCGTTTGTTTGCTATTGATTCGTTAGCTTAGGTCTGTTTATAAATGTACAGTATGTTTAACCATGTTATCCTTTACAATGGCTTTTTGGTGAAAAGAGATAATTGTGCACATTCCTGCAAAAATGTTCTGCAGTCTATTTTGCAATGTGTATTTAAGTTATTAACGTCAGTTGGGAGAAGACAAAAAGTATGTTTGGCCCACATCTATTCCGCAATTGCATGTTCTTTAATTCTAGATCTAATTAAAAGCGCAAGAGTGAAACAAGGCGGTGGTGGGGGGGCAGTGGCGAGGGCTCAGTGTGAAAGATATCTCTCGTGTTAGGATGCGCCTTAAACCTGCTTATCCTAAACCCATAGCCCAATTAGCTTTTCACTGAAGACGCTTTTAAAAGGAGTTTTAAACGATTCCTTTATTTTGCTTAATTTAATGTAATGTAATGTAGCGTGTCGATTTGGGTAAAATAATAGGCCTAGCATAATATGTTTGCCATAAGCAAAATAATATGCACAGCCTGGGATACTACCGTTCAAAAGACTTGGTTCGCTTGGATATTTCGTTGCTCTTCAATAAAACAGACGTGAAATGGTGCGAATAGGAGTTATACCTAAATTATATTGCATCTTGTCAGAGTCAGAAGGAATGATTTTGCAGCATTTAGCCACATTTTGTAGCAATTAGCTACAGATAGGCAAATCTCATTTGTAAGAAACAGCGCATGAACATAAGCTAGAGGTTGAGGCAGTTTCAAGGTCTTAAGTTGCTTTGTACAGTAGGAGGTAAAGTTGGAGAATTGCAAAGATTGGAAGGGACTATGAGGAAGAAGACTATTATAAAGCCAAAATGACCTTCAGACCTACAGACCACACCTAAAGCATCATTAGAATTAGCATTGAGGATTCAGACAACTGATGGCATTTTCAATTGAGTGCGCAAGTTTTTGTATCTGAACTTAAGGACATTTCGTGGGAGCAGCCTGTGTATGGTATGGAGGAAAAGTCTGTCAAGCCAGTTGTTCTTGTGGGTGATGCTCCTGAAAGCATAACATAAAATCCCATCCAATTACCGGGAAAATTGACAGATAGAATGCCTAATATCTGTCACACTGTAATTGCTGCAAAAGTGGTGTTTTTTATTTCTAAAGGAATGCTTACAGAACACATTAATTATTTCAAGTTTTAAATCATCATGTAAATATTGACCTGCTCCTGTTCACAGTAATTTCATGATTATGTGCATGGAAAACAAAGTTTCCAAGCGATTCCAAACTTATGGACAGTAGTTCAAGCCAAGCCTGACTAGTTTGCTTATAAGGATTTGATTATTAAAATAACCGGTGCATTAGTAGTTAAATGAGGAGTCTTTCACTGTGAACAGTCTAGATATTTTCTCAAGCTAAATTTTGTCAGAAAAGAGGCCAGTGGTTTTCCAATAGGCCATAATAAGCAATTATTCTGTACTGCACACAGTGTGGGAAGCACTGTATGCTGATGTTGTGTTTTTTGTCATTGCCATGTGACATGCCATATGGCTAGTGCTGTCCAACCATAGGCAGGCAGTCACCAAGGACTAAGCCTTTCCAGTACAGCAGGCCAGTCTGATCATGGCAGTTGAGTAGAGTAATCTCAGATAAAGTGCTATAAGCCTTTATAGATGTTTTATAAGTGGTCATAAAAATGGTGGCCGAAAAAAAAAAAAAAATTGGAAGATCACATCATCAGATCATGACATTGTGACAAAATACACAAACAAACGGAACAGTGTACAAAACTGGATCTTAGAGAGAGTACATGCAAATTTGAGTGACTATACAGTATATCCTGAATTTATATATTCCTGACATTTCAGCATGCAAATTTGACTTGGTTGTGACCATGGTATGTCAGAGTCATAGTGTTGCTTATATTACCATGTTTAAAACTTTTGTGTTTAATCATAGACTTTAATGTCCTTTGTAGTTGTACAGATGTTCCCATTTTTAAAGACTCTTCTTTCTCTCTCTCTTTGTCTTTCTCTGACAGGAACTATTATGAGGAAACCTTTGGGGACTCCAGACCCTGTCAGGTACCAAGGCGCCTGCAGCTGTAATTAAAAGCAGCCTGCTGCACCATGCACACAGGGCCCTAGGCCTGAAACCGCGCCTGTTGGAGTCACGCAAGCTCTCCCCTCTCCCTTAGTGATGGTTCTTCGCCCCCACTCAGACATGGGCCAGTGTCAGACTCACCGGGACCCCTGGCAGACAAGAAGTCCCCGGCATCACATGCGCAAAAAACTCAGGCCATCTCGCATCCTGGGATTCTTCCTGACTTTTGTAGCACTGGTCGTGGTCGTCTCTTGGAGTGCCTTGAAGTGGACGGTAGTGCCCTCACACCAGAACTGGTTTTTCAGTTCCTCTTCCTCGTCCTTGTCCTCTTCCTCATCTGATGCCAGCCTGTTGTTGGAGACAGCGCCACACAGAACCCTGCTCTCCAGCGAACACCGCGCCAATGCCACTGCCTCCCCTGACGACCATCCCATTGCCATGCGGTCGTCAGATGAAGGTGGGGACTACCCTACGGACTTGTTCTCCCTGGAGGAGAGGAGGCAAGGCTGGGTGGTGCTGCATATGTTTGGGATGCTCTACATGTTCATCGCCTTAGCTATTGTGTGCGACGAGTTTTTCGTGCCAGCACTGACTGTCATCACGGAGAAGCTGGAGATCTCCGATGATGTGGCCGGGGCCACCTTCATGGCGGCTGGTGGGTCTGCTCCAGAGCTCTTCACCTCCGTCATCGGGGTCTTCATCTCCCACAGCAATGTGGGCATCGGCACCATTGTGGGCTCTGCTGTCTTCAACATCCTCTTTGTCATTGGGATGTGTGCCATCTTCTCCAGGGAGATCCTCAACCTCACCTGGTGGCCCCTCTTTCGGGATGTGTCCTTTTACATCATAGGCCTGATCATGCTCATCGTGTTCTTCCTGGATAACTACATCTCCTATTTTGAAAGCATTGGGCTCCTTTTGTGCTATGCCTCTTATGTCACCTTTATGAAGTTCAATGCTTCGGTCGAAATGAAAGTCAAGAGCCTTTTGGGCCAGAACCAGGTGGATGAGCTGGATACAGCTCCCAAGGTAAGTGTGGTTAATAGTGGTTAGCAGGGGAGAAGAGCCTGGGTTCAGAAAACAAGTTCACATCAGTCACCTTACAAACACAGCATCTAGTAGGGAGACATTCTGGGTGAGAATCAGCTGGTTGAGCTCACAGCTGGGGCAAAGACATGGCCACATGGTCAAATGGAAATTCTTTGCATCTGAAGGTTTTGCCTTTGCCTATGTGTCTCCTTGATCTCTCCCTCATTGTTCTGTTTTTACCCTAGCTGTGCTAGTCATTATTTCACCATTTACAGATTTTAGTAATTAATCAACTCTAAAAGTATTGGTGTTGAGAGACTTACAACCAGAGGTTCTTTCTGATTAGGGTTCCATGATAGCTTTCATTTGTAAGTCCTGGAGAAGTACCATCCAAATCCTTGGGTGGATCTTTAGGTGTCACCCCTGTGAGGTTGGCTCTGCTAGGTATATGGCACATGTTGCTGACTAAGCTTTGATTTTTGCAGGCAGGCACAGGTGATCTTCAGGCTACCCAAGGACTTGGGTCTCAGCCAAATCAGTTAGCCATACTTACTTACCAGAAGCTAGCTTACCTGCTGAATAGTTACTCCTTCTCAAATCCCCTTCCCTTACTCCTCCTCCACTGCTCCCAGCAGCTCACAAGTGCCCTTTTGGGAACCGGTGAACCTGTCTTTGAGGGCACATTTATTTATTGATTGATTTATTCATTTATTTATTGGGGGTGTCACAGACAATTCCATAAATGCGCCATACTTTGTTAATTGTCATGTCAGGTATCACTTTCATGTTCAACAAACTACAAGATATGGCGCCCTTTCAACACTTCACAAGCACAACATAGTAGTATATCATATGTTTCTGTCAATGGAGAGCATACATGCAAAAAATAATGTGTCTTGCCAGAGGATTCAGTCCAAAGAAGAGTGTCTCTCTCTGTCATTGGTACCCTAATTCCTTCCCTGTCCTGACACAGGCCTGCAGCCTTTCCTGCTCTGACATGGAAACATTGAGCTTGTCAATCAGAAAAGGGCATTCAGTAAAATACTGCAACATTTTGAGTGATAAACATTCAGAGTGATATGGACTAAAAAGGTTTTTAGTGCTTGTGGGAAGTAAGGTCAAGCTCAATACAGTATCAACCCCATTGGTAAGAAGAACCCTTAGCTTGCATGGCAAATATTCTCAGACAGCATAACACGGACCAGCCACACTCAACTATATAACAATAACTAGAGTAAGGTATAACCAAGAGTCCTGAAACAACTAGATGAGGATCCTACCAGTTGTTGAGGCCAGGGTTGTCAAAAGCACAGTGCATTTTTGCATGTTTGCCAACGTGATGGACCTGAGGATAATACGAATGCTCAGACCCTGCAGATCAAACAGTTTTCACATTCATGTTTGTGTACTGCATGCTGTAAGCTTGTGTAATGACTTGCTTACTGATCGTATACTGGCTCATTATGTGACTGCACAGACAAAACAGGTGAAGTGCCAAAAAATGCAAAATCACTGGAACTCAGCCATTAAAATTGGCAACAAAGGATGAAACAAAGTATCCATAGTCATGCATATATATTCATCTGAAAGATATGTCCAACCTGTTGTGTTTCTTTTGTGCAGTTGGAGTCCGATTCATTACTTTCTGATGTTATATGCAATCCGTCATACGGAGCACAGGTGAATTGCAATAGTTCCAGCTTGTTTTATCAGAATAGAGATCCTTTCTTGCAAGCATCAGGGACATATACTGTACCCGCTACCACTGTAGTAACAGACAAAAGAACTTTTTTTAATGCACATGCAAGGATGTTGTTACATATTTCCCAAAGCATCCATATGCAACAGACATACAGTATATGATTCCAGCAAGCAGTACTTTTAAATTTACAGTGTACATGTCATGTACAAAAGTTGGATATCAGTATAAATAAAAAAATAATCAATCAAATGAAAATGCATTGCTGTATTTGCACTATTTATCAACTTGTATGGGCAGGATCAGGCAATTTGAGTTCACTACTTCATTAGAATGGCATGGTCATTCCTCTTATATTGACAACAGAAAGAAGCAGCAGCATTTGTTTGCTGAAATCAGTTGAACTCCTTTTTTTTAGTTTGTAAAACACACTTTTAATGAAACCTTCTTGCTGCTGGCTGAAGCAAGTTTGATGTGGTCCAACAGTCCATGAACTGTAATGTTTGGCCGCTGTCCCTGAGTTAGTTCAGAGGTAATCCCAAGCCAAGCTTGTAATCCAATGATCTCAACTATATATAAACAGGTGCTCTTGACTGTCCCCAGCAAATCACAGGCCCCACTTGGCATGAAGAATCATACGAACAGTAGTCCTCTGAAACATTTCCACGTAGTGCGATTTGGTATATATGGCTTAGAGTCTCTGTTTATTATAGAGGAGAACTGAGACAGCAGCAGCGTAATGTGTGCAATTTATTTAAAAAGTGTATTTTGTTTCAAAGTCAAAGACTTTTAATCCCCTATCAACTGCTTACCAAGAGTGACGACAACAAACCTGCTGTGTCTTAACATAGCCCTTCTCCCAGCTGACCTGTCACATATTTTCCACTTTTTTAATGTGCTTGTCAGTTTTTTGAGCATTTTTAGTTCTACAAATTGTAACTCAATTGTACATTGTCTCAATTTCTGGAAAATTGTAACTTAAAAAGGTAATGGTCAGTAGTGGGGTAAAAAAACACATTTTAAAAAGAATGTACAGTTCAGTTTATGAACAGAAATTTGAAGAAATATGAACAATATGGATGCAAATTGCAGGTCACTGGTCATTCAGTGCGCTTCTGCATCAGTTTCTTCTAGTTTTTTTTTAGTCTGCAGGTTTAATAACGTGGTCTTTATGTGTTACAATTGTATTGTTTTTTTTAAGGTTGGCATTGGAACTGTGAAAAAGTCCATCATGAGTAAATCGAAAAGGCTGAAAAACTTAAGTTTTGGAAGATGGTTGTCACGTTGTGGCTTGCTAAGGTTGCTGTTGAAGTTCACACGCAGGGTTGAAAGTCACTTGTCTAAATGCGGTTATCTCTTTCCATTAATCCTCTTTACTTCTCCTGGGACTTTCCTCACCCAAGCATAGCCACTCTAAAAAATAATCTGTCCATCTTATTTCCTAGATGCCTCAGCCTTTCTGCCTGGCTTTGCTTACATGCAGACATGTGGCAGTAGAAGTTATTTTAATGTTGAGACAAATTGTTATCCCGAAGATCTTTTGATTTACTATGGTTCAGTGTGAGAAAAGGCTATTCCTTATATCTCTTCTGTAAGGTTTGATGCAGAAAGTCATCACTGTAATGAATCAGAAATTATCGGTTTCACAGAAGCAAATATTTGATATCATTGGTGTATCAAAGCAAGGGCACATTAAAACAATGTTTTCCCACACAGATCCAGTGATAAAGATTTGCGTGTTTTTAGTAGCAATAGTGGGGTTGTAGTGTACACTACATGTTGCTGAATGGGTGGTCTGGAAAACAGATTGAGGAGGAGATATATGATAGGTCTCATGCAGTGCTAAGCTGCTAGTGTCAAATGTGTGTCCCACGGCTCATTAAAATACTGATTAAAGTGTTGGCGTGAACACCAGAGGTCAGAGAGTGGCATGGATAAAACACTTAATCTCAATCTGCTCCTCCCTCTCAAAATGAACTCCTGGCAATCAAGCTGCAGGTTGTCATAGCCTGTTGCCAATGCAGAGATCATTAAAATGGCATCTCTTGTTGAGATACTGAAGGTGTGGTAATGTAGACAGACAAACACCAATCTATACACTACCGTTGTTAATGGAAATAATCCCATAACGTGCCCAATAGGACATCAGGCTGTCTCTCAGTCTGTGCAACTGACATATTTTGAGGGAATATTTGAGGTTGTATGCAAGTAAACATCCAGTGTATGAACTCTGCAGTCTGGCAGTCTGTAATGTAGAATAGAAATTCTATTATACTTTCTATAGACTTTTTATAGACTATAGACATTCAAAAGCAATGAGCTCACGATAGCAGCTCAGGATGTATAACAATATTATCCCTCTAGCATACAGTAAATCTTATTATGGTGAGTGAGATAGCACCCCTGCTATCTTGGCTTACAGTGCATTGAGATCATGTCCTACAGCAGAGTCATGTTATCCTTTGCTCTCGCTTACATTAATTGTAATGGATGGCACAGAAAGTATTTTTCAGAGACATTTCACAAGGGAGCATTCGTTCTCCATTGGAGCTACAATAACATTAAAATTATATCTATGTGGTGGACGTTTTTCAGTTGGCCTAGTCTTCTATCACGTTGTCATTGCTGTGCCTGAGAGGTGCTCTGGAACAGACTTTGTCTCTGCTTTCTGTGTTTAAGCTAAGACTCACCAATCAGCTTAGGGCATTGTGGGGAGGGAGCGTGGCAGAGGGAGGTGCGAGAGCTCCAGAAACGTGAGTGCTCTAAGTCCCAGCATCGCAGGGTTTAAGGTCAGGCACAAACGTGCTGTTTCCTTAAGCTGCAACAGAACATTGCAGCGATTAGACTCAATTACCCTGCCTATACTCAGGTTCCCATGCCAACCCAGTCTTGGACATAAGCACACTTGATTTCAAGGTGTTAATTAGAATGCCCATGTATGCATGACATTTGTCCATGAGAACTCACCCTTTTGTCACTGCTTCTATCAGATTGTTCTAGCTAGCCAAGATTTTTTCACTGAAGGACACCAAGACTGTCAAGGAATCAAACATCTACATTTGCACAATTTCTAATGCAGTTCTTGTTTTTAATGCTAATGTTTCTAATATCTAATCTTGTCAAATTGAGATTGATAAAAGGTGCTTCCCCTCCTTGTGATGTGTTTTCAAGTGTGTTTAAAAGCAGTCTTTCCACCATATGTCAGCCATGTCCTCTTCTGGCCTAGAAAGAAACTGGCTCATGCTCATGCTCATGCTTTTTGTTTTGTTGAGTTACACTCTTTATTAAACATCAATTCAATCTGACTGTTCATTTAGCCTTGTTCACAGGTCAAATTATTCAACTTACATCCAACATCACCTCTGTTTGCTCAGTTTTTACATATTCGAGCAGTATTAATGCATCATGAAGTTAATACAAAGTTTATATAACATAGAGGTATAATCACCATTAATTGGTATGTTGCATGGCAATTAACTCAATTATCATCTTATCATTTGAGCTTTTGTGCTGGTCCGTCCCCATGAAAGGTCTGAGATCATTTGCCTAGCTCTAAAACCAAACACTTTTGTTTTACTGTGAGCATGGAAAAGCTTTATTTCCCACAAGTTACAAATGACAAACAAAAATACTGCTTGCTATGGTATCATACTGTATCCACATTCAAGATAAGAAGGACAGAGCAACTGTCTGTATTGCTGATTCTTTTAAAAAAAAAAAGACAAGTACTGTATATGTCCTGTCAAAGATGCTGGCTGGTCCTTGCTCAGTAAACCTGTTTCAAAGCAAAAGCCAGTGTCTGCAGACTTAGTTACTGAACCAGCTATTAACACTGGTTGTCTGTCAATAATTCTGGGTACACTCACAGAAAAGAACAATACTGAGACAACTTAGATTTCAGTGCCTTGGTAGAATTAAAGTGATTCTAATTGATACTATTGTATTTAAAATATTAATAAACAATTGATACTGATAAACAGGACATGGTTCATTAGATACCACCATTAGCAAGCTCTGGCCCATTTATGCAACAGCAGGTGATTTTTCATTTCGTTCCAAGGCACTGAAACCGCTATCTGTATTAAACAGCATATAATTTGATATTTTAAATGAGTGTCTGTGTGAGACGAGTCTGCAGACACAGTTTGTAGTGTAATACCTTGTATGGAAAGACTGCAGACAGTCTTTAGTACATATAATACGCTGTATGAAGAGTTGCAGGCCTGCAAATAAGGTAACCGAGGGTTCGTTTCTGTTTGCCCACTCTAGAACTTTGTGCCAGGCTGCTTTTCTTTGTGGTTCTGACTAGTCAGCTTTTGCACCTGTCTCTTAAGAAGCCATGGATGTAGCTAATCAGTCACCGAATTATCATGCTTACAGTTTTGTGTTCTCTCTCTCTTAAAGGCTCAAGAAAGCGAGACTGATGAAAACAAGTTATCGGTATGTCAATTTTGTTTATTGAAATTTTGCCACCTATTTTCAATATAAAGTGAGATCTATATGTTATCTTGTATTGTCTATCAAATTCCATGTTGAATGTTTTTTTGTTTTTTGCTTTAATGCTAGTATCCCAAATGTGCATCTCAAATGTAGTGCGCTAACACATTGCCTAATTCTATGAATGTAAAACCATTGATGGGCAAGCTAATAAATGCGGGAGTCTGCTGAAATTGGTGCTAATGTAGACTGGGGGCTGCCCACAGGCAAAGCCTCGCCTGCAGAGAGGAGGGAGCTCAGCATCGTTACACAACACCATGATGAGGAACAGCATCTTCCAGCTCATGATCCACACACTGGACCCACTGAGTGAAGGTACGTGGAAGGAAAAGTTTTCCCTCTTTACACACAGCACGCTGGGCCCGGGCAGTGAAGGTAAGGGAAAGCTTTCCCATTTTAGAACACACGATACAGCTGGGCCCAGGCCGTGAAGGAAGGGAAAGCTCTCTCCCTTTAGAACACACGATACAGCTGGAACCAGGCAGTGTCAGGGGAACACACAAGGTGAAGTCCCATCCATGCTTGATTAAACCTGTTCTCCTGACACCAGGCTTGAGGCAAGGCAATGGTCAGGAGAGATGTCCTAACATCCTCTCAGTTTCTCAAAAACTGTATTTATCCACACTGGACTGGACCTTTTCTGGGTCTTTTAAGTGACTAGGTAATGCTAAAGAATCACCTGATATTACTCCTTTGAAAGTTGCTGTCTAACATTGTTTTGTGGTTACACATCCCATTCTACAGTATTTTACACACACACACACACACACACACACACACAAACACACACACACATGTGTGAGTGCTCAGCCAGGTTACATAACAGACATTCTTCAAAAAGAATGCATATTGCTTAGATCACGCTGGCCTAATTTTGGCCTAATTCTTATTTGGATTTGTATGCATGTGTACCCTATTTATTTATTTATTTATTGCAGAGGTAGAAATCCAAGACTTGACTGACCCATGATTTTTTGTGTATTTCAGGGAGATTCAAAGAGAAAGCTTCCATAATGCATAAAATAGCCAAGAAGAAAGACGAAATCAATGGGGGTTGGTACTCATGTTATTGAAGTGAAATCACCATAGAATCAATTCATTCATTTTTAAACAGATGCGTCCCGTGTCCTCAACTGTATATTTCTCTCTCGTCCTCAGACAAAAATCTCCCCAACAGCTCGAATGTTGCAGTGGAGGTCACACCACCCATGAATGGCAACGCAGGTGGAGAAGGGGTAAGGCAATCAGTCGGTGCTCGTTAAAAAAAAAGCATGTCTCATATGCTGTGGTGCTGTTGGATAAAAAGGATTAAAGTCGTTTGAAGTTCTGTCTGACTCACAGCTTAGTATTTGTGTTGGTCTAAAAAGAAATCAGACTATCAGGTGCTGATGTACAGGGAGGACTTTTCATACACCTGGAAAAAAGGTGTAAAGTAGAATCTGGTAAAGAAGAATCTTTCAGTACATCTTTCTCTACAGATTGTCTATACTGCAAATGTGTATCCATCTATGTGTTTCATTGTGCGTGAGCCCAGGACTTCTTGTCCTGTCTTTTACTATAAAATACTTCTGATGCATGGTGTATAATAGATCTTTGGTGTTGGGAAATATGTGTTTTGATATACAGTATTTGTTTATTGGTGTTTTTGAATTTTCAAGGAGGAAGAAGAGGAAGATGAGGACCAGCCTTTGAGTTTGGCATGGCCAGAGACTAACCGCAAGAGACTGACATACCTCATCATCTTACCTATCGTCTTCCCCCTGTGGCTTACCCTGCCTGACGTCAGGAGAGATGTGAGATCTTTTGTTCCTTAGAATTTGGATATGAAAATCAGGCTAAGCAAGATGTTTAATTTTATTTCATTTACTATTATCTAACCTCTGAGTTTTGGTAAGGTCCGTTCTAATTCAACTGGACTGACGTGATGAAATGATGAACCCCATGATAACAATAGCTTATGAGAACATAATATGGAGCATTTCTAATAGAGACCTCAATGTTTTCCTTTTAGTCTGCAAAGAAATTCTTTCCTCTCACCTTCATTGGGGCGATCACCTGGATCGCAGCTTTCTCCTATCTCATGGTGTGGTGGGCTCACCAGGTAAGTATCGGAGCATCACATTCCATCACTGGATAACTCTGACTCTCTGGTCTGGTCTAGTGCTCAAGAACCATGATGTATATTTCATTTTCTGTTGGGGAACATCAAGGCATCGGTTATTAATCTCTAAGGTTAGACCCTCTTTAAAAAAAGTATTGCATGGAGATCATCAGCAATATCAAAGTGACAATTTAATCAATCAAATCAATTTATTTACTTGTAGGTGAAGTGTGTCGAATGCACACAACATGATAATTGCAATGAACTCCTATCATCATTGCTAGATGTAAATGTGTGTCTCAATCGTTTCTTGCTAATGACTACATACTACTTCATAATGCAGCTATCATCAAACCCAAATGTTTTTAGATTTGACTTACAGTATCTTTTCCTCATAAATAGCAACAAGTGATGGAACAAGTGATGGACTATATTTTTGCATGAAATCTAAAGTAATAAAAAGTATGCATCTTTGGGAAAAGAATGCCTCTTTAGAATTCACTCCACCCCCATTTGGTCTCCATTTGGTTTGGTCTGTGCTCCTCATTGTGCTTCTGCAGATGCATGTGGAAAACAATGTGGGATGCACTTTCACAAATGTGGATATCTTTTGACAGTCATGCAAACTGCTTTTTCCAAAGTACACTCCCTTGGCTGTTGCGTTCTCTGCAGCACAAGCCTTGTCCCTCAAACAGTCCCTAAACCATGCAAATCTATTGCAAAATGGTTATTTTTAGCAGTCTAAATGGTTTTCCCCTGCCCCTTTGTAAGCGGTCAACTTCTCAGTCTTGAAATAGCAATTGCCAACTTGTTAAACGACATTAATGCTAATCTGGTTAGCTGTAATTCACTGAAGCATGAAATCAAAGAACTTCTTATTGTCCGTCTCACATTGGTCTTAATAATCATAGGATGCAACGATCGATTCAAATGCCTTGAAGTGTCAGAAAAAAAAGAATAATTAGCATAAATAGTTTATGTCTTTTCCAGACCTTAAAGCAAAGCTTAAACCTGAAAAGCGGTGTGTAACATACGCAGTCAATGCAGAAGAGTCTGAGATGGCCAGAAACTCTTGGTGCAGCTGCTGATGATACTGACATCATCCATATGCATGTTTTCCACTTCACATTTGATTGATTGCAGGAGGTCATGTTCCCGGGAATATCAGACAGTCTGTTAAAAAAGGGGCCTGCGGTAAAAATCCTCTTAGCCCAAAGCCAATTAGCTGTTCTTAGCAAGCAGACGAACACTCTAAAGTCCTCTCGTTGCTTAATCCTTGCAAAGAGTCAACATTGCAAGAGATATACAGTTCTGGGTGCAATACCTCTGTCGCATTTCTCATTTAAGATGTTTTTCAGAATGTATGATACCAAATTTCAAAAACTTAAACCAACCAAATCAAATCAATTCATATAACATCTTATTTTAGTTTGGGTGCTTTTCTTTCAAGAATATACAGTAGGTGCTTTGACTTGAATTAGCGTAATTAATAATTGACAGTGCCCTCATGGTTAGCTTAAATTTAAGTTTTAGAGGAATGTGTTTTACAGCTGTCGTCAACTTCTTTTGCAGGTTGGAGAGACCATTTATATTACAGAAGAAATAATGGGATTGACCATATTAGCAGCTGGTACCTCAATCCCTGACCTAATCACCAGTGTCATAGTGGCTCGCAAAGGTCTTGGAGACATGGCTGTGTCCAGCTCGGTGGGCTCCAACATATTTGACATCACAGTTGGGTAAGGAAGATACACAGACTACTGCTTATGATGAAAACTCTATAGACTTACAAACTAAGACACATCCTAAAAGGAGCCGTATGTAAGAATGTGGCCGAAAACTGGTACTGCAATAACACACAAATACAAACAAAAACAAACAGAACATAGTATTCTCCACTCTTCCTCCCAGACAACATTTTGCAAGCTAGGTTGC
>JASCQY010000080.1:240558-253978 GCA_030264315.1 Sardinella tawilis | reverse complement strand
CGTGTCAAAATACGGACGGAATCGACGGAAAAGACGTGTGAAACGCTCCACACGTATCCGTATCCGTCTTTTACGTTTACGTTTTGCTGCAAATGTTAAGATGTCCACCCAATAATCCACTTGGTTTGGCTCGTTGATCCCAGCGCCTGGTTCACTCTTTTGAAAAGTCCCAATACCCAGTCCGCCAGCCTTGGTAGCACAACAACGTTTGGTAGCACAATTTTTAAGAGAGCAATTTATATTAACATTAACTTGCCGATTAACATTATGTGAGCTCTTAAATTTTGATCTGATCTTCATCTAAGTCACTAGTGTAGACAAACACAATGTGTAGAAGCTAATAAGTGATGTACATGTCATATTTTCATTACAAACTATGAAGCTGGTGGCAAGTATAACTGAATAACTGGTTCAAAGTCAAAGTCAAAGTGAATCTGTAAGAAAGATTGTGATATTCCTTTTTTTGTTTGCCGAGCAGAAATCCCAGTGTCTGTGACTGAAGAAGTGTCCATTGTCAAGTCCCAACTCACTGAGGTGTCATCCCAGGATACCAAGACCAGTAAGAGCACAGAAGGTACAATTTTGTCAATTATTTTTGGAAGGACATTTCATGAATTTTGAGGTACATTGCCACTTGACAATATGTGAGCCAGTCTAGTTAGCTACTGTAGTTTTCAAAAAAAGTGATTTGATCTTTATTGTTTTGAAGTCACTAGTCCAGACAAACACAGTGTGCTGAAGCTATTAGCCCATGAAAATACTGCCTGATCATTCCATAGCATCTGGATAGAGCTAGGTAATGTCATTGTCCTATTTTACTCTTGAGAAAAGGGGCAAATTCATTTTTTCCTGAATTGATGGCAAGTTGCCCAATATAGCCGGGATATGAAAGCAGCCCTAAATCCTAATTTTCCCCCAACTGCACCTCAGCCTAGAGATGAAGTTTTAATGGAGCCCTTTCAATGCCATACCATAGTGCTATGGGTTGTTCCCACACACTTCACCAGTCCACAAATCATTTCACAGAACATCTCTAGTTAGCTAAAAGCAACGGACATCCCTAGATGACCCTAGCCTTATTGTTACAAAGCATATCATTCTAACTTTCAAGAAATGTATTTTAAAACCTGACACCATATTAAAGCTTATTCAGAGTTTGCTAAAGAACATTTGGACAAACAGTGGAATACCAGGAGAATGCTGTCTAGTTCAGTCTAGTCTAGTCATGTCTATCTAGGCTGCCCAGATGGCATGGCAGTGAAGTGCAGTGGCTATTGTCTCCTCTCTCAAATGTACCTGCTTCCACCAAACCCTGAAGCTCATTCTGAGTGGTACTATTTCCTGTCCAGCTCTCTGTTTAGAGATCTTGCCAGGAGCACTGTAGTGTATCCAGTTGTACTCTGGATTTCTGATGAAAACTAGAAATATATTTGCTGAAGAAATGTTGATGCTTATTTCCCTTACTGGAACTGAATTAATGATGTGACCGTTATCCTGTCAAGAGATAGATAGACGACAGAATCTGCTTAGAAATGGTTTTCCTTTGCTTTGCATTTCAGCTTTTTATCAAACCCCAACATTGTTTTGCTCTGGCTGCATTGCCTTATCGCATGTCTGTCTGAAGCCGCAACTAATGAAAAATAGAAGTGACTAGATGACTTGTTTTGCCTTTTAATTGCATTTGACCTTTGGTGGCCCCGTTATTGCAGGAGAGGCTCCTGAGGCATCCCAGGCCGAGCCAGAGGAGGGCAGCCAACCCGGTCTGCCTTCAGAGCCGGTCTCTGAAGGGGATCTGCATGCGCTCTGGGATGCGGTCGCTAAAAAGAGGCGCATGAGCCGTGAGCCTACTCTCGACTCCATCCCTGAAGAAGAGGGGAAAGAGAAGCGCAAAGAAGAGGGTGAAGCCAAAGGGGACCAAGAACCTGCTGAAGTCACATTAACCCCAGAACCCAACCTCCACACCACTGAGGAGGACTCTGTTGATGGCACACCTTCCCTAGTGGCCTACCTAAAGAAGACCTCGACCACTCATGAAACTGAGACTGTCACCTCTGAGAAAACCTGTGAATATATCAAGATTGAAGAGCACCAGACGGTAGCAGTGAGCACTGCTATTGACAATGAAAAAGCTCCTGAGCTGCTTGAGGCTGCTATCAAAATCCAAGCTCCCTTCAAGGCCCAAAAGGACAATCAGCCAGTTTTCAAAGAGATCTTCAAGGACCAGACCAAAGAACCGAACAGCACCATCCATTTGGAATGTGTTACTGACAGCAAACCAGACAAGGTTCAATGGCTAAAAGACAATGTGCCTCTTGTTGATGGTAAGCACAACCACATTGACATTTATAATGATGGCACCTGTTCACTGGTAATCACTGCTGCTACCACAAAAGACACAGGTGTATATACCTGTGAAGTCACAAATAAGTTTGGTGTGGTGTCGCACAGTGCGAAAGTGACAGTGGGCACTCTTCGAGAGTCATCAGGTCGCCGTCCCTTGACACTGACATATGGCTACAGCGCTGACAGTGAGCCAGAGAGCTCATCAGGAAGTGAGATGGATGAGTCATTGCGGCAGGCCAGCAAGCGTCTGAGACGGCTTCTCCGCACACGCCTACCACCAGATGTGGAAGAGGAGTCCTTTGTGAGTGCTGATGAGGGCGAATTGCAACCACCTGACCCTCACTCTTACCGTGAGGATGACCGCTATATTTACATACGCTTTTATACACGGGCTGAAGCAGAACTGGCATCACAACGTTTCCAGGAAATGTTCACAGCACAAGGGGTCCCAGTAGAAACAACCATTTTGGAGGCCAAACCACCTCAAAAAGTTGAATTGCGCATCATGAAAATGGGCTACGTTCAGGACGGGTCTCAGACACCGACCCAGGATCGTCAGCCGCCTGCCTTCATGACAGGGGCCCCTGGTATGGACGTTTTCTTTTTTTCAAACTCTATTTTTGATACCAGGAACTCCTCTTATTTTAGACACTCTACCCATAATGCAAGCATGCATCAAATTTGATTGCTCCTAGAGCACAGCATGTAGTTTTAGAACAATACATTTTTGATGGCCACATGTGCCATCACTGACTAGTGATTTAACAATACACTCAACCCCACCACAGGGGCGAGTTTAGCCCATTTTGAAGCACCCCTAAAAATTTTCTTAGCACCCTTGAGACCGAGAGACGCAAAGTGCAGGCGTGGCCGCACCCATTCTTCTCACTACGATTGCTCCGTCATTTTTTGGCGCCCAGAAATAACTCTCATATCATGTGAAACTAAAGGAACCTGACCTTTCCAACAGTGCTAGCTGTTAGTTTCTATGACGAACAGTCTGCGAGATAATTCGCGCTGAATTTATATCAAAATTAATGTCACCAATTACTTCTGTGTCCATGGCATACTCATTTTTCTCCCATTCTTGTCATACCCATTCTGAAATATCTCATGATGTGATTACTCGCCTATGGCAATCTGCATATCAAAATAAATGGGAGATCATACTGATTCCAATGGTGAATAGCACCATAGTTATCTCGTCTTGAAATCATATCATATTTATACATTTTTTCCAACCCCCTCATTTCCACCCCACTTCAAAATAAATAATTTCTTTTATATGAGAAGTGATGATTGATATGTCATGTCAGGACCAAGAATAGCAACAGAGAGAAATATCATGCACCCCTGTATCATTTCCATCTCCGTTCTTCTCTGTGCAATAAACTATGAATGAAATATGAAAATGAATAAAATATTCTCAGTACATATATTTTAGCAAATGGTGAAGTCATACAGTATCCCACTGTCATGATTTTTATATTGCCAAATTCCAGATAACCTCCTCTATCTGAATGTGAAAAGATGTTTGTTCTGACATGCTCCCAATGAGATATCTGCAAAAATGTAAAAAGAAAAAAATCAGACCGAAAATATTTTTACATTGATTCTAAGGCTGATGTGAGCCACATGTAAGTATTGGCACATGAAACACTGCCTGATTTGGATAGCAAAGATTGTCCTGAAAAAACAAGATATTGCATGTCTTGATGGGCCTTATAATGACTGAGATATGTGCTTAAAGTTACACTATGCACCGTTTTTAGGTTCATATATCAGCGTCGTAGTCCCTTTGATGGTTAAATAGTTCATTCCGGGGCGAATAAAGTCTATTTCGCCGCCGTTAACCCCTTCCTGCTGGCTTTACCGGGAATATGCAATGTCAAATGACTTACCCCGTGTCCATAGAGTAGTGACGCTTGATGACGTTTCCTTGTTAGCATTTAACGACCTCGGGGTTCCTCGGAAGTCACTGCCTATGGGAAAATCAATTCATTTTTCGTGACATTGAAGCAAATAAGACGTGCGCAACCTAACGAGAGTAGACAACCCCCGCATTCGGTCGGCTGAGTTAAAATACATAAAATAACTGATTTTCTGAAAAAAATTTTGTTGTAAGGTCTCAATGTTGCTACCAAAGAGCTAAATCAGGAAATCCAACGAACGACAGTGTGGTCACTTTGCGGTAGTGGCAAACAGAACTCCACACAGGTATCCATGGTTACTCAAAAACTCCTTACTTACTTACCGCTACCATAGTGCATTTTGTCATAACAATCACGGAGTTAATCTTTCTTATCATACTGATTATAGAAGAGTTTGGCCAGGACAGTATGTAGATCAATGTGAACGGGTTGTTTAATGGACATAGTGAGAACTTGAGACGTTATATGAAAACGAGGTAAGCAAGTCAGCACAGAATTTGCTCTGATGTCAAGAAAAATGAATGGATTTTCCCATAGGCAGTGACTTCAAGGGAACCGGAGGTCATTAAATGCTAACAGAGCCCAAGGCTGATTTCCGGGTTACTTCCCTCTATAGGGCAAAGCGAAACTAAAACCAAAATGAAGCTGAAATCATGTTTATTACCTTATTAGTCAATGTAACTCCACAAAAATGATCATTGCTGATTTGTATGTTTTGGTCTGAAGAGTACTCCACATACTCCGCCGATTGTCCGTCTCATTACGCACTGTTAGTCACACAGAAATCACACACATTATCGCATGAAACTGGACAGCCTGGTCTTTCCAATGGTGCTAGTTTGTAATTTATATTATATGATATGATATGATATGATATGATATGATATGATATGATATGATGATATGATATTATATGATATTATATTATATTATATTATATTATATTATATTATTGAAGATGCAACTGCAGTCAGTAGGCTATCCACACTGAGTGCAGGCAAGTTCCAATTCATGCTTGTCAATTTAAACACACTGTACAGCCGAGGCTACATAAAACTCACTCAAGGCCTCACTTCACATTATTTGAATGGGCCTGAATTAACACCTTGGTTAAACTTTTATGCAAATAAACTAGCCTATAAAACTTGACCATTTAGATGGGATACAAAAAATTTCGGGGGAATCGCCCCTGACCCACCATAGGATACGATTCACAATATTAAGGTCACAATATGATACGATACAATACAATGTGTGTTTAATGCAGACAAGTTACTATGATTGAAACTAATGAAAAACCTTTAGGGGAGCTAATCGACATTGCTGTCTTTAGTGATGGATTTATTTGCCTGATAGTGGTACAGAAAGGGCAAACATCACTGAACAATTTGAGAGTGAGTTGTTTAAGGACCCACCGTGCCTCTTTTATGTCATACAGCCTAAACCTTAGATTTAGACTTAGGGTGCTTTCACACCAACATCAGTTAGTGTGCACCAAACGGCCCATTCGAACCAAAAGCTCTTAGTTCGGTTCGTTTTCGTTGGTGTGAAAGCATCCAGATGTCGCTATTTTGGGGGTCATTTCACTACCTTTGCTTTTAAAGGCACACTATGCAAGCCTCCCCCCTACAGGTGGCGATTTATTTAAAATGTAGCAACAAGATTGTACATTCTCACCCATTCATTTGGAGTACTCGTCAGACCAAAGCCTACAAATCAGCAATGATCATTTTTGTGGAGTTATATTGAATAATAAGGTAATAAAAGTGATTTCAGCTTCATTTTGGTGCCGGTCGGCACTAAATCAAGCAGACCGAGACCTCCCAAAAGAGGTGGTCTCGATCCGCTTGACTCTGCACCAAATTTACATTTATGCATTTGGCTGACGCTTTTACCCAAGGTGACTTACTTAGGCTATGCCTCACATTAACAGACCAGTGGTGGCAGCTGCCATGCAAGGTGCCAACCTACCACTGGGAGCAATTTGGGGTAAGCAAGTGTCTTGCTCAAGGACACTTTGATGGGGTAAGGTAGAGCAGGGCTTGAACCTGCAACCCTCCGGTTGCCGAACGGCACCCCTACCACCTGCGCCACCATCGCCCAAATACCAAACTGTGGTCCAAACCATAGAATTTATATATCCACGTGGAGCAGTCCTTCGTCTCATCTTCAGGATGACCGCATTCATGAAAATAGCAGGTCTCCTCTGCCTGAATGACGTGCTATGCGTCGGTGACTCGAGTGCATCAGCAGAGGGTTCTCCAGATGCAGCCATGACTCATTCTCGAATTGTATATTTTGCCAAAAATGGCCAATACAGAGAATATAATAGATGAAGATCAGAGCAGGTACCAATATGTGAATGTGTCGCTCCATATTTAACCAAAATTAGCGCTTATTTCTATCGGAAGAAAACATTGATGAAACGCCTATAGTTGGACCAACTTTGGTTCGTTTGCTGGTGTGAAAGAGGACCACACTGGAGTCTACATAAAACATAGTAACAATTTTATTGCCTGGTGCGGATCAAATAAGCGAACTAGTGGTGTGAAACCGCCCTTAGGAAACACTCAAAAATGTCTCTGGTTAACCTTATGAGGTGATAGAGGATGTTCACACAAACTGGACAGGAGTTGTTTAGCCTATGCCCAGGTTTGCTTTGCTATCATGCTGGCTGCATTCAGTCATATCAACATTTTGCTGGGTGACGGCATTGTGCATTGCTCTGCCATGGTAGTACACACTATTAATCTTTTGTCTTACTTATTGTACTTTTTGCAAAATAAATGTTGCTACTTAATTGTGTTTAATTTTGTTAATCTGAATTAATTATAATCTTCACCTGCTCATATTTTGTAATGGGTCTGCAGATATTTGGTAGTGTATTAGCCTCAAGTGGGTAGCACACTTCACACTAAAACAGGTTAAAATCCTGTGTAAATATCACTCGACCCATTTTTCTGTTACTACATACCAACAACCTCCTGTAATTGTTTGCCGGAAAAGTTGACAAGTGTCCTTATGATGTTTGCCTGTTATAGCGGCTCCAGTTTTCCTGACTGAGCTCCATAGTCAGGATGTGCCAGATGGCTACCCAGTGAGTTTTGACTGTGTCGTCATTGGTAAACCACCACCAATGGTTCGCTGGTTCAAGGACGGGAAGCTGTTGGAGGAGAATGATCACTATATGATCAATGAAGACCAGGAGGGCTGCCACCAGCTCATCATCACTGCAGTGTTGCTGTCTGATATGGGCGTCTACCGCTGCATGGCAGAGAATGACAGTGGCATGGCCTCCACTAAGGCTGAACTTAGGGTGGAACGTAAGTTTGCTTAGTAAGTTTTGTACATTTATTTAATTGTCATAATTTCCTAACCTTAATTTCTTGTCTTCTGTCTTTAGTGTCTTGTAGCTCTGACTATGACACAGCTGCTGATGCCACAGAAACCTCCTCTTATGTCAGTGCGAAGGGTTATATGTCACGGTGAGTTTTGTTCTCTGTACACAAATATAAATAGAGGCTGTAACCTGAAGCTTACGATTATCATCAGTAAACATATCAACATTAAGCTTAGAAGTAGAGCTGCTTTACTTGCAATGCATTCCTGTAGTCCAGTGGTCATTGGTAGCAGAGGCATAGCAATGGGAAGTTAAAGGTATAGTCAGTGATTCTGTGTTATAATTATTTGGGTGCAGACTACTGATTGTTTATTTGCAGCAAAGAGCACAATGTATGCGAGCAATGACGAACAGTTTTGATGTCCTCTGAAGTTTTTAACTAACATTAGCGAACAGTCAAAGGCGCTAAAGCATCTCGAAGAGTATAATAGATGCTGACTGCGAGAGATGTGCGCCCAAATGTGACTTGAATGTGTGGCCGAGGACAACTTCAGTCATGGAGCCCTCGCTGCCGCAAGAGTAATTTCTTTTGTTCTGACGGTGGTGACTAGCCCTCTCTGTAAAGTTGCGAAACCTGTATGTCAACCAAACTCAGTAGCATTTTATTATTTTTTGACCAGGACTGAAACGGAGGCTTTTGAGTCAGTTGCTGAAGAGGAGCAGCTTCCACAGGTTCTGGATGAGTTGCATGATGTTCATGTCAGCCCTGGAGCACCCATAGCCAAAATGCAGGTTAAAGTCAAAGGTTAGTTTTGAATGAATATGTTATTGTTGGTTGTTTTGAAGTTCTGTTCTCTTGTTATCATAACAACAGATGTAATTTCGAAACTTTATAACCTAAATATCCTATATATCCATTATTGCCACATAAATGGTGCATGCTCTCTTTGGGAACCATAAACACAAAAAACAACAACAACAACAACAAAAGAATTTCTAGATGACAAGTGATTTTCAAAGGCATGACGGGTAACAAATCAAATGATGTAGTCTAAAGGGCCGTTCACATCTACAACGATAACTATAAAGATAACTATAACTATTAACGACATTGCCGTTCACACTGGCCAACAATAAAGTAAGTCCCATAATCCTATGCCATGTAGCAAGGTGGCCTACAGTATGTTCAGTCCGTGCCTTGCCCAACATTAAAGTATTGCTATGAAAGGCAAATGCATTGTTGTGGGGTCTAATTAGCCCAAAGTTGGAGAGACAATGCAGGCAAGTTGCATTCTTGAATTTAAAGGTATAGTTCGGTATTTTACACTTTAAGCCCGTTTTCTGTATTGCCCAGGATGCAAACGAGTGGTTGACACCAAAATCTCAACGATTGGTCCTGTTGCGGCTATTTGGCTGCTTTAGAATCTTCTCTGTAGGGCTTCAGCATTGCTTGCTATGTGCCTGGCTAATCCTGTCCTTAAAGGAGTTCTCCGGAGTGAATCAAATCGAAGCCCTGTTCTCTGAGATGTGCAACTCACCGAGTGGTTACTGACCTTCAACGATCTTCCATAGCAAGTTTTGTAGAGAAATACAACTTCTGTCTGTAATCGTCAGATTCAAATACAGTAGTACAGAGTGGAAGTTTATACGCGGTTGTGAGGTATCTGGAAAAAGTAATACCAGGATTTAGGAAATATCTGATAAAAGACGACAGAAGTTGTATTTCTCTACAAAACTTGCTATGGAAGATCATTGAAGGCCAGTAACCACTCTGTGAGCTGCACATCTTTTACAACGAACGTTTAGGGGTGTTTTAAGGACAGGATTGGCCTGGCACATTGCGAGCAATTCTGAAGCCCTACAGAGAAGATTCTAAAGCAGCCAAATAGCCGCGACAGGACCAAACGTTGAAATTTCAGTGTCAACCACTCGTTTGCATCCAATGCAGAAAACGGGCTTAAAGTGTTAAATACCGAACTATACCTTTAATGTCATGTAAATTCAAAGTTGATTCTCTCACTGTTTATCAGAGAAATTAGTGACTAACAGCAGTAGAAATCATAAGAGGTGAAGTTTCATGTATGCTAGTATGTGTTAATACATCAGTCACAAAGCTATGCGCTCTAAATGAGCTATGCGTTCGCTGTTTTTTTTTTTTAAGAAATTGCTTGCGCATATCTGTGTGTGCGCTCTGGAGGGGGAGTGGCAGAGGTGTGCCGAAACGGTGTGCTGTTATCACAGGTTATGCATTCGCTGTTTTCTTTTTATAAATTGCTGTGCGGTATCTGTGTGTGCACTCGGGAAGAGGAGTGGCAGATGATCAGAGGTTACTTGTGTTAGACAAGTGTAGCCCTACATAACATGAATACAAATTCTTCATAATTTAATTCAGAAAGTGTGTGTGGCAATTGAACTTGAAATTGAACATTCCGATTTTCTTCGAATGTAATAAAGATAAACAGGCAGCATTTATGTCAAACATAAAGTAGTATCACCTCCATCTATCTGACAAAACTCTTCTTGTAAGGTCTTTTTCTGGAGGAGTTACATGCGATAGCCTAAATGAATGAGTCGTCTCTGCAAGAAAGGATGAATGAAACGTCCCATTTTGCGCAAACCTTAGCCCAATCCAGGGACACAAATGCAGTATTGGACAGAGGGAAGGCACACGAAAAAGTTTTGCCAAAACGACCTTGGAATGTTGTCTGAAACTGGGTTTGGGCTCATAATTACAGTTTGGGTCAGGTCGGGTTGGATTCAGACAGAGGGTACACACAGGCTCGGGTTGGACCGAGCTTGATTTTTTTGGGCCCGATCTAAGCTCTAATGCCACAGCATACTTTTCTCTCTCTCTTACTCTCTCTCTCTCGTTCACCCTCTCCCTCCAAGGTACGCCTTGTGCGAACGGCCGTACACCTAGCGGCGCCACTGGGCATAGGATACAGACCAGCAGATTTCTGAGCTAAGAGATTTGTTTATTGGCTTTCTGCAAGAGGCTACACAGCCTATACTCCTGGTGGCATAGTCTTATAGAGCCTTGTCGTGCCAAAATTTAAGAACCTCAGGCCAGAATGGAGGTCCAAAAACGTTAGAAAAATACACCATTATAAACGTTGAATTCAGTCTTGTTTCAAAGAGTAAAAGGTCCGGGCAAAATTGAGTGCAAAAAGTACGGTTTATTCTGTCAGAAAACCAACATCACAAACCGGAGCATGGATCCTGAGATTCAGCTCCCGAACAAAGAAACGCTCTCCCTTTTATACATACAGGGTGCAAATGTTTTTTTCAAACCAAATTACATTGACCATCAAAAACAGAGGTAAGCGTTCATAAACAAATTTTTGTTAACCCTTTATAGGGCACTCATTGAAATCTTTGGAAATTCTAAATTTTAACCTCAGAAAGCTAATGGTGGATGATACAGAACATTTTTGAAAAAAAAAAAGTTATCAAAATTTTTCATCTTTGCACAGAAAATCAAGTTCAATGAAGTGACCATATATGTGGACTTGCCCATCTGGGGACCTAAAAGAGAGTGATGTTTTAAAAATAGTAGAAAAACACACACAAACTACAAAAAAACATTTATTTTTGTAGGCACAAACTGCAAAGAACATTTATTTAGGCACATATCTATCTTGAGGCACTGATATCTCATTCCTTGTCCTGGTATTTGGTACTGGTACTGGTACTGGTATCCCTCTTCCCATAATAAGGCCGAACAGACAGCTGCAAAAGGAATATGATTTAAAGTCAGTATTAAGCCAACTCTGATTTAAAACAGTAACAGTGTAATGTAGATCTGGTGAGAGAAAGCGTATTGACATAGAAAATACAAAAACACAACAAAAACAGAAAATACAATAAAAAATACTTTTACAACTTATATTTACTCATAATTGTGTTTTATCACAACCAGTATTGAGTCATGAACCTAAATTCACACAGCACTAGTCTTCACACTCACAGGAAGGACCTGTTTATGACATTTTAATTATATTAAAAAGATACACATATAAGGCGTATGTCTAAAAATGGACACTTGTGCCACCAAGGTGAACAGGGCATATGATCAAATATGGTGCGTGTAGTTTTCAGCCCAACATTCAAAATAATTTTTAGAAATGCTACACAAATAACAACAATCTCAATCTTTAGCACAACTATCTAAGCAAATAATTAGTGAGTTCATGAACTTACCATGCTTTGTTATGAAGATATTACGATAGTTGTGGGAGAAGTCAGACTCAAAAAAGCAATATTTGTGATTTCTGGAAAATGGCTGTGTTTGAAGTGCTGTAGTTCACTGCTGATTGGTCAGATGCTATGATTTCAATATCTGTCATATAGCTTGATCTCTCCTAATTGGCTGACAGAAAACCAGATGAATTTACAACTCTACATGGAGGCAGGGGGAGAGTATTTTCAAAGTATGCGGAAGTGACTATGTATGGTTACTTGCCCCATAAAGGGTTTGTTAAGTCGCGATGCTACATGGCACTTAGTAGAACATTCGCAATTCTAAATTGATAAGCAAGTGTTCAAATCTCATGAGATATTAAGGGGCACACCTAACATAATGGCTTATAGATTTTGGCTTTGATTCAAAGTTTTGAATGTCGCATGATATCACCCAACATTTCATAGTGACACATTCATGATTGCATCACGACACGAGACCCCTTCCCCCTTCATGCGCCACTTTATCACTTTTTGATATCATCAAGCATTCATAAGATACTAAGGGTTGTTTAAATGTCCCATTGTAATGACTGCAGCTCTCTTAGGGTCAGATGGAGGCTAGAGCTCCCATGAGACACTTAGAAACTGCTGAGCTTGTGAAACAGGCTCTCGCAGCTGCAGCCTTGGTGAGGCTTGAGTCAATTAGCGGTCGTCCAACAAGTTGGGCTTGAACTGATTTTACCCTTACAGCGCCATCTCTGACAGCCTCCAGTATTGCCTGAAAACCCTCAGTTTCTAATTGCTGCCATCTCTGTTAGGGTACTTTCACACTAGGTCCGCTGGACCGGACCCGGGTTCGTTTGGGCCGATGGTTCGGTTGATTTTGATAATGTGAATGCAACCGTACCAAACCCGGGTGCGGTCCTGGGACCGGACCCGGGTCCGCCAGAAAAGGTGGTCTGGGGTCCGGTTCGCAAGAATGTTGGAGCAAGTTGCTAAGTCAACGTTCTAAAGAATCTTCTTATTGTTGACGTGGCGCGCTGCAACCACTGATAAAGCAACTGTTTGAATACTGTCAGAAACACTCTGCAAAGCAGTTCTCTACCACTCTTTTCTCTTTCAAAAATTGATAGTCATTGATAGTGCCTGCAGCAGCCAAACTAATCGCTTGGCCCCTTATGCAGGCAGGGCGAACATCAGAGACACGATCTTCCTCCTCCATCAATAATTTTATAGCGAAAATAGTAGCCTGCCATGCATCTCCTAACTGGCATAGGCTATCCTGTAGACTGTCTTTTAAGTCCAATAAACGAGTAGGCCTAATGATGACGATAATGATGATAATGATAATGATGACGGTGTGAGATTCACGTAGCTGTCAAAAGTGCATCCTGATCTGCGGCTGTCTCGTCTGTTTGAAGCTTGTTTGCACAGGCAGGCTACCTCCCTGATAAGGAATACCAGACTTCCAAGTTATGAGCCGTGTTTACACCGTATGATTCTCCTTTCAGTTGATATGGACGTTGTCATGTCTTGTTACGTTGTTCGTTTGTTTTTGCTGTCTTTTGTTTTGCAATATTTAATTGTATAGGCTACTTTTATTTTATCCATCCCAAGCGCTTTG
>JASCQY010000080.1:121847-142196 GCA_030264315.1 Sardinella tawilis | reverse complement strand
GGAGAGATATATTGGAGCATTTTGCATCTGATGAAGGGAAGGTTGATGGTATAGCTGCTCATACCCATCAACAGGAGGAGGGGGGCCTATGGGAGACTGAAGGCTGATTAAAGAGTAGCTGCTCATACCCATAAACGAGCAGGTTCTTCTCCACCCTGAAGCACTCGCTCCGTGAGTAGCCCTGAGCCCGGTCCTGTGGTCTTCTGGCTTTGGCCATGGGCTTGTCCTCGGAGTCGCTCTCCAGCTCAGAGTACTCCATCAGCTCGTCCTCCTTCATGGAGCTGTAGTGGCGCGTCTGCTTCCGCACTCGTGGGGTGTCAATCACCAAGGTGTTCTGCAAGAAGACCCAAAGACACTTCTAACCATTTGGCCCTGTGAAACCCCACATTGACAAATGTAAAGCGTTTGCGTTGATACTGTACATCCACGACTCTCAAACATCTTGAACAGAAAATGTGTCTGCCCAAGTAAACAACACAGACTATATGAAAAACTGACTGAAGTAGGTAAGCACTAGAGGGTCCCCCGAACTAAGACTGCCAAAGCTCAAGTATTTCATATTGCAGAGACGCTAAAAAAAAAAAACAACAAAAACAAAAAAAAAACACACTAATCATTTGCTCCATTAGTAGATTCCCACAGGGCTGGAGCAGCAGTGGTATTCAACCTGGATTGTGCAGCACTGTTTGTCCAGGGCAGCTAGCACTGCTGCTAATCCATGTGCGTGGCATTTAGCCTCCCCTCCCCCTCTGCCACTCTCACAAGCCCAACCTATCCAGGGGCCTCAGGCAGGAAGGCTGCTGTAGATCAATCCCCAGCCAAACTCCCAGAAGCCATCAGGCCTCCTGCAGTGTTCAGGCACTGGGCTCACCCTTCCATTAATGGCATCCAGGTCCAGCTCCGCTTTCTTTGCCCACTTCTGCCAGAAATCAGGGTCCTCCAGAGAAATATCAGTCCTGTTTCCAGAGGACACAAAGCTGGCCTGGAGAAAGACAACAAATGGTCAAATCATAGATGAAAGCACGTGTCATGTGTGTGTATGTACATCCTGCAGTACTTAAACAATCTGTTAAATAAGGATGTACCTTAGCAAAAGTAGAACCTTTGCCCTCCGATTCGATGGTGATGGTCTGTGTGCGTCTTTGTAAAATTTGGTCAATATCCTCTTCACAAAACTTGGACCCTTCGTCCTCTTCATCCATGAGGGCTCCATAAGCTCCCTTACGTAGGAGATCTTCAATTTCCTTCTTGGAAAGTTGTTGGACCTGAAATGGACATTGTGGTTGTTCACTTGTTCATGGTTTGTTCCAACTCTGCTGTGTGGCCAACAGAGCCTCTAGAATGTTTCAAAAGAAGTGGCCTCTTACCCCATTAGCAGCATTCTCCCTGCCACTCATCGACTGGAGCACGGCTTTGTCCAGCCCCAACTTCAAGCTGGCCTTGTCAAACATCTCCCTCTCATAGGAGTTCCTGGTGATCAGGCGATAGATCTTCACAGCCTTACTCTGGCCTATTCTGTGGCATCTAGCCTGAGCCTGGACAAACGGAGACAAACAAAAAATGCATTCAGGCGCTTAACTACCGCAGTTTAGTTTAATGTAGGCATTATACGTTATATTGAGAAAATAAATTAATAAAGAAAATTGGGCTTGAATGTCCCAAGTGATGGGCGTTTGGATATGTGTGAGGGAATATGCTTACTTGAAGGTCATTTTGGGGGTTCCAGTCGGAGTCAAATATAATGCAGGTGTCTGCAGCAGTCAAGTTGATCCCCAGGCCTCCTGCCCGGGTGCACAGCAGAAAGACAAAGCGGTCCGAGTCAGGCCGGGAGAAGCGATCGATAGCTGCCTGGCGAAGGTTCCCCCTCACTCGGCCATCAATCCGCTCATATGGGTACCTTCAAGAACAGCATAGCAAACATATGATTTTCGTTCAGAGCCATAGCTATTGCCTTTCTGATCTATGAGCAGAGCACCAAGGGGCCTCATCATACCGTCTCTGGATGAGGTAGTCCTCTAGGATGTCCAGACAGCGCACCATCTGAGAGAAGACGAGCACGCGGTGACCACCGGCCTTCAGCTTGGGCAGTAGCTTATCAATAAGCACCAGTTTGCCTGCTGCTTGAATCATAGCTTGGAGTTGGAACTCTGGGTGTTCAGTGGAATGACTTTCTCTGAATTCCTCCAGAATCTTCTCTTCAGCACCTTAACAGCACAAACATTCAATTAGTCAAAGCATGGGGGAAAATGTAGAAATCCAGTAGTATGATCTTTACTGGTTAATGGGAAAATCCCAAACCTATGTCCAGCCCTAACTGTGCGTTCAGACCAACAGCGACCAAAGCTGCAAAGTTCGCTTTTGTCGTTCCAGTGGTTCATGACGTGGGAGATTCGAACATTCGATTTTACTTATCCATTTAAAGGAGCCATCAAGACAACTTGACAGTCGTATGCTTGTATTAGTGCCTGTCATGTGATGTGCACACAGGGGCAAGGAACTAACAACCCTAGACTTGGCGATGGCCGTGCACTTAATTAGATAAAAACACAGAAGATAAAAGCCTGTGATCCAAATTAACAAGTTAGATAAATTCCCTACAGTCTCATACATAAGATGTGGGCAATGCGATTTTAATATGGTTTTGGACAACCTAGCTCATAATGTAACGTTAGCGAAGTTGACTGTTGCATTCTCCTATAATGTAGGCTAGGCTACATAATGTGGGATAATTCAAATGTTATAACAGCGTTGCCCACGTCTAATGTATGAAACTGTGGGGCATTTATCTAACTTGTTCAGTCGGATAACAGGCTTTTATTTTTCGTGTTTTATCTAACTTATTTAGTGCGTCGCCATCGTCAAGAAGTGTGCTCATTTGTTCACATTTCATCAACTCACCAGACCAACCAACAATGCATGCAATCTCGTCCCAGGCCAGGGCCTTTTTATGGCGATCTCTAAACGCGAATAGTGTGGGGTCGTACAAAACCAGGTGACCGGCAATGGCAGTAGGCTAATCTCCTTCATTTTTGATAGGAACGAGAAAGTAGGAACCAAAGTTTCGGCGTATGTTCCCTGACATCCACGCCAGCGAAGAACGCCTGCATTCCGATTGGTTACCAGTGTTTTGCGGCCGAAACGTGTCACAGCCAATTTGCATAAAGTTAAACTGTTTTTAACTTTTTTTAGTCGCTCTGGTTGCCCAAGTTTTGCAGCTTGGCGCTTTTGTACCTTTGGTCGCTTTAGTCGCTCGTCTCCATTCAAAGTCAGTTACTTCCAGCGATTCTGCAGCTTTGGTCGCTCTTGGTGTGAAGGCACAGTAAGACAGCTTGTGCTGGCCAGGGGACTACTCACCATTGACGAGGTAGGGATGGTTGCAGCATTTCCTCAGTTCCATCATTGTGTTCAGCAGGTTAGGGACACTGGAGCCACCACCTCCTCCCCCTCCCCCCCCTCCTCCACCTTTGGACAGGAAGGCAAAGTTTTTCTCCAGGATCGCACGGTAGTACTTCTTCTGCACGTTAGTGAGCTCAACCTCAATGATGGTCTCTTCCTTTGGAGCCAAGTTCTTCTCCACATCTTCCTTCAGACGGCGAAGCATCATGGGTTTCAGGATCCCTTGTAGTTTCTGAACCTGTTGGGGCGTGAGGAGGAGCATGTAACCACAGACCACCACCACCAACCAAGCTGAGCTGGGGCTGGAGGACAACCACCTCATGTGACCACAAACAAAGCCAAAGAAATTCCAATAAACAAATTAGTCAAAATGATGGCCTTGGTTCTGACATTCAATAGGAAGGCAATTTTGGCTATATAGCGACGTAAAACGTAGCTGCATTGCAACATCATACGCAACATGGCGCAGAGCCTTTTCCATGTATTCACTTAATAAGACCACTTGGCTTACACTGAAGAGACTTTCTGTTGGTTGTAGTGACTGATCACTTAGCAGCACAGCGGCAATACTAAAATGCAGTTTTGTTTAACAGCAGTGTGTTTTTAGGTCATATGACAATAGAGATCTAGCCAAAAGGACTCTTCTGGACTTTCTGGAGTTTCTGCATTAAATACCAAAATATATTGTGATAAATGTTTTAGTCCATATTGCACAAGTCAAGGGTTTATCAGAAGCACAATACCTGTTCCTCCGTTTTCAAATCCCCAAATTCCTGCATGAAAGTGGTCTCTGATGGAAAGCGATCTGGTTCCAGAAAGTTGAGGAGACTGAAAAGTTCCTCCACAGTGTTCTGCAAGGGAGTCCCTGTCAGCAGGACTTTGTGTTCCTGTCAGGAGATGGGCAGATGGGACAAAAGCATGGGTTATTCAAAACTCAAACTGGCAGTTCAAATGAATGCCTGTTGTCTGTTGCATTTTAGCACTGTAAATGCGTATGACAGTGACAACGGCCCATCTGGGCCAGATATGCTTAGCAGAGGGGCAAGGGGCTGTTTACCATGTCCATCATCTTCAGACCCTCCAGCAGCTTGCAGTTGCGGTTTTTGAGGCGATGGGCTTCATCGATGATGACACAGCGCCAGGGCACACTGCGCAGTTCAGGGCAGTCCGTCAGGATCATCTCAAACGTAGTGATGATGGCGTGGAATTTGTAGGCTCCCTTTATCACCTTGCCCTGTGGGAATTAAGAGCAAATCAAACTCCGATTGCAAAATACCTGAATCTCAATTTTGCCGATCACAGTGGAACCAAATTCAAATGGTAATAATCCATGACTAGGGAAAGACTGCAGGAAGCTCTGCGATAAAGCAATAATCAAATGTCTCTCCAAACACATCAGACATGTAGGACCACTTCATTGGATCTGGTTTGATACCTCTCCAAGACCACACTGGCATTTACCTGTGAATCTCTGTAGTTCATTTCATAGGTCTGGATGGTCCTTCGGCTGGCTTGGCTGCCATGGTAAACCACAACATTCAACTCAGTCCATGTACGGAATTCTCTCTCCCAGTTTGGAATGGTTGAGAGTGGCGCAATGACTAGGAATGGCCCATGGATTCCCTTCAGGAAGATCTCATACAGGAATGTGATGGACTGAATGGTTTTTCCAAGACCCATTTCATCCGCAAGAATACAATTCCGTCTATATGGATACATAGATAGATAGATAAATAAATATACATAAAAATGTTGGCAACACTAGATTATGATACAGATACGATACTTCGCGTTAACTAGCAGTTTATCACCATGCAAATTAATGACATAATATCCATTTGTTAGTAACTTATTAATACCTTACTTTACAAGTTTATTCTACCCATTGACTAGAATTTATCCAATATAGACTCATAGTTACTGCTTATTGATAGTAATTGAAGTAAGATAGTTGCTGTACATAAATTATGATCTCAATATACTTCGCTCAGTAAGTAGCAGCAGAAACATTTATTCTCAGCAACAGTTACTCTCAAAAGATGGAACCTGGACACTATAAGGACTTCTTTGAACACTATAAGGAACTTGTGGTTGTGGGTTTTGTTCCTATGAATAGACCAGCTTTTTAAAATATTACTGAAGGAGAGCAACTCTTCCTGTTGTAAGCCCCATACTATGTACAACACTGGTCATTTGGTCCACATGTCCTCATTCCAGCCAGCAGCAGAGGCGAACGCACCCTCAGTACTGCTGGAAGAACCTTTGATCAAATGATGGCAGCGCTGAAGCCAATGACATTCTCTTTTGACACAACTCAATTTAAAGGTATAGTTCGGTTTTTTACACTTTAAGCCTGTTTTCTGTATTGCCCAGGATGCAAACGAGTGGTTGACACCGAAATCATGAAGATTGGTCCTGTCGCACCCATTTAGCTGCTTTAGAATTTTCTCTGTAGGGCTTCAGCATTGCTTGCTATGTGCCAGGCCGATCCTGTCCTTAAAGGAACACGGCACCTTTTTTTTGATATTTATGTATTTGCATTGTGCCCAAGTATTATTCAAGAAAATAATTTTCTTCTCAGTGGGTTCAGTACTTAGATTGACATTATTAGCACAGCTTAGCACAATCACTGGAAGTACATGGTGCCATTAGCATCAAGCTAAAAGTGTCCACTTGACTAGTTTTGCACTTTGGTGAATTTTAGGTTATTTTTAAAGTGCTTTGTAAATAAATCTGATGATGTTTTGTTTGGTACCATAGACTTGCATTGGTATGCTAAATAAGCTTACACTGTCAAACTAGGCATTGCAGACACATAGAGAAAAAAATGCTATGTGTTTTCATGTTTAGCTAGGGGTTGACTACAGATAAGCAATTTCCCGAAATAAGGTGGCGTATCCCTTTAAAACACCCCTAAATGTTCGTTTTAAAAGATATGCAACTCACCAAGTGGTTACTGGCCTTCTACGATATTCCATAGCAAGTTTCGTAGAGAAATACAACTTCTGTCTTATCAGATTTCCTAAATCCTGGAACTACTTTTTCCCAGATACCTCACAACTATGTATAAACATCGCCTGTGTATTTCTCTACAAAACTTGCTATGGATTTATTTTTATGGGCATTATCTTTGTAAGGAGGAATGCTTATTTAACATCTCAGCTAACAAACATTTCACACAAACTGAAGGTGGGCAACACCTTCCCCATGGTAAAATATCCTAGGCTATTTGCCATGTAACTTATCACGACATGATAAGTCCTTTAACATTTAATAAATATGCTCATAGACACAACCACAGCTGTTTGTCATATTGCTTTGTTGTATGCAAAGCGGTGAAGAGATTCTGTGGTTATGTCAGGCTCAAATGGGGATTATTTCAAACCTGCATGTAGCATGCAAAAACGAGTGAATCATGGTCAACAAGTCACAGCTTTCAGGGCATCTCAGTTAAATACCGAGTAGCCAACTACTGTCAAGTGTCTACAAGCAGAAAATGTTTGGCTCATGGTAGAACAGAGCAGTGATCATTATAGGAATGCATTGGTGTGACGTTAGGTTGAAATTGGGAGTGTTTTCAATCGTGTCAAAACTAAGATGAAGTGCTTGTTTTTCCATGTCTTTCCATTTGTCAATTTTTTTTAAACCCTCAAAGTTGGCAGGGTAAATAGCAACGCACTGTTCTGTGGTATGAAACTCTGGACACATATTTATTCTTTACCCAGGCTTTAAGCCATGATGTTTCATCGGGTTTCCTAAATCGATAATTGTCAGAATTTATTTGTTCACGAAAACATATAGCCTTTTGTCAGTGGTAAATAAAATCCTTAATCAAATTTTCAATTTCTCTTGCCCATGCGCGTTTGTGACCTGTGGCCACTGAATCATTGAGAATGTCTTTTCTTTCATTAATTGTTTAATAAAGGCAGAATATAGAGAACATGTTAGTTTTTTCAAAGAGAGTAGGCTATTAATAGGTCCATAGCCTGAATCATGTAGCAGCGCCTGTGAAATCAGGTTCATGTTTGGTTCAGACAGAAAAAGGCCTGGTGTGTTATTCATTTGCATATTAATAGCTACTAGTCAGTCCCTCCCAGTTTTTCACAATTTCGCAATTGCATAAATCCCGCATAATCAAGGATTTACTTTTTATAAGTTTTGTGACTACCGGATATTCGCGAAATACCCAGAAAAATCAATGTTGGAATGTCAACAAATGTACCTGTTGTGTTGATGGCAGCTTCTCTCGTTCCTGACTACCGGTGACTTCTTGTTGTTGGGCCTAAGTCTACCGCTAACTGGCTCCTATAACGCCTCTCTGGACAAACCTGACTAGTTAAAAGTGAATGTGTGGACCCTAGTCTAAAGTGTTCCCAAAATGTTCCAGCAGATCTGAAAAGGGAAGGAGAGCCACTGGGGATGGACATACTAGCAGGGCGAGTGTGATTGTAAATGAAGGGCAAGTGCTGCTGGACGGCGAGCTCATTGCATACATACGTGTTGTACCAGTTGAAGAGTAGCCAGTTCACTCCCTCCAGCTGGTATTCCCTGAGCGCGTTGCTGTTTTTATATTCCCTGGAACTCTCGGATTTCTGCCAGTTGCTGGCAGGAGGTCGCTCCTGTTTCCAATAAAATAATTCCTGTTAGTGGTTTTCTGGGATACCACAGGAATGTGGCCAGATCTGCCCCTCCTCAGCTTTCTCTTTGAAAGGGAGCAAATACAGTGAAGGAAAAAGGGTCAGTAAAACGCCCGAGACCTCCTTCAAGCCCTTACCACACGTTTGAGCTCGGGTTCCTGTGCCATCACTCGTTCAAAGTCCTCAATCTTGCTCTGGTCAATGTCTGCCTTCAGTTCCCATGTGCTGTCCTCGTAGGGCAGGGAGCACCATTTCACCAGATACAGCGTCACAAGCTGCAACAGAGAACAATCAGGTTTGAACTAGAGATACTAGGCAGGAGTTATAGGTTCATTTAGCAGCTTCGTAGTCACTTTGTAGGTTAAATGACTCATTACATTGGGAATGAAGGCTCTTTCGGCCCCCTCTATCAATTAATCACGCAGTTACAAACTTGATTTGTCAAATGCATCATATCTGGTAAAAGTTGGTTTACAGGATCAACTTCATTTTCAATGCACCAAAACCCATTAAGTTTTCCTAGTTGGCATCGGCAAAATATTTTACTGTTGTCAACGTAACAAGCTTACCTCTCCATTCTCATCAGTCGATTCAGACACATCTAAAACTCTATCCACCTCAACATAATCTGGGTTGAAGGGTTCGTCATCCATCTGCAACAAGAGAACATTACATTGGGCAAGACGGCACATCGATGGGGTGGAAGAAAATGGTGTGGCAATAAGACCATACATGGTAAACAATCTAGCTTTTCAAGAGTCAAAAGAAGCACAGCCTACGATGCTGCCTCATGACTGATGTGTCTCATCATACAACATGTCCATGGTTGATATGGATGACAGTAGGCTACTTACTTCACTAAGAAAGGTACTGAGGGCCTGTTTGGCCTTAAACCTCTTCACTTTCTGGTGAATCCTCTTGTCTTTCTCAAGCTCCTCTAGATCTGCCCAGCGGCAGTGCAGATATGAGCTGCAAGGACATGGAAAGAAAAAGGTGAGTGTGAATAACTTGTACAATGCGATTAACTCTTACGTATTAAATATTGTATAAAGAGGTAAGTAAATCACAAATAATCAAACCACTATCTCAATTCTTTCACCACTGCTGATTCTATTTCTGTCTATTTGTTGAGGAAACAATGAACAGTGTAAGTGTAATGAACAATGAAGGTGTAATTGAACCATAGCAGGTGCACCACAGACATTCAGAGTCACCTATGATTTACATGCGCGCCCTCACTCACACACACACACACACATTGCTTCAAAGCAGCATTCAATGTCAGGGAAGGGAAATCTGTTAATTGACTTCCACCATGAGTCAGGCAATCTGTGACAGTAACTAGCATGTTAGATACCTAGCTCATTTAACTAGCCATCATTACAGAATTAAAAGGGAACAACTTCAAAAAATGCTCCTCTTGAAACAAATAACCTGCCAATATTTAATTTACATCATGCACATCTATATTCCAAGCCTTCCAAAAGCATTAGACTACAGGCTTAATTGAAATCATGACTGTATGGAAAAATAAACGTTGAAAGGATTACTCACAAACTTTTGAATTTGACATAAAACTCTTCCACCTCCATTTCTCCGGTTTCCGACTGAAAAGAGAGACAAGAAAAACTGTTGGCACTGTAATTTCAGACATCAAAAGGCTTAAAAGAGAATAGGTATTCATCTGCAACATAGGATTCCATCTAAACTCCAGTAGTTCTTATTTGGCCTCTCTCTTGCAGTGCAATGTTGACAGCAGTAAGAGGCCGGGCTGAGTCATGAATCACATCAGCTCCTGCACCACACACAGCCCCATTCACAAGCGAGCTGACCCGCCATTGGCTTCCTGCCAAAACCACAGTACTACAGCAGACGCCAAATCTACCATTTCCTCGGGTGGGAGCCCAGTCCCAGCTGTGCAAGTGAGAGTGCGAAAGCAAGCCTGCTCGTGTGCGCTTTACAACTCGCCTCTGCCTTCAGCAGGAGCAATAGAGCCCATTCCAGCGCTGCTACTACTGCTGCTGCTGCTACTGCAGGCTCTATCACCATTCACAGCTCTCTTCACACCAGCCCACCCTACCCCGGCACAGACACACACATTGGCCTGCATGCTCGCTTGCTCACCTCTTTCTTCACAACACGCATTCCCATGATCTTCTCAACAACAGGCCCCTCCGTTTCAGCCACCTCCTGAAAACAATCATGTACAAATATACAATAAGAGACAAATCAAGACTAAATAAAATCAATGAATAGTACAAAATGATACCCAGATAATATCTTGACAAATGTTTGCTGCTGACCTGCTGTTCAGAAGCATTAGAGGGGGACTTGGGACCGGTGGAATTGTCACCATCGTCGTCGTCATCAGAGATCTTGAACTCAAGGTCCTCTGTATACCGTTTTCTCTTTACCTGACGACTGGACCGTCTCTTCTGCAACCAAATTTAGTACATGAGCCTTGTATCAAGTCCAGACTTGGGTACAAGTCTGAGCCTGCAGCACAGTATTAGCTCACGCTACATCCAGAGCTACAGTACAGGCTACAGAGGGGCTGGGCACACAGTGTCTGTACCATGTCTCCTCCCATGCCCTAATGGATTTCAAAATGTGATGCTTCCTTGTCCAAGCACTGAATGCTGTGTTTCATCAGATATCAGTTTACATACAGTATGCAAAGGTGAAGTGAGTGGGAGTGAGAACCAGGTGAAACACACCCCCAAACAAAGACTTCAAATAAACCTCTAAACTAAGAATTTCAATGAAATGCTAAAAAGAGCACTGATACATTCCCCATTATCAATGCAGACTGTACTTGCAAAACATGCAGAGGTTCTGGTAAAATTTACATTTAAAAACATTTCAAATATTACAATCATACTTCCATGTTACCAGTGCATGTTCAATTTTCATCACAGGGAAATATTAGGGCTATTAAAGCGATACACCGGCAGATAGCAATTGTACCTTGTATTTCTGCATGAGCACTAGTTAAGAATAGTCATGGAGAGAAAGAAGTTTGCATTACTTGATCCCTGCCGGATTTACGGCACTCTTCTCTTTTCTAGCCTGATAACATTCTAATGGGAGTGATCCAGCACTCTTGCAGGCACGGCCAAAATGCTATTTTTAAACCACTTAGAAGGTTCGAAATCATATGAAACTTCCTACAAAGTATCATCAGGGTCTCTACCCATAAACTACTTCAGTGAACTCCGACATCTGTGCCATCAGAGAGCTCCTGTCACGAAACATGTGGCCTATGCTAATTTTAAACAAAAATATGAGACAATGAATGCCTGCTTTCATGGTTAAAGACAGTTTGTTAAAATATCGTTGCCTGCTGCCTCCGACAATCATTTGTCGGCCGTCTCCCTTTTAACGTTAGTATTTGAAGTCGTGCATGTGTAGCCTTGCCTATATTTTCCACATCTGTCAGTTTAGCGAAGCTATTGGTCATAAGCCTGCATGTTGAAAATGGAAATGGAATAGCTTAATAATGATTTCTTTAGGGACTGCGGGGAGTGACTCAATTTCACCTGGGGGTGGCGTACTCCTTTAGAGTTGGATTAGTGAGCCAAAGCGTTTTTTAGCCGACCCAGCCATTGTCCTAATCGAGAAGCGCTGCGGTTAGCTTTAGCTTAGCGTAGTCGCTGTAATCCGGAGTGTCCTGCTAGCATGTCGTTGCAAAAGTGAATCAAATAACTCAAGATTTTTTTGTAATTATTTCACGTAACCTATACATTCATATGGAGTACACATATCAATGCAAATTAACACGAAGGGATTTACTAGACCAATTTATATCTGGAACTGTTTTTGGCCACAGCACAGGCAAAGCACCGCTACAACGCGCAGAGACCACGTTGCACCTGAAAACCCTCTATTAACGAGTTGAGGGTTTTCAGTTGCTACGTGGTCTCTTTGCACGTGGTAGCAGTGCTACACTAAGCTAAAGCTAACCGCAGTGCTTCTCAATTAGGACAATGGCTGGGTTGGCTAAAAACCGCTTTGGCTCACTAATCCAACTCTTGGGACTGCAGGGAGTGACTCAATTTCACCTGGGGGTGGCGTACTCTTTTAATGAAGACCAGTCAAGCTGGCATAATTCACTTCGAACATTACCGTGTGCTGACGCTGCGCTGATTGGGAAAGACGTTCCAATGTCGGCTTAATTTAATTACGGTTAACTTTTGCTATTTGATTACTTACTTTAGCCCATATTAAATGACAAAAACACGTTTCTTGATTGATCAAACTGTTTAACGTGCCTGTCCATTACGGTTTGGGTCTACGAGACTTCAATGTAGACCTAAAACATTTTCCTACCCTATTTCTATGAACAATTAAGTTGTAGCCATTCATTCCCTTAAAAGTGAAAATTTTGTTAATTACCTGTGTTCATTCAGTTTTGGAGATGGACTTTTAACGTGACTCGATGGCGAAGATGACGGCGACAAAGTTTACCGGTAAGCTCTGTCTCCAGAAACATTCGTTTTATTAAGTCTTTTAGTGCACCAACAACGTTGTCTATGTTTGAGTTTATGTTTGAGTAGAGACCCCGATACTTTGTAGGATGTGCTTTCGATCGTTCTAAGTGGTTTAAAAATAGCATTTTGGTAGCGTCTGCAAGAGTGCTAGATCACTCCCATCAGAATGTCATCCGGCTAGAAATGAGAAGAGTGCCGTAACTCTGGCAGGGATCAAGTAATGCAAACTTCTCTCTGCCCATGCAGAAATAAAACGTACAATTGATATCCACCAGTGTATTGCTTTAAGACTGAATTAAGAGAAATGAACCAAAAGACCTACACTGCATTAAGATGTATATTTGATATATTTTTATATTTGTATTCTACACTGGGCTGCAGATTTGATACTTCAACCCAAAAGGAGCCTACAGCTACCTGAACCCCATCGTCCTCGTCCTCCTCCTCCGGAGAGGGAGGTGGGGTCTTCTCCACGTCCGAGGTGACAGATGGCTCCCTCTTCCGCTTGGCCTCCTTCTTATTGGTCGAACCACTGTCAGAGTCGGACTTCTTCATGCTGTTTGAGAGAGAAATGGAAAAAGACAGAAAGAAATATTAGAAATTGTATTGTGAGATCATTGTAAGGGTCACAAAGGACGGTACGCAGTATTTTTTCCATTCAATTCCATTTCTTAAACTGATACCACGTCTCGTCATTTTTAGTTGCAGTGCAATAAAAAGCAAATAATGGGGGACTAGCTCTAGGTATGAGTGTGTGTGTGTGTCCATATGCTGTGAATGCAGGACAGGCATGAGGGAGCTAGAGAAGCCAGGCCAGAGCCGACTCCTCTTCCAGTGCCGCTTGGTTCCTGTTCTCATGCTGCCACAGTTTCCACAATGCCCTGGAGGCTGTGGTGCTGCTCGCTCTGGGGGCCCCCCTTGCCTTTCATTCGCACGCCAAGAGCAATCAAATCGCCCTGGTAACTGGCGCTCACGTGACCTGCACCTGTTCCTCTGGCTGGACGCCACTGGCTAAAGCCATCTGCTTGCTTCTGTCAGTTACTCCCTCGCTCACTCTCTACCTCTTATGCTCTAGGACTTCTAATCAAAGCACCTGCACTGCCTCAGTGTCTGTGGATTTCAGACTGTCAATCCTTCAGCAAAAGGAGCCAAAAAAAGTGAGAAAGGAAAAAAAATACAAAGGACAAGGGAAAGGGAGAAGGTCTAGAGGGAGGAGTGGAGCTGGAAGAGTACGGATGGGCTGCTGGGAGAGAGGAGGTAGAGGAAGAGGGAGGAGGATGACAGAACCATGCTCTCCCATGGCTGACCTTTCTGAAGCACAGAGGGCAGGGCTTTGGTTCAGAGACTACGCACACACACACACAGACAGACACACACAGACAGACACACACACACACAAAACCCTCTCCTTCTCAAAGGCCAAGCTTCTTTAGAGTAGCCTCTAGTTAAAATACCACCCCTCCCCCATGCGTACGATGAAAGAGTGAGCAGGAGAGGGAGAAAATGGAGGGGGGTTTGGAGTGGCGCTGAGTAAAGGGAGCGAATGCTTTGGCTGGATTCTTCCTGCGCTGCCTGAGCCTGGGCTGGGGTAGGGCTGGGCTGGGTAGCTGGGTTGGGGAAGTTCACAGGGCTGGCTGGCTGGCTGGCTGGCTGGCTGGCTGGCTGGGTGGGTGGGTGTAATAGGCGTGAGCAGAGAGGGGCAGAGAGACCCGCTGCTCCAGCTCCATGAGGCGTGCTGGCCAAGAGGGGGGTTAATGGGACACCTGCCTTCATCAACAACATGACTCATCTTCCACTGGCTCCCCCACCCCCCACTGAGTGCTCTCTCGCAGCCAGATAGCAGATGCTTACACACACACACACACATATATTTCCTTCACCACTATACATTCTGCTATGATGCACACCCATAAGAGCCCATCTCTCAGACAGAAATCATGTGCAGACCTTCATAACAGCTCATATGCGCCTCAGTTTACAGACTCTAAAGCTTTGGATGCAGAGCTGAGAAGAAATCTGAATGAAACAAGACAAACCGAGCCAGACTACAACTACAGTGGTGAAAAAAGCACACAATGTTAGTATGTAACTTGTGTTGTACCAAATGTTGTCATTTTTCTGACTCCTGACAGTAGTCAGTGACTACGTAACACGGTGCTATTTGCTGACTTTAATCAGCTTGTAAAGTAGGAAAGCTGTTGCTGGAATTGCTAAAGGGAAAATTAAACTCAAAGACAAAAAAAACATTCCTTAGAGCAGAAAGTTGAATATTTAAGAGAATGTTCAGAGGGCTTGTTTGTTTAGTAGGCAAGTTTTTCTGCAGAGATTGACAAGCATCTAAGAGTAAGGCCCACAGACTGGGACACCAATCTACTGTCCACCAACGGCAAGTCACATCTCTCCCTCGCCATTGACTATTCCTTCATATTTTAGACCACTTGACTGGCCGGAATTTAAATGGACTCATTTGAGATAATCTATGCTGCCTAACCATCACACAGTTTTAGTGGCTGAAATGATCACAGAAATGATCACATTGCCTTGGTGTGAGATCATGCAAAACACAGTGAATGGTGTGAGGATGGGGTAATCGCCGAGACTCAATCTATGTGCACTCTGCGCACTGGTTTATCCAAAGAATGTGGAACACCCAAGTGTTTCAGGTGCAATCTGTAGTGTAAAACAGCAAGTTTTGGAAGGACGGAGCCATATTGAAGGCAGGCAGAAAACGGTGCATGTGGAGTTAGGGGACATCTGCTGAAACAGGCTAGATGCACAGAGCACAGCTGCCGGTGTGCCAGGATATGCTGGCTAAGGACTTGCTGTGTGGCAAAGTAAATAAGGTGAGGGTATAGAGATCTAAACCAACAGATACCAAGGAAAGAGAAAAGCAAAGACCATGCGAGCTCAACCATCCTTCAGCAGAGTTTGAACAAAAAAACAATGACATGCTGACTTTTGTTTAAGATATGAAACACACTATAAGAGTCCCTTTTGAATGGTCAGCCAGCCATTATTGCAGAGCAGTGAGCCCAGGAAACTCAAGTGATCTGGTGGGTCCTGGTTCCTAAAGCAGCACTGGGACTGTGGTGTCAGTAGCTGCCATTTTGAATTGCTTGATCCTATCCCTAGCACACAAACCCTCATCCCTGCCCCCTTCCCCTCCCCCCTCCAGTGACCCAGAGCTGTGGGCACTGCAGATGCAACACCCACAGCTATGTGGTCCCAGCCTCGTCCACTGGGGCAGGACCGCAGAAGAGAGATCAGGTGAGGGAGTTGAGTGCGCAAAAAAGCAAGTGTCTGTGTGTGTTGGGGGGTGATGCATTCCTTAGGTAGATCAAGTTACCTCCGCAAAAGAGGGAGGCAGGGCAAAAGGGGGAAAAAAGACAAGACCAAGATCTACATGTTTCTAAAAAAAAGAATGGGGAGATGCATTCAAAGTTTTTCATAATAAAATAATGTCTGTGAACACTAGGTCAAAAGCCAAATGTGCCGAGTACCACACGGTGCTCTAGAAAACAACTGATATGATAGAGTGTAATATAGCAGCAAAAATAGCTCCAGCTAAATGAAGCGCAAAACACATGACCACAAGGGCCTCCACCACAGGCACAATAGATGGGTTTCTCGTTTACAAACATTACTGGCTGAGCACGCATACGGGGGACAGAAGATGCCAAGTTACGTTAGAAGTATACCTAGTAGTTGAATGTTGTAGCCTAAATTTTACAATGGCTACTGTGCTGTTGGTGACAGCGTTATACTTGTATATAATTCCTGAGTTCAAAAAGTATGTTTGTCTCTCATTTGCTTTACTAAGAAAACCGTATTTGGCCAATAAAGTCTGTTAGCATGTACGATACGTTAGCAGTGTAGCTAGTCAATTTCTATGCCGACTTACTTGTACGTTGACATTTTTTTCTCGTTTACGAGGTGAAAAGAGATTTGCACGCTAATATTCAGCTGGACAAAAAAAAAAACATGTGAAACATATCCGTGAAAGCCTACATTGTTGATAACCATTCATCAATGTCTGTGTGGAGTATGCGTGTGTGAGTGAGAAAATTAACAAGTCATTGCGCGATTATATTCATTAGACCTACAGTATTATTATCAGAGGAGGTTAAGTGAATGCAGATCAATCATGTGTTTTACATGGTAGGCTATCAGCGCACTTACTGTAGCCTATATAAAGATGTTGAATGCCAACCTTTGTGATAAGTTATTAAAAATAAATCATCTGATTTGCCAAGCGGAAAGTTTAAACTTATTTTTGCCATGGATAACTGTATAACTGGGGGTAGGATCTTGGTGAGTGACATTGTGCTTGTAACCTCGGATATATTTTGTGCACGAAAATTAAAAAGCTATTGTGCTTTCGCTTTCACTCATTCTGTGGGCGGTAGCTGATGGCATGAATTTTATATAATGTGCCGTGCGTTTGTGTTCGATATTGTTTGATATCGTTGACAGTTTAATTCAGAATTCAAAATATAGCCGCCGGCATGTGAAAACGACAGTAAAAAGGCATACTGTATAGTGCGTGCGAGTCTCATAATGGGTTAGAATGTAAAGTCCTGTTGCACATGTTACACTGCAGGAGGAAACGGTCCTTTACTTTATGCTCTGGTCAGATTAACGTGACACTGTATTTTCACTTGCCGAACTGTTGCCGTATTAAACACAAGTGGTAGCTGCCATAATTTACTTGCCAAAACAAAAATGTCCTCGCCATTGCCGCTTTGCAGGTGATTATTTTGAGCCATGCTCAGTAGTAACGAAGATACACTGGTGTAACAGTATAATGACAGAAAGGTGATTATTTTATTTGGATTATTTAATAACTGCGGGTCTGACGGCCCCCAGAGGTCACGCCTGGGTGCGACCGCACCTGCTAAACCTAAACTAAAGCTATAGTTACACCACTGGTGTGGACGCTTTCTGCTTGTTGTTTAATGGTTAAAGGTAATGTAGACTACTAAACACTGTCTGCTGGACGTTGAACTCCTTTTCTACCATTTACATACTTTCTACCATTTACAAGCTTGGTTTTCTGACATTGCCTGACATATTATATTAATATTATAATAAACGTTTTTTTTTTTATTATACATTTTTTTATGACGGTAATGAAACTGATTCCGTTGCTATTTTTAGACACGGCGGTATACCGAATTATCGTATTATCGCCCAACCCTAGTCTATGCTGCACATTTAACCTCAACTTGCACCTATGAGCAAAATATTCCAAATGCCAAAAAAGAACAATCAAGTTCAAAGTGTGTAGTGTAGAGAAGTTTGCTCTGTAAGATGTATATTGCTGTACTCAAAAACACCAAGAAAATTAACTTATACATTCACCTGCAATTTTTGCTTTAACATTAATGATAAATGTAATGCAAAGGATTGCATAATTGTGAGGGTAGACTGAAGTATCTTTAAAACTGAAGAAAAATCATAATAATTAATCCGATGAACCCAGCTGCTATATAATACAAAAAACCAACAACAACTTCTTTAACTTTGGATCTCCTCATCTTGCATCCTTATCCAGGAGATCCCCCTGTAGTAAGCATGCTCATCACTATTAACCACAGGAAAAGCGCCCATACCTTTGCTTCTTGGAGCTCTTGGGTTTGGGGGTGGTGGTTGCCTTAGCCTTCTTCTCCTTGGGCTCTTTGGGTGTTTTGGGAGTCTTGGGCTCCTTGGGTTCCTTCTCCTTTGGTTTCTTCTTGCTCTTCTTCTGTGCTGGGTGGGGCTGGGATGTGTCCGTGCCCACCACACCCTCCAGATCCTTCTGCAGACCGCCAGCCTCTGCGTCCTCCTCACTAACCTTGGCTTTCTTCTTCTTCTTCTTTTTTGGCTTCTGGTTGCTTTCCATCTGCTGCTGGTCACAGTTGGTTGGCTGAGGGCTGGGGCCACAGCCAGAGGTGGGTGGCACACTGGGGGGTGTCATCTCTACTGGAGGCTCTGATGGGGAATGCTAGCAGGGAAACACAGGAGACAACCATCAGACAACTGCACCAATGCTAAACCTAGTTTGACTTGCAGGCCAAAATCTCTGATGGCTCTGATAGAGGCAATGCAAGTCTAAACACCTACAAAAAAATGCCAAGATCGAAGCACAAGATTACTACCTTTCAAGTGTTGTGTTGGCAAATCTCCCACCAGCAAGTATCGCATTGTGTATAGACATAAAAATCCCCCATCCTCTTCACCCAACCCACTCTTCCTTAGCATAACCTTCCCTTTCAACCACATTCACATAATCCCAAGAGCACATGGGACTGAGGCACCATGTCCCCTTAATATAGCTCTAAAGTAGAATACCGTGAGACAATACACAGACAGACACATCTTTGAAGGCAAACACAAGCATCTGCAGTCTACTCCCTGTCTATAACCCGTCAGTTACATTGAAGACCTGAAATTTGAAAACAGGAGCCCATCTCAAAACATCAGAAAAAGTGTAAGAATTTCAACACGTAGGCCTATGAGTTTGCTTCTAGCATTTCTCCTTAATTTTCTCTGCCCAAATAAGCATGCTTGCACTTGAAAAGAAAGTAAACACACACACATACGCACGCATGCTGCTTGTGGTCAAATGCAAATTTCCTGTAAACACAGCCCAAGAAAGAGTGCAGTATGCATGCCAAACAATGGCAAGGTCACAAAAGAGCCAGCGAATGGGGGAGCCATCAGAGCAGCTGGAGCTGGAGCAGTAAGCTGGTGGGATGCCTTAATGGATAAATGCCTCCTCTCTTGCCAAGCCTCCCCAATAATCAATTGCATGAATGACAATAGGGCCTAGCACACATGCTCACTGAATCACTAATTTGAGAGCCGTAGTGTAGAATACAATATGGGTGATATAATGTTTCATCTCCATGCAGAAGGACCAGAAGAGGGGGGATGGGACTGATGTGTTAGTTAATCTGGCTAGCGAGGGTTCACTGACTGAGCTAAATACTCCCTAAAGGAGTAATACTCTGAATGAAGCACGCTTTCTGAACCTGTGTTTTGTGTGCACTTCAATGTTTGATTAAAAGAAAAACATTGGGATTCATCATATGAATTTCTTTTCTTGATGTAAATTGTCAGTAAAGGCCTAAATCTAATCACGAGACCTGCTGCTCTCCGAATTACCTCCACAGAGCTGAGACTCGGCCAAATCCACTTCTACCTAGTGCGCATTAAGAATCCAAATAATGTTGGAATCACCATTAGGGAATCGAAGGTAAATAATTCTACACAGAACAAAACAAGAATCACAGAGAGGGGCCATTTTAATTATCCATTTGACCATGTGTGATACAGACTAAGGTTGGGATCAGTTTAGTTGAAATTTAGCCTAACACCATTGTCAACAATGCTGTTCTTTACATACTAGTAACTCTACATAAATATCATAAAAAGACTGCCTTGGAATTGTGACTTCAAGAGCAATTAGGGCTGAGTTACTAGTGGAAGTAATCAGAGAGAAATGGTGAAATAATAATAATAAAAAATAGAGCGTCAGAATCCCCCTCTGTGCTGGACATGCATTCAGGAATAAGAGCCACCATTGTACCAGAACTGGTCAGCAGAGAAAGAGGCTTTCAGTACAAAACAGCCTAATGGCATCAGGAGCACGTGACTTGCATGCGCACACACATTACTATTGAGAGCGGCAGGCCCACTGCCTCTGTGCTCCCCCACAACCCACCCATCTCCCCCCTACAGGACACATCCTGCTGTACACCATTAACTCACGCATGAGTCCTCTGAGACAGTCGAGGCAAACAGACATGGAGTGGGCATACGACGGGGGGGGGGGGGGGGGGGGG
>JASCQY010000080.1:105899-120896 GCA_030264315.1 Sardinella tawilis | reverse complement strand
AGAGACAGAGCAAAGGAAAATGGCAGAGAGAGTAGGAAGAGAGAGAAGGGGAGGAGAGGAAGGGGGAGAGAGAGAAAGAGAGGGCGGAAGGGGGGCAGACAGAGGAGCAGAGATATGCTTCAAGCAGGAAGGGAGTATTTCCCCTTCAGAGAGCGGGGGAGGGGTCGGAGATTAGCACTGTGGCGCCTGCATCTTGGGGAGGGCCAGGATATGCACTAAATGGGAAACAAACAGTTGTAAAAATCCCCCGACTCACCACTACAACCACCACACACTCAAACACACACAAACACACACACACACACACTCCAAACAACTGTACGCAGCCTGGGAAATGCTTCAATCTGTCCAACACAAACACTGCCATGTGATTCCATACGGGAGGGAGTCAGCCACACACATAATTGATGTCCACAAGTGCATGAATGTGGGTGGTGTCCACACTAGTGTGTGTGTTGGAGCTTTAATAAGCACCTACCTGTATTAGAGGCACTTTCTGGCTGGGTGGAGTTGACTGATGTGGTGGCGCCCAAGGCTGCTGGGAGGGGGGAGAGTTCTGATGGATGGCAGCCAGGTGGGTCTGCTGGGGTGGGGGCAATGCAGCCGAAGGTGGGCACACCTGCTGCAGCTGCTGCTGCTGCTGCTGGAAAGGCATTGGAGGTGACTGCAGCTGTGGTCCCACTCTCTGAGCTTGCTGAGGATGCAGTCGCTGGTCTGATTGGCCCTGCTGCTGCGGAGGCAGCTCATGGCTGGGGTTGGACGCTCGGCTCTGAGCTCTGTGATTGGGCGACAGAGGGTTGTACACCTGGGAGGGAAGCTGCTGCTGCTGGGGAGGGTGGCCCATCTGCGGGACCCTGGGAGGGAGGGCCATGCTGCCTGCGGCACTGGGAGGGACGCCCGCATACCCGCCTGCAGCCACCAGGTCGGGGCCCAGGCCTGCGCTGGGAGGGCGACTGTGCTGCGGGGGAGGGGGGGTGCCAGCAGGAGTGCTCATGTTCCTCATGGGAGACATGGAGGGGGGCGAACCGTAGGATCCCTGAGGCGGAGGCAGATGCTGTTGCTTCTGCTGCTGCTGGAGCTTCTGCTGGGCTGCACTGGAGGGCTGGCCCGGGTGCATAGGCTGAGCATTCATTTGGTTCATCTGGTGGAGGGCAGCCTGCTGCTGCTGGTGCATTGGTCCCTGCTGGGGCCCGCCGCTGGGCGGGTATCTGGCTTGCTGGGGTGGTGGGCCACCCTGGCTCGGGTAGCTGCTGGTGGTGTTAAGGCTCATGCTGGGACTCATCCCTGAAGGGTTGGCTAAGCCCTGATTAAGGTTGCCGTATGGAGGGTAGGGAGGGTACTGTCCTGAGCTGGTTCCAGTGTTGGGAGGCACAGGCTGGCTGTGCATGTTGTAGCCCATGCTGGGATGAGCTCTTCCAGGCATCACCTGTTGCTGTGGCGGCTGCTGCTGTCTCGAGGGGCTGGCTGGGTACTGGGCGTTGTGAGCACCAGGCACGGCGTCGGGCCGGTGGCCGGCCTGGCTGGGTCGGTGGAGGAACTGCTGGGGGGGCTGGGGGTGCCTTGAAGCCTGCTGTGCAGGGTGTCTCATGGGGGGTGCCCCGGGGGGGCCACCCAGATTGGAACTCTGTTGGAGGCCAACATGGCCCATGAAGTGACTGGACTCCTGCGGTAGGCTCTGGGGAAAGTGGTTCATCCGAGGAGGGGTCTGCGTCTGGCCATGAGCCGGCATAGTGTAGTCATTGTGGCCCATGTACGGGCCCATCTGATGGCCAGGGCCTCCGTGCTGGGACTGGGCTGCTTGTTGCTGTTGCTGCTGCTGTGGAGGAGGAGGCTGGAAGGGGGGACGGCCCTGTTCGGGCACCTGCACCACTTGCGGTGGGGGACCCCAGGCAGCGGCGCCCCCGTCCCCAAACGCCTGGGCTCGGCCGTCCCCCTGTGGGCCTGGGTAGCCGTGGTGGCCAGGGGGCGCAGAGCCTGTAGACGCAGAGTGGTAGCGGGACTGGGGGGAGGACATGCCATTGACAGGGCCATTGGCCAGCATGCGGCTGCTCTGCTGCTGCTGCTGCTGCTGCTGCTCGTACGGGCTGAAATGGTCATAGTGGTGGCCTGGAGGTGGTCCAAGCTTTGGCTGGCCAGGGACAGCTTGTGGAGGCATGTGGATGCTGGAGGAGAGTGGTCCGTAAGCTTGGTGCTCATGAGCCATGGTGGGGCCCATGGGGTTGGCTTGGGCCTGTGCGGGGTAGCCACAGTCCCCCAAACTCTCCAGTTCATCTGAGAAGAGATTCCCATCATCTCCAAAAAGGCTCATCATGCTAGGATCTGCCATGGCGCCTGTTCCCCCAGCAGCTCAGCACGGCACGAGAGCCGAGCTTCACAAGCGGGATGGGAGAGATGACGTATGCTCACGCAGAGGTGGGTGTCCTCAAAGCCGCTAATCCGCTAACCAATCTGCAACATGTCACTCCATATTTCCTTAATTCACTCAGCGACACAGTGGAAGATAAAGTCAGGGCAGATGACCTGTTAAGAGAAATAAGAAAATCATTAGCACAGATAGATTCAAAAGGTTAGCTAAGCCTTAAGCTTTTCCCTTTCTGGCCATATATTTGACAACATTTGAGCATTTTCTCTCTGCCTCTATCTATTGGGTTAAAAGAACAATGTGCCTGTACATACACAAAACAGTAGACACACAGCAAGCAAGTCCGTGCCAAACTTTAATTCCCCTCCCCCATCCCACACTGCACTCTTTTTTAAGGTCAAACAAAAGGGTTAGTCTCAACACACAAGCACCAAGCCTGGGCTTATTCATTCTTTACAGCTGGGCTGTTGGCTGGTGAAAGAACAAAGGCTAGCGCAACAGAGGAGGCCAGCAGAAGCGGTTCTAGTTAAACAGCAGCAGCTGCCAAACCAGCCAGGCAGATGTGGGAACACAAGAAAGCTGCCCACCTGCTAAAGAAAATGCAAGTATATGTGTGTGTGTGTGTGGAGACTACAAGTGTACATGGCTGCGTGTAATAGAGAGCGACAGAAAAAGCAGTTAAACAAATGATCTGGCAATAGGGGTGTTTGTTTATTTTTCGTGACTGTGTGTGTATGTGGGAGAGCGAGATTCCACCCCCCTTGCGCCCGTCTTGGAGCATAGCAGTGAATTTGTCAGCCAGGCGCCTCTAACCTGGCTGTCCCAAGAGGTGTAATCAGATGAGCTGAGCCAGGGGAATTATGGAGATGTGAGATAAAGCAGGCCTGGGGGTTGGGCCTCAGAAGGCCTAGGCACTAGCCACGCCTCATCTAGGCTACCTCCAGCGCCTATGTGGGTTGGGGGTGGATGGGGCAGACAGAGAGAGAGAGCGAGCGCATGTGGAGTGGAGAAGAGGGGGGTGGGTGAGGAATGCGTCGCCTTAACTTGCTTCAACTCAGGCTCCAACCCCCCCCCTCCTCCAACCGCCCCAGCACAGGTCCCTGGACATGGCTGTTTAAACCATCCACACACAAATCTCCCATTAAGCTACCCCAGCAGCCATTTTACCTTTCCACAGCTTCTACATGCATTGGGAAGTTAAGAGATTTGTCTTCAGTGTAACCCACTGAAAGTATTGGCCACATCACCAGGAGGAAACGTTGAACAGTTTTGTGAAAATTAGGATTAACATAAGCTGCATTTCAGAAACACACTAGAAAATCTGATGGTCAAACTATAGGCTACAAGCAAGAATATAACAAAATAACAACAGTGAACACCAGATTTCTAATGACTGGTAAGGGCCTCTGACATGAGGAACACAGTTATTTAACAAGTCCTTTCGTTATCCTATATTAGGAAAAAAAAACAACCCAAAGCAACCAGGAAGGGTACAGGTTATCCTGTATTGTTTGGACAACTAGAATATATTTTTCAATATTTCAGTTCTGTTGTATAAGCACAACACATCTACACAACCACTAACAGACCTATCCCTTGCAACTTCCAAATCCAGTCATTTTAGTGTTCATTTGTAATGCAAAGCTGTCAAAGTATGAAAAAAGTTCATATCACATATCCCTAAGGTTTCATTTCACATCAGACTCCAGCCAGAGAGCTAGAGGCAGGGAGCAAGAGAGACAGTAACTGTACGTTCAGACCAAAACCATCAAAAGCATCAAGAGAGCAGGAAATCATTCATTTTCAATGGACAGACGGCATGAAAAGCGTCCACGGCTTCAAAAGCGTCAGCGTCACCTCTTGAGTGTCAAAAAGAAAGTTAAACAGTTAACTTTATGTAGCCTAATGAGCTATGACACGGTTAAGCGTCAACCAATCAGAATGTCGACGTCCTTGATTTATTTGTGTCTCTGGGAAACAAACTGCACAACTTTTGGTTCCAGTCATAAATGACTACGTTGGAAAAGCCCATTTGGCTCTAACAAACAGTAGGCTAAATGGAACCCAGTTAAACTATAATGTAGCCAAACTAAACTCATGTTCAATGCAATTGATTTGCTCTTCTTACCACTGGTCTAACCAACTAGACGTTACATTTGCTACACACATTAATATTTAAGACGAGGTTGCAATTAAATCCATATTGTGATTGAACCTTTGCCGTGAGCGCCTGCATGTACGTGATTGAGATCCTAAATAAAAAGCAGTATCGAACTTTTGAATGTTTCACGTCATGGCTTTGACTCTTGACGCTGAGGCGTGTTTAGCATCGTGTTTTGAGCTTCTTCAGCTACGATTTTGACAGTTTCGGTCTGAACGTACAGTTAGAGCAAGGGAGAGAGAGAGATGGGAAGGAAAGGGCTCTTTAAGCTCTCCCTAGCAGAACAACAGTATAGAGCGATCCGTTTCCCAGCTGTCTGGAGCTCCTGCCTGCTCCTTCTGCAGAAAGCGGCGAGCAGGAGGAAGGTCAGAGGAGGAGGGGAGCATTAGGAGGATGGCCGTGCAACAGCCGCGCCAGAAGCCGCAAATTTGAATCCCTGTGATCAGATTTGGTGTCTAAGCTGCCAAGGCCTGACCGTTCACCTAATTCTCTCCACGGAGTGACAGATGTGGCAAAGTGCCAAGCTTGCCGGCACCGCCCACATAAGGGGTGGAGGCCTGCACAGACCGAGGCAGAGGAGAAAGCAGGGACTACAGGGGGAAGGAGAAATGTGGAGGTAGCGGTGGCAAAAGCAGAGTGGGGAGGACAGATGCTGCTTAGTGACCATCCTGTCCGCACTATGGCCTCCCTAATTTCACTTCATTCGCTTCACACTTTGTACATCTTTATCCGTGGGGACAAATGACCACCATCACGCCAGCTTTGCCACCCACATAGACCCACACAGGGACTACGACACAGCACATCAGGTTTGGCCAGTCTCTTGTTGGAACGATCAAATTCAGCAGCATGAAAAGGAACGAAGTAACATATTCTTAATGAGATCATAAAACTACTCTATTCTTAAAGCCCCATTTCACAATTTGCTGCACCTGCATGATACCTTGATGAAGACACTTTCATAAATCACACTTTTGCCATGTGTAGAGTTGTACAAAATTCAATAAAAATCATGAAATGAAATGTAGCATTTGCACTTAACTCAGACAAAAGACAAGTGTGCAGCATCAGAGCCTCGTGAGATAAATTCTAAACTTGCTGGTGTCTGCCCCACACTTGCAAGCCAACGTTGTCATGGCGGTTCTACCGAGGGTCTATGCTAATGTCTGCATTCTATTGACCACAAAAACGGTAGCAACTTCTCAAGTAAACCTGTGAAAGTTCAGTGGCATGCCCATGGATGCTGTAATAACAGATGGATGTTCTCTAATTGGAAACAATACAAACCAGGAGGCATTCAATAAACACGGTTTTAAAAGCTTCAACAAATCAAAATGGATTAAATGGGCCTACAAACGGGTTTGGATTAAGGCTGATTAAACTTGCAACTGTGACATTCTAAAACTGCCCTTCACCTGAGACTGCTATTAAAATTGTGGCTAGATATCTGACGTCTCATAGAGGTCTTTTCATGTTCATTAAATCCCAGTGTCAGTCAACATAATGTTGAGGTCGTTTCAGCATGTAATATACATCCCGACCAAACAGTAAGGATTGGTTAATGCAGAAAGTCTCCCTGCATGGAGCGAACATATGCCAATGGATAGGTTTCACATACTTTTCACAAAATGAAACAATGTGAAAGCCTTTGATGAACCAGGCTAGAGATGAAGTGATATGGTACTAAAAACACAGTGATACTCATAATTTACCTAACAAACCGAGTTATAGGACTGCTACATTCTCCAACTGATAGCTCATGAGGACCAATTCTTAATTGCATGCACACAGTATTAAGCTTCTCATTGTAACACTCTTCTCCTTTCCCCTGGCATGTGAGTGTGGGAAAGCATGCAGACTGGGCCTTCTGGCCCTAATAACATCCTACATGGCTGGGCCTCAAGGCGAAGAAGCTTGAGTGGTTAAAAAGACAAAATGCTATTTAAAAAAATAAGTAATTAATTAATTTAAAAAATGGAATTTGGGAAAAAATAAAATGGATTTCATAGGGCCCCATTTTCAACCTGTTCTCCCTTTTTTTTAGTATAAGTTTTGGTTGGTAGGCCATTCTGTGATGAGAGCTCAAAGTCAGTCTGACAGGAAACCAACACAAAAGAACAGAGGCAGAAGATCAGCTAACTCCCGGTGTCCAGCTATATCAGCTATATGTCCAGCCTAATAGTGGTCTGCAATCAAATGAATGGACGCAGTACTTGTTCCGTAATCGGAAACACGCGTGTTTGACTCTCTATGAAGGTTTTTCTGCAGGATACTTGCGAAAGTAAACGGTCATTCACACTGGTGAAACAATAGTTTACCTCCACATATTTTGCCCATTGTTGCATCATAGAGGCACAATGCCTAAACTGAAAAACTAAAGTGCCAGTCAGCATAGTTAGCAACATTTTTTATTTGATATTCTTGCTACTAACATTTGTGATAATGAAAAGTTAGACTGCTCATTCCTCAAAGTTCTTTCCTCTTGACATTCTTGCAATATCAAGGGAATGAGTCCAATGACCAATCGGGGCATTCTCATAATTTGTTTGCGGAAGCACCGCACAGACACTGGCATGTTCAAATGAATTTGAAGGAGCTGGCGTTCCAAATGGTTCCATCTAAGGAAGGCAAAAACGATTAATGTGGATGAACTGTGCTTCCACAACAGTTTTGTTACGGTTTCATTTGAAAACACATCCGAGTAGAGGGCCAATAAAGCTGTGCCCTGAGGCCTCAAAAATAAGCCAATCATGACGCCCATTCATGCCAGGGTTAAGGGCCTGAAGCATGGGGTTGGGAACCCAGCCATCTCCCTCAGGATGCACATTAGGAAATAGCTGGCCTTCAGGGGGCTTCTCATTCCTTCATTCACTGCATTACAGCATGGATGCTAATACATGGAAACATCTCTTCAAAAGGCTGCAACTGAATGCAAACCTCATATAAATAAATCAAACTATTGACATTGGCCTATTCATGTTTTGCTTTTGGCAAGAGATTTATTTTCATTATTACATTATTTGGAAATTAGGCATGGGATGCTTTATCCAGCATTGCTTGAGTCCATCCTGTCCAAAATTTTTGCAAAGTTTGAATCACTGTGGCACGCAACTTTCACAATAGGCTATGTGACATGCACTACTGAAGGGCTCTCTAGAATCCCTCAAGAAAACCTTTCCATGAGCTCTCGAGGTTTTTATTAAACATTCAACAAGTCAAGTCACTTTAGCGTCACAGTTGCTGTCCCATTTCTGCAGGATGCTATAACGCTCCAAAGTGAATTGTCTATTAAAAATTATACATCAAATGGGCGTCTTTAAATTGCATACCGTTATATCAATTGCTCAGCCCTCATTAGGAGTTCAATATGCCGCCACACCAGAATCCCAATATCAGTATGGACACACTACACAACAACTGTAACAGAGGTAACAAAACAGGCCTGAATGTCAAAACATGGAACTTAAACATTCTTATATTTCTTATCTTTCCATATAATAAAGTCATCTGTCAGCCATTAGGAAGTTAATGACAACATGGACATGGACAATGTGGTTTTCAGTAAAGATGAACCGATCAAAGTGGTTTTCAGTGAGGATGCAATGATCACCAGTTTTCACAAGATCAGCTATGACTCGCGAATGGCCTGTCAAATGAAAACATTCTGATTCTATGCCAGTCAAATGCACGTGCAGCACATGATTGATGGCATAACACATTGACTGGACACTCTTCTAAAGTAAAAATACAGTTGTGAATATGTAAAGCACACACAATGAGGGAATAGTTTGAGTTTTCATTTCAGATGAGTTTGGGGCCATGATGTGATGAATCCAAATCAGAACTTACTGTATGTTACTGATGGCTGTCAGTGGACAGTTTAAATTGGCTATGAGGTGGAGGTGGGATTCTCCCCTACACATAGAATCCTATTTGACTAGTTTCACAAAAATATCTCAATTACGGTAGCAGAACTGTAGGACTTTTCATATTGTAGACACACTCAAATAAGTCACATCTTAGGCTACATGAAGAATGTAATGTCTTGTGTTGAAAATGAATTTCTGGTTTAGACATGGGTGTATGCATGTTGCTAGACTTCTGGGGGGCTACTTGTAGGCCTAATTCCAAGTATCTAGACCAGGCCTATGAGATTCATTGCACTCTTGATGACAGTTCTCCATAATAGAAAATCTGGTTAGGCCATTTCCCTACGTTTGATTCAATAAAAGAAAATAAATCTGTACAGTAGCATGGAAAAAATAAGTCTGAGCCTCCTTTCCCCACATGCTACCTAAACCAGGGCAATCTTGAATCATTAGATTTATTTCATATACCTAGGCTTACATAATTATGCTATTAAGAACAAACCATTGACATCCATCATACTCATTAATCACAAAAAGAAAAACAAAAACTGTGGGAATCAGTGTGAAAGCCCCTGTGTAGCAGTGGTTTGTTTTCAGGAGGAAAACAATGTGACAGAGCCAAAAGAGAAGCACATTGTGATGCCACAAGAAAACAACAACAAAAAAAAAAAATCACCTGAGGGGTAAGAAAGTGATAAAGAGAGAGAAGAGACACACCAAGATACTAGGTACAATCACTTCATGACCCTTTTTCAATGTACTTTGCTTCAGTCAGTGACCAATCCCTTGCAATATCCCACAAGTCTTTGAGCTCTGAACATTGTAGAAAGAGTAGCCTATACCACAAGACCACTGGTGTTACCAGGCTTGACCTCTCAAATATAGAGGCAAGCCATCACCACCAACGAGGGTTGTAGTGCTGTAAAGAAAGACTGTCTACAGTTGTAGTGTCTATGGAAAGTCTATGGTCCTGATGGTATGGACTGATTTCGAGTGATTGTGCTGTATAGCACTATGGAGCAGAGAGAGACACACACAGGATGTGAGGACACAGGAGCAGGAGGGGGGAGGGGGGTGCTATACAGTCTCAGTTAGTGTGGGGATCTGCTTGTGTTACGCATGACCGCTTTGCTAATGGATGGGCTTTTCCCCTCCCTGGTAGCACAGCAAAATGATTCTAACGTGTGCCCAAGATGGCTGGTGAGAAGCAGCTAGACAGACCTACTGTGGCTAAGTTAGGAGTTTAAATTAAAACTATCTATGTATTAAAGGAATATGCACCCAAACATGAAATTAAGTCAGTCTCGGTCACCCCCAAACTTAAAACTGTGAAAAAAAAACCTGGTTAAAATCTGTGCTAGTTGGCTCCCTTGGTTTACAGCATCTGCGCTAAGCTAAAGCCAAAAAAAGCGTCTACCAAAGCAGGACAACGCCTGGACGGATTTTAACCTGGTTTTTCTCACTGTTTTAAGTTTGGGGGTGTCCGAGACCGACTTAATTCCATGTTTGGGTGGCATATTCCTTTAAAAGAGTCACTAAAAGACTTGCATCCAGTATCTCTTGGGCAAGGTACAATGTGGGCAGGCCAGTCAGGGGATACAATAAAAACACCCCATTCCATCATGGAGTATCAACACTAGACAGTACTAGCACTAAGAGGGCAAGGCCTAGTTCTTCAGTGGAGCGTTAACTTCTGTTTTAACTCATCTTACTAGCCCAGTGGAAGACTTGGTGGCTAAGGCAGACAAGACTTCTCATACTCACTCATAACACTGCATGTTGGAAGGGGGTAATGACTACAAACAAAAGAAACACAAATAAAAAAAAACAGCCTAATGCAAATTAAACTTAGATGGGCAGCGATTTTCAAGAAAAACTTGTCAAGCATTTTCTTTACATTTCAGTTTCTACTCGACAGCCATTGATAACTCAAATTAAGGGGAAGCTCACAAACTGGAATTTTCATTTTCTGCAGGAGAACAGAAGTATTCCAGGTGGCAAATGTGGGAACATGAAGCCAGAGCTACAGTGGTAAACCTGATAACTTAGGAGCCTAAAGTCCTCATTCTCTTACCCAAACAAAGCAAGCAGGCAACTCCATTAGGAGGTTTACGTTCTTTTACCTTAACCTACACAGGGTTATCACTTATCGCCCATGATCTAGTCCAAATAATGCCACTGAATCAGTCAAAAAGTTTAATCAACAACTAAAACTCCAAGTACCGATATTTCAGACAACTGCCCAAATAGCTATTGAAAGCTCCTAGCAATATAGGATACATGAAATTCACCTTCTAGTCCAAGGATGCAATAAAAGGAAAAGGATTTATAGCCTATATAACATTATATAACATTTCATTTTGTATTCATTTGAAAAAAAGTTTTGGGTATTGATAGTGTTGAAGCAACAAACAAATGTTTAAGCTAAGACCATAACATGAAAGCAAAAAAAGGCGCATTCGCCAGAATGCAGATAATGCCGTATATTCTGCGACTTGATGCCCTAGCCGCAAAAGCCAGGCGAGTAAAAGGCGTACAGCCACAATGCAACCAAACATCTGCTCCGCCATACCGGTCTCGTATCTCTTCATTGAGTGGCCGGCAGACATTAAAAGCTGCCATCTTAGGTTAAAGACGTGTGTGTGTGTGTGTGTGTGTGTGTGTGTGTGCGTGCGTGCGTGCGTTGAGGGGGGCTAAAAAGATAATACATTGCAACTGCAGACCATCAAAACTTAAGCTGTATTCATTCGCACGCTTAGTCTATGACTCGTATTGCTCAAAAAAGAACAAGAAAAAACAACAACTTACCGGGCATTTCGGTGTGAACTCGCAACTTTGCAGTGGCTAGCGAACGTTCGGGTAACAGTTCTTACCACATGATCAAAACAGGCCTATGTAACGTATACCGCCATGAATTTAGATTCGCTTTCCAGCTAACAATATTATTCAGCAGGTGTTTTGCTGTTACTGTTTTCACAAGTAGTTCACAATGGAACCGCAAACTTCGACTTTCCGAGAGCAATATCGCTAAACAAACAAAACCATAAACTTTTTCAAAGGCGGAAATGTAATGAAAAAAGAAACGACAAAACTTACATCAATTTACTCCAAGTAAGCATCCTTGCCAGAGTTTTACGGTTACTTCCAAATCATCTTACAAAGTAGTAACTTAATGTTAACTTTACCGCTGGCAGAAACGACGGCCACAATCGGAGGTTGACCAGCCAGGCTAGTTGAAAGACAATGCAGGCGACAGTGCCGTTCTGTTCCAGCGCCAGCACCAATGGGGGCACTTCCAACTAGCTAATTACCACTGCGCACGTTTCTGGTCGGAAGCGCACTTCTTTCAATCAGAGAAACAGCTGCTCAAAATACTAAGGTTATACCGTAAAGCCGACTAAACACAACTAATCCACTTTCTTGTAGCCCCATAATTACTGTGTAGACAGCAATTTCACACTTTTAAACGAATATAAGTAGCTAGCTAAAATGATTGACCATCTGGCCTCAAGCAACCTTCCCCTATCTATATTGTCCTCCCGACGCTACTCCGTCCCAATGAAACCGATTTCGTTGCTTTGGCCGCAAATACTACTCTTCATTGCAAAAAAATCACTCTCTTACCACGAGATTCAGCTTCACTGAGTACATGCGGCATTTATGTTGTATTTTACCACGAACTGAAGACACGAAAGGTCGGGGATCTCCCTCTACTCATTCACTCAACCAATGACTCACCTCGACGTTATAACCACCTCGTGTTTCTACCAACACACAATTAGCTTGCTAACGTATTACCACATCCAACAAAGACAAACAGTTTCGAATAAAGTTTGTTTTTCACTGAAATACTACACGAAAACGTCTGGATGCATCAGCTCCTCATCAAGTAAATCGGTGGAGCACATTTCTAGCTAATACTTTCAGAAAACTAATCGGGACTCCTTTGCCCACAATAACGCTCGCCAGCTAGCTTAGCATGTGAGGCAGAGACATTACATTAACTTCGACCATGAATACAAAAAACATTTCCAGTCATCGTATCGGAGTGATTTTAGTAATATGAACTGCCATTTCATTTTCTTAAAAGTTAGTGTTTAAACTACCATGGAAACTATAATAAATTTCGAAAATAATGCGCTTCAGACAAAATTGTTGCCCCGACTTGTACTTTAGATCAAATAATCAAATGCGCGGTGTACAACTAACACTGATAAACTTCCACATAGTTCGATGACAAATTAATAATAACGAATTCATACAGACATGACCGTGTAGAGATGGACGTAACGTATGCGTTAGCTATAAGGTTAACGCTACTTACCCTTATGGGTCAGTTTAGGGTTTTTCGCAAATTAACTCCTTAAGTAGCCAACGACCAAGAAAATCCAAATGTGAGATCCGATCCCCGAAGTACAGTTCCCGTCGTGTGTGCCGTCCTTTCCAACACGGACTGTTTCCTTTGTGTTAATTTCACTCAAATCGAGTTTAATCAGATCGATCTCGCGTCCTCTCCCAACTCGCTCACCTTCCACAGACAGGGGGCGCGTTCATGACTTGGTGAATAACATGCATGCGCGTGAATGAGCCTGGTGGGCTATGGCGCATGTGCGCTTGCTTATTATTATTATTATTATTATTATTTATCATTATTATTATTATTAGGCTATTATGATGATGATGGCTATCGTGATCGTTGCTGTGATTATTTTGTTTTTTTGTTCAGCCCATGCTGACAGCCTAGAGTCGGGTGGCATATACGTTTGGAAAAACACTTCTGCCTAATACGTGCTACTTCTAACTTGAGTAGCCTTCCCATCCAAAACACAATCCATTACCTTCCACCATAGGACCCTAGAACAACAACAAGTAGGCCTAGCCTAGGCCTACTCTTTAGAACAAAAACGTTGCCATCATTTGTCACTGTCATCTGACATTTCGCGTGTTCTGATTTAAACTTTGTTCAGTCCTGCACTTTTCCGAAGTTTCTCATCTAGGCCTATTAGACCATCATTTTACAGAACTTCCAACCCGGATATCCCGTTGGCGGAGCACGAGCCCACTAGTCCATTTACTTATCTTCTCGTTGCCTACTGAAACATTTAAAGAGACAGGCGCTCATTCCACTCCAATCAAACAATGCGCAACGATAAGTTCTCAATGAATTCTCAAATGCTTGTCAGTTGACATTTTTGTAGACTCTATCCATCCAGTTTCTGCAGGTAAGTTGAAAATCACCATCATACAAAATGTATTAGATCAAAGCCAGTTACAAGTTAAAAGACTTAAAGCAACACTCCACCATTTGTGGAAATATGTTCATTTTCCATCTCCCCTGGAGTTAATTAACTGAGCCCTTTCTCCTGTTCATTCAGTCCTTCTCTGAGTCTGGCAATACCAATTTCAGCTCAAAATTAGCATTTATCATTGAATCGGATTGGACCATTAGCATCTCACCTGGTCTAATCCGCTTCAATGATAAATGGTAGCTTTGAGCTTAAATAGATATCGCCAGACTCAGAGAAAGACTGGATGAACAGGAGAAAGGTGGCTCAATGAATTAACTCATGGGAAGATGGAAAATGAACATATTTCCACAAATGGTGGAGTATTGCTTTAAAGGAACAGTACGTAAGTTTGTGGCCAAAAACCGGTAACGTCAGTGAACCATGTTACGGACATAGGAAATGGTCTTCCAGCAGAACATGTATCTGCACAAAACAAGATCAACACGTGTAAACAACCTTGATAAAAACAGATGGAACAAAATTCCCCTACCTCTACAAACCATAATTCGAGGACTGCTACTGCCGACAGGGGGTGGTGCAAACAGCTCCCACAGGTGTTGAGGCGGCGCCAAAGTTGGCCAGTGAGGATCCGGAAGAGATTTTCCCATTAATTTTTCCCATTGATATTTAGATTATAACCCACGCTATCCAAACTACGGAAGGAAGACGCCTAACTAGCTACGGCAAGACAGAGTGATTGCCTGTGGTCATAAAAATGGCACAGGTTCATATGGCATGTCTTTTACGTCTTTTGTTTGCGATTTCAGCGAAAAGCACTACACTTCCCAACATCCTGAAGTGCAAAACAGCGTAAATTGAAGCCTTTAATTGGTGAAAGGGCCGTTACTAGGGGCAACAAACAACAAACAACAAACTCTTTTCGCGGGAATCCTGCTTTCTTCCTGCTTTCTTCCTGCTCATAACCACTGCACAAACATGGCGGCCAGGGAGTTAGAAACGATCAGGTAAAACATGTTTATCACGCATTTAAAATCAAATCTGCTTCCAGCAAACTGTAGCAAGTTTGTTAGTATGATGTTCTCAATTTAATAGCGGGAACTGAGTTATAAATGCTGTTTATTGATTCACTCGCAATGGTGTATGGGATTGTAGTTTGTTTACCCGGGGAAAAAAAATACGTACACAGTCTTGTATACCTTTACCTTTTTTCGCTTTTTTGTGAGTTTTTTCACTTTGACCGGACGATTACATGGTTATCACGTACGTCGTAAAAGCGAAAACGCTTTTAAACGCGATTTTCATGGAAAAGTCAATGGGAAACTGGAAGCCTTTGAGCCACTTCCTGGTGCGATGACG
>JASCQY010000080.1:10032-35350 GCA_030264315.1 Sardinella tawilis | reverse complement strand
GGTTAATTGTGTGAGGAGTTTAGAAAAAAAGAGCCCTGTTTTAAAAATTGTGTGTAAACAATTGGAAAAAACTGTAATTTATTAGGTATGAAGAGCATAGAATGAACCTTTCAGTGCATAGAATGAACCTTTTTCTCTTTCTTTCTGTAGGCTGCATTGTTCTTTGATACAGTTGCAAATGGATTTGATGACCCTGATGAGTAAGTATAAAGTCTCAAATATGTTGCTTCCTTAACCTTAACAAATGGGCCAGCAACAAGCCAACCACAGTCCTGATGTCAGTGTGAGCCTGTGCTTTGCCAGCTCAACACAGCACGTGCTCTACATAAACTAATATGAAGGCATTCCAGGACCAAGGCCAGCTACCAAGCCCAACACACTCTATTCAATTAGCAAGTAGACCAATGGGTGAACTAGTCAAGTGTTGTACATTGTCTGTATATTGCCTGTGAAACTCCAGTGACCCCATCAGGCTGAAATGCGTTGCCACATTGGTGGTGAGCATTAAGGCTTTGGTAAAGGAGAAATAATGTGGGAGTCAGTCCATAGCCCTGTTGTTCAAGATCTTCAAATGCTGTCTCCTGTCGAAAAAGAACAAGCAAATATGATGCAACATAGACAGAATAGCAAACTCAGCTCTCATTATCTGAATTGGGCATAAGCAAACCAACATGAGAGTGAGTTTCTGCGCTACATTCAGTCTGTGATAGATATCCATGGTGTGTCACATTTTCCTGCCCTTTTTCCTACAAACGTGGGGGACTTTGAGCAACAGGGCTATTGATTCAATCCCTCTAACATGTTGTGATTTCAAAAATCATCCTTTTGAGTGATCAATATACTGTACCTGTATTCTGATCTATTACCATTTTCAATTGTATTTAATTAATTAAGAAACTATAGTAACTGTCTAACAGTTACTTGTATGTTGAACTTTAAATACACATCCCCATTATGTGCATTCTCTTACCCCATAATGTTGTTAAGGATACATAGTATTAAACAAGACACCCCCCCCACACATACACACAAGGGACCCAGGCTTGAGTCTGTCCTCAGGCTAGTCCATGGACCCTCCATACCCCTCTCCCTCACCTGGTTGGACAGCTGTGGGTCTCTGTTGACAAACGGCTGCCTAAGCCCTCATTTGTTTCCCTCTCCAGGCTGTCGGAGGGCGTTCTGCAGGGCTTCAGCTGCTCCCGTGTGAGGACAATCACGAGGACCAAAGTCCGACGCATCGTCAGGGCATGCCGTCGCAGGAAGAACAGAAGGAAGGTGGTCCTGCGTCAGACACAGGTAACTTTACCGAAGAGCCTCCAGCACTGGATTGGCCATTGTTGAAGCAGTCCAGCATCGAAGCTAACATACACATAAACATACACATGACACACATGACCTGACCCATGATCAATTCTGAACTAGGCCTCTCCAACTTCTCCTGCCATGTCCTATTCAAACAAAGACAGCCGTTCCCAAGATAGTTTTCATAATTTTCACAAGATCCTTTTCATGGCTTTTTGGGTGCTGAGTCAGAGCCTGTTATTGTTTGGGTCTGGCAGCTGAGCTCCACATTTTTCATGTCCTTTTTCTTACTTCACTGTTCTTTTTGTATCTAGCTGACTTGCATGTACAACTTCATCAAAGATCAACAGCCGACCGACTTTGTGAACTATCCCTCTGACTTGCTGCTGTATTTCAAGTAAGTGTCACTACTGTATCGTGTTGCTCCTGGCTTAGAGCTAGACAAAAATATCCATTTTTCAGACATATCATGTTTTTATGTATTTTTTATTTGCATTTGCACAGTTATGTCTTGTATGGGTTGTGCTCTTGGTAAGGTAGCAGGGAAGCCCTCTAGACTCGCTTTAATGCGCCCAATCCCGTTTGACCTCCTAAGATTGCCTTCTGTGTTGTGCTTTGAAATGAATGCAGCTTGTGTTTTGTCTTATCTCTCTAGCTATAACAACATCCCACAAACCAACTGCAAGGCATACTTCACACAGACAGGTAATGCAGATTTCAGAGTTTTGACCAGGGCACTTCGTGGAAGAAGAAACATTTTGCTGAACAATGCAAGGCAATGCTTGGTAAGCTGCGTTTGAAATATTACAAACAATATAACATGAAGTTTTCAAAAATGTCAACATATTTCTCACAAATGCCATTGTGAACTGACAACAGGGCATCACAGGCACGACTATAAACCGTGAGAACGTTGGGGTGCTGGGGAACATGGTCTGTACTCTGGACCAGGCTTACATTCAGAACTCAGACACAGAGATCCTAGAGAAGCTCAAGAACTGCCAAGACTTTACAGACGCTCAGGCCACTGCAATGCAGACAGTACTGATTAATGGCAACACCAAATATGGGTGAGTATTGCAGATACAGTACATGTACAAATATATAATAGTATACTAATACTGCTAATAAGAAGAAGTATTGTGTAATACATTTATTAGAAAACATGGCTTGGACTAATGATAACTAGATAAATGTAGTACCTCGTGTGTATACACACACACACACACACACACACACACACACACACACACACACACACAATGTACAGTAAGGCACTGGATAAATGTTGACTTGATTGCCCTCTGGAGGTGTGTTATCACCAAATGAGGTTATGGTGGATCAGAGGGTGTGTTTGAATTACTGCAGTATGCTGTCATGACCTACTGGTTAGGAGAATTGTGATTGATTGATGCATGGAGGGGTTCATCCCTGAGCAGAGGCGAAAATGTACAGTATGTATGACTGGGGTAATGTACTGTATGTAGGCCTGGGGAGAGATGGAATATCACTCTTCCATACCCATGGCTCAAGTGCCCTTGAGAAAGGCCCATACTCACATACACAAGTAAAGGTGGTTGCTACAATGCAACTATGGCTGTCCCAGGAATTCTTGAATTGTCTTTAAATGGAATAATGTTTGAAATGTGCCAAGGTGTTTAATCCCAGTAGCCCCATGATTGATCCCCATAAATCCACACTCCTTGTCAGGTTTTGAGTTGTTCTGAGCTTCCCGTAGGAAGATAAGGTCTCTGAGATTATATCCCTGATGTGGTAGACCCTGATGAATCGTTCTCTCTGTCAGACTCCCAGCCAGGTGGAGAGAGAAGACCCTTAACGACCTGGGAATTCTGCCGTTGTACTTCAACAATAATTTCTGGGGACGATTCCAACGGGTAGGCTGACCATCATCACACAAAGTTGTTGGCTTGGCGTCCGTTCAACATATCTTTATCTAACCGTTTATTCATCCAAATTCTTTTTGTTTCTCAGAGAGCTAAGAGAAACTTTTTGAAAAGGTTCCTGAGAAGACTGAGAAGGCAGAAGACTCAGAAGAGGAAACTGAAGAGGCTCTTTAGGGAGCTTCTGAAAGGAACACGCATCAAAAGATGTAGGTGTATATGAAAGATGCTGATGACTGAGTGTACTGCATATAGCACTATCAGATTTTGGACTGAAGTCCATTAAAGTAGCCTACAATATTGAATACTTGTATACTGCCATGTTACTACTTGCATGTGTTAATATATGGGTTGGATCTTTTGAACCCTTCCCCCCAGCTCCTGAATGCACAGTTGGTAACATTACCCGCGTCATCATAAGCGATGACTCCTTCCCCTTTGGCTATGATGAGACCCAGTTCAGGCACTGTTTGAGCGCTGACGTGGCAAAGGACAACCTTGCTAGCCTGGCTGAGAAAGTGGACGTGGACGAATTCCAGAGAGTCATTCTGGACAAACTGAATGAGGTATCTACAGTACAGTAATCCCAGAGCCGCTGGAGAAACCCAGGTGTGATAACATTACAAATATTGACCTTTGTTGTGGACCCATGTGTTGCTACGTCTTCTACAGGCATATCCCTCAGGCCTGTCCGATCAGCAGGTTCAGCTGCTGGGGTCGATCTCTCGTGTGGCCACCACCGCTGACATGGGCAAATGGAACATCTCCACCTCGGACACCCTGGCTGCGCTGATGAACTCAGACGATGGCGAATGGGAAGCAGAGAAGGTGAAGGAAAAGAATGAAATTAGACATGATGGTTTCCTTCCTCTGACAAACTGTTGGAAGATGGATGTTTTCTTTTGCCACACATTCATTTGTTTTTGTTTTTGGTTGGTTTGGTTTGCTGTCTTTCAGAGTCAATTTATTGTGACAAAGTTCTTGAGTGGGGTCAACAACAGCCTGGGCTCCTCAGAGCTGAACCTCATGGGAGGACCCAACCTCTGTGCACTGGACACCAGCGCTCTGAGCAACATCAACTCAGACAGCATCAAGTAAGGATAAGCAACATTGACCCAGATCTCTTCCCACAGCATTGCTATTGAGGGTAGCCCATTGCTGTTCTAGAACTGCCTCCTCATTGCTACGTCTGGGACAAAATGTAGCACTGCTAGCATAATCTGATGATGAGGCACCAAATGTATTGATACATACACTGACATTTGGGCCAGTCAATCAGACTCCGAGGTCTTTGCTAAATGCTGCAGGTAGGTTTGCATGACTTTTAATAATGTCTGTTGTCACAAAACCACAGAGAAGCAGACGCTCTGGATATTTCCAACTGCACCATTGACAAGAAGAGAGCGCTCTTTGCCCTCGCCCAACGGGCCTTCCCCATCAACTTCCTGAACCGCAACACCGATGCTGTGACCAATTACCAGCTCACGCGTACTTACCTGGGTAGGTCATACTCTCTTTGTCCAAAAATGTTCAATGTACACAAATCTCTTCATCATCATAATCATCATCATTCAAATGACTTCATCATGGGTTGGTAAATCTGACAGTCTCTTCAGTTCTTTAGTCATTGTTGTTAACCTTCTTGTCTGCTCAATTTTGCAGGAGGTGCCGACTTAGCCTACATCAGAGGACTGTCTTCATGCAATGTCAGCATGGACATTGAAACCTTTGTTGATTTGGATGAAAGTGTAATCTTGGTATGTGTCACGTATTGTCAGTTTCTGAAAATAAATGACTAATAACAGAAACAAACAACTACAAATTATTAGCTACTAGTAAAAAACTATAAATCATTACTGTTCCCTCCCCAGAACCTCACAGTCTCCGAGGTGTCCGGACTCCTGGGCAGCAACCTAGCAGACCTGGAGAGCTACGAGAATGAGACGGTCATCCAGAGCTGGATTTCCAGACAGCTGCAGTCGGACCTGGACACCCTGGGCCTGGGCCTCACCGGAGGGAGAGCTGACCCCACCACAGCCTCTGTGGTTGCTGTGAATAACGCCACTGCAGAAGCCACCACTGCAGCCGCAGCAGCCACAACCACCACAGCCGCCACCACCGCTACCACCTCTGCAGGTACAGTATGACGCCCTGGAAAGGGAGAATTCTGACTTAGGTTTAGCATGGTAATGCCAGTTCAGTCCAGCACTGCTTTGAGCTGTTTTTGAAATGACACTTTGACAAATATAAAGAGAGGAGGCAGAGGACGAAAGATTCCAGAGGATCCCTTCTATGGCCCCTATGCTTGAAAGAACAAATGAACTGGGCTGTTTATGTCATTATATTAGTGTTTGACAATTTAATACATGTATTTAAACAAATCTGAGCATGTTGAAGTAAGTTGTAAACCTGAGAAAAATGATGAGAAATGAACAATAACCTTTTTCTATTCTTTTTTTATAGGAAACAAAGGAAGCTCATACTCACTTGCATTCATCTTCCTGATGCTGAATTTGGCATTCATCAAAATTCAACTTGTATAACAGTCAATTGCAGTTGTGCTTACTGCAATATCTAAATAGTTGCTATATTTTCATATAAGTAATGATATTGACAATTGAAGGTTTCTATGTGTAAAGGGCTTTTTGAATATGCCGATTATACTGTGAACGTACATGTATTAAGATCCAAGAGGATTTTATGACATTGACTTGTAAGAGTATAAAATGAAGCAAGGAGTGCATTTTCCTATCTTATATTACCCCCATACACTCCACTTCTCTTTTCTTTCATGCACTGGTCAGATCTGATGCAATGCTCTTCATATATCTGCCAGAATATTCTATTTCTTTCTGTAGCCTGTATTGTCTAGTACTATAACTACAAATCTATTACAATGATAATAATCATGTCCTGTCTCCCTGCAACTGTATCGACAATGAAATTAAAAGGTATATGTTTGCCTCTATGACTGACAAACCATAAACAAAGGGTGGTTCGTTGTGGATTGGAATAAAAAAAAATAAGATAAAGGCAGTCACTAGAGAGAAAGACTTGTTAGTCAAATTGTGACATTACCACTAAATCTTTCAATTTTGTATTTTTGTAACAAAATGGTGTGCCATAGACTTGTATTGGCAGTGGGGCCAAATACAGGCCTGTTCAATGTCATGGATATATTTATAAATAAAGGATATTCTTGTTTTATGATGTTAGCGCATGTTTTCCATTATTTGAGGGAGAAATAATTAATACACAACAACAATACACTATGCTAAACATATTGAGACAACTGGAAATTCAATGATTCTATGCAAGCATGTGGTTGGCCGGCCACTCATCCAGAGGAGCACTTTGTGTGGTCAGGTGGATACCTGGCTCACTGTCTGCACTCTAATTCATCCCAAAATAAAATAGATATCAGTACCCTCTGTCTTCTCCACTTCCTAGTGCACACAAACTCAGCCATCCTGACAGCAGGAGATGTGATCCACCAGTCAAAAAGGATTGACAGGTGGATCACATCTCCGTAATAACATCAGCTGACACAAAACATGTCACACAATACCACCTGTGTGACCTTCTGAGGAAGATGGAAGTTATCCATCGAAACATGTCAAGGTAAAGAAAAATAAATCTAAGCGCCTGCGATAAAAGAAAAAAATCCCATCAGCCATCCTTGCTTTGTATGCTGGAGCACAATCATGTTGGAAGAAAATGGCCTTCACAAGGTTGTTCCCAAAGCTGGGAGAATTGTCTTATAATATTTTAGCATGCTGAATCAATAAAATTTCACTCGCTAGGATTAAGGGACCCCATCCAATTCAAACAAGCCCATACCGCTATCCCTGCACCTTAAATTTGGCACAATAGAGTCAGGGAAGTATCCTTCTGGCAACCTCCTAACCCACATGTCCATCAAACTTCCAGAACATGTTTCCACTGGTCCCCTTCATCTGACTAACAGCATAGCAATAGTTCAAAAAACAAACCAACAAACAAGAAACACCAAGGTCCAGGAACACAATTCTAGAGCTAATCTTAATGGCAGATTAAGTTTGAAACTTTGCAGTTATTTATTCCACAGAAAGTTCACTTCTATGCAGTATGAGTCTCAGCATTCGCGTGACCTTGTGATTGGCTGTGGCCTGCCTCTTCCTTGCTGGGTACTGTTATTACTAAACTCCTCCACTGAACAATAAAATGCTACTGCAGTTGATCATCCATTAGGCTATTTCATCAGAAACATCTATAAATGGACTTGTTACAAAGGCATCCTATCTGTGCCACTTTTTTTTCTTTTTTTTCAAATTGTTTTGGTTTCCTTCTCAAGGTGATACATCACACTGATGATATCAACGCACAGAATATTTTATCAGTGACACTTGAATTCACTGAACATTATTTATTTATTTTATCAGGAAAAGCCCTGCCAGTTTATATCTAGGCCTAGGCTATGCTTTCTGCAATTAATTTGTGATAATTAAACCAGGGAACCAGTACAGTGCATTTTGATCAACATGACAAATGGAAATGGCCTTGAATGCACGCTTTCATGAACTTGTTTTCAAGTTTACAGGCTGTCACATTATCATAGCTTCAGTTTCAATGTGTGCATGCTTTTTATGCATGGTAGCCTACACTATCAGTCAACGAGCATGATAAGAAATAGGCATAGGGTATTTCAACACATGTACAGCGACGCAACATCATCTACTTAAAACCATTACGATTTTAAAGCCTTCATAAGAACTTTTATTTTGAAGACTCGTTTAGGAAATTACGTCATGTTTGGTCGACTGTGTTTGACCAGACGCGCGGCAGCGGGAAGATGACTTTGTTTTAGCATGGCACAAACGTTCCCTGAGAAAAGTGTTTTGGATAAAACACGAAGTCCACCTGTAAAGGTGCTCTCTGGACAGCTTCGGGATGGTAAAGGCCTTACTGGATTAAACGGGAAGCACGAAATTGTCATAAAGAGACTTGGTCAGGGGAAGGAAAACCCCCTGACAGTATCCATCGTATGGATGCAAGGAACTGTGGTTGAAGTACACAGCGACCAAAACACAGTTGTACTTTTAGATGAGACTGGTAATTTTGTTGTTGGTGGCGTTATTAACATACCAAAGGGAAAACCCTGTCTTATTCACGGTAAGTGATTCAATTCAGGATCTCATAGTGCACCTTTAAACCTGTTATCTATCTATGAAATCAAATCCAAACATCCTGCCTTGTCTGATACAAGGTTCCCAGTTTTACTACTCTCTTATGAGAAATGATGGTAACGTTAGTGCACATGGCTATAACTGGAAGGTCAAACTAAAATTTTCTCCCCTCAAATGTAAATGTGCTGTAAGTGTGTAAGGGAATGTAGCATTTATCTCCACGATTATCAATAATACGTAAAATATGCCTAAGTTAAATAGCAGCAAGCCAGAGTAGGTCTCAACCACGTTGACTTCATCGTAGTAGTTTTCAGAGTATGGGGTGTGAGACCCCTGGTCTGTGCCATATGTAGACCCATATAGACCAATTCCATGTAAAACTGTCATGTCCATAATGCCAACAAAATGCCATGAAAATTATACAGTGTGAATGATTATGTGAAAAGCCATTCCACGTCAATTCAACAGGGCCCACGCACTTAGGTCTCAAAAAAATGGGGGAAAAAATGGTACCCAGGAGACACTTTGTAAATGTTTGTTATGTTTAGATCAACCCGTTCCAAGTTACAGCCAGTTTTATGGAGGGAGGAGGGTGTCAATTTTGTTCAGCCTATTTTTGGAGGGCAAGTTCACAAGCCCATAGCTCAAAAACTAAACCTGAAATATTGCATGCTGGTACATAAATAGTATATACACATACATGGCCCTAATACGCCGTCGTCCAATGCACCATGAGATGTGCAGGCGCACAGTGCACAGGCAATACCATGCCAGGCCTGAGGGGGGCACAGGGGGTCGTAACAATACAATACAATACAAGTCAATGATGCATTCTATTCTGTTTAGGATGGAAAATAAAAAAGAAAGAATCGCATGAGGAAAGTCAAATCAGTGTTTTTAAAAAGAAGAGATCATGGAGAAGAAAAAAGTTAAAAAATCTTCGTACATTCCCACAAAGCCTTAGGGTGCTCTGAAAATGAGATGCAAAGTGATTTTTCAGACTTGTGAGGTCTGCTATTTAGACCCTGACCTTCTGTTAGTTGCTTTTTGTGAGAGTGTTACTACCTATCTCAATAAGGAAAAAAAAATCAAGAGCCTATGTTGAGTAAAAACATGTCTTCTGAAGGTCTCAACAGAGCCCAGCCAAAAACGGCAATAACATTTTGATCAACTTTGAGGGACAGCTGTGATCATGTAGGATCATCCAGACCAAATGTGACAATTTAGCTACATACCTATTTACACTCACTCCACTTTATTTTGCACACCTGTCCAACTGCTTGTTAAATGCAAATCAGCCAATCACATGGCAGCAACTCAATGCATTTAGGCATGTAGACATGGTCAAGACAATCTGCTGCAGTTCAAACCAAGCATTAGAATGGGGAAGAAAAGTGATAAAAGTGACTTTGAACATGGCATGGTTGTTGGTGCCAGACGGCCTGGTCTGAGTATTTCAGGAACTGCTGATCTCCTGGGATTTTCATGCACAACCATCTCTAGGGTTTACAGAGAATGGTCCGAAATGTGGGCAAAAATGCCTTGTTGATGCCAGAGGTCAGAGGAGAATGGCCAGACTGGCTCAAACTGATAGAAAGACAACAGTAACTCAAATAACCACTCGTTTCAACCAAGCATCTCTGAACGCACAACACGTCAAACCTTGAGGCAGATGGGCTACAGAAGACCAGCAGAAGACCACACCGGGTGCCAGTCAGCTAAGAACAGGAAACTGAGGCTACAATTCGCACAGACTCACTGAAATTGGACAATAGAAGATTGGAAAAATGTTGCGTGGTCTGATGAGTCTCAATTTCTGCTGCAACATTCAGATGGTAGGGTCAGAATAGAATTTGGCGTCAACAACATGAAAGCATGGATCCATCCTGCCTTGTATCAACAGTTCAGGCTGGTGGTGGTGTAATGGTGTGGGGGATATTTTCTTGGCACTCTTTGGGCCCGTTAGTACCAATTGAGCATCGTTGCAACGCAACAGCCTACCTGAGTATTGTTGGTGACCATGTCCATCCCTTTATGACCACAGTGTACCCATTTCTGATGGCCATGTCATAAAGCTCAAATCATCTCAGACTGGTTCCTTGAACATGACGATGAGTTCACTACTCAAATGGCCTCCACAGTCACCAGATCTCAATCCAATAGAGCACCTTTGGGATGGGGTGAAACTGGAGATTCGCATCATGGATGTGTAGCCGACAAATCTTCAGCAACTGCATGATGCCATCATGTCAATATGGACCAAACTCTCTGAGGAATGTTTCCAGTACCTTGTTGAATCTATGCCACAAAGGATTAAGGCAGTTCGGAAGGCAAAAGGGGGTCCAACCCGGCACTAGCAAGGTGTACCTAATAAAGTGGAGAGTGAGTGTATGTATGAGCATGCAATACTTGAGCCTCCTACGTGGTTTAGTTCTTGAGCTTTGGGCTTGTGAACTTGGCTGAAAAAAAAGAGGCCGAACCACCCTTTGTAAAAACTGGTTGTAACGTGGAAAGAATTGTATAAAGCGTCTCCTGGGTACCATAGGTACATTTTTTTTTTTTTGAGACCTAAGTGCGTGGACTCTTGTTGAATTGATGTAGAATGACCCAAAAGTTTTTCATGTACTGTATAGTGTGCAACCAAAAGAGTGAATGTCTGAGTGTTCTACAACTGTAGTGAGTGTGTGATATATATATAATTGAACACTGTGAATTTGCCCTACAGGTAAATACGTCATGGTGATGGGTCTAGTCCAGACGCACAGCCCAGAGCCTGTACTTCGAGCTGTTAAAATGGCTGACCTTTCCGATAACTCAGTAATTCACAAGAGAATGTGGAAATATGAAGTCGAGGACCTGCAGCAAACTTTGCCCTGAAATGAACTTGCCCTGAACGTTGTTAAGTTGATTTTGCATATTAGCACACAGGTCTTAAAGTGTGAAATTTAAACTGATTGCAAGCCAATAATAACCCTCAAAACTTTGTGTTTTTTTTAAGGGCAGTTGAGTCAAAATATATATGGCTACCTAGCTTATATTGTCTCAAAATAAAAATGGTAACAATAAAACATAGCACATAGCTTTTGCATTTTAAGTCTCTCTCTGTTCATGTCATTACTCACTCCTACACCTTGAAATGCAAAGGTATGACAAAAACAAGAGTGTACAATATGGTAGCATCTTTATTTACATTATATATTGTGTACATACAGTGGCTTCCGTGCAATAAGGCTTTTGATCAGTCATTGATACTGACTGACTGTACAGTCAGCCAAGGAAATGTAGGCAAAGGCATCTATGGTGTACAAAGAAGATATTTTTTTCTTAATTGCTTAAACACAATTATTTGATCAACACCTACATTTCCCCTAAAGTCAAACACAAATAGCTATGCTTACTCAGTCAACCTGTGACGCGTGACGTTAACACTTAAAGTGAGAAAGTATATTAAGCCTGCATATAACAAATATTTTTAAGGCAAGCAGATTCAAAAACATCTTCACGCCAAGAATGAACATCACAGACGCTTGTGGACTCCCAGCAAAGCATTGCAGTTTGGACACATGTGTTTCACGTCTTTCATGCTGTCCACACAGAAGGGTATAAGACAGCATCCATAAAAGCAGCTGAAAGAGAAAGTAATCCATTTTTAAAAAGAAAAAAGGATTTCCTGTGAACAGTTATTTGATGTACTTCATGATACATGTCTTTAGTTACTACAATTGCACAATATACTGAAAAGCATTGATTACCTTTTTGTGATTACATTTTATTGTTAATTCTGAAAGAATGATGTTTTAAATAAGGCTTCAAATTATCTGTTCAAAAATAACAGATAGCTGATAGCAAAAAAGTTATTAGACAGTCATATGTTCCATGTCATTGAGTTCTGTACTCTATCATACTGTCTAGAACTATTGCATTAGTTCTATTAGGCCAGCTGAAGGTTTAAGCTTTTTGTCGTTGTGTCGGTATTCGTGTCGACACACGGTTCCTATGGTTTATACCATATTGAAGCCCCCCCCCCCCCATATTTAAAATATATATGAAATTGTTTGTGTTTGTTTGTGCCTCATTTGTGTGGGCAAATCTGCTTATACAGTATCTCCTGCCAACTCAGCTTTTTCCCAGCAAATGCATATCACGATTGATCAGTTCACACCAAGACCTGCACTTAATTTGGCTGTCATAGATGATGCACTGTAATTTTATGAGCCTATTGCTGTAGAACCCATGTACTGTAGATACATTAATTAGACACTGTATAAGATTGATTGATATATTTCTGAATGATTTATATGTTTCCAAATGTATTATATGGTATGAATGTATTGTGGTTCAAAATACTCCTACTAAACACAAACATCTGTTTTTGCAAAATAGTGATTTATGTACTTTATGTAATATCAGACTATACACTAGTATACACCAAAGAACCCCCCATGAATTGTCATCGGCAGCATCCCATCAACGGCCTTCTGACTTGAAAATAGTTGGAATCTTATCAGTGCATTTCCAGGCAGCCAATAAATAAACAAATGGAAGAAACCGAAAACTGCCATATTTGGTCTACAAGTAAACCGTCTGTGTGCTCTAAACGTGACATTCTACTTTTATTGCTTAAAGGCATGTATCATGTAAACAGGTTAAAAAGTTTATTGCCATAAATGGAATTTGACCAATAGACTGCTTCAAACCCATTTATTGGCTGCATGAAAATGCACTGTTGAATGGTTTGAGCACAAACATATACATATTTTCATCATATGGGATGCCAAATTCACACAGGTCATTGTTTTTTTTTTTTTTTGTAACAAATTAGTTCCTTTCCCTTAGTAAATGTAAATGCTGTGTAGAATGGGCACTGATATCGGCTCCCACTGCTGGCAACTCACCCTACAATGCTGAGGCCAAAGCAGACCAGCCAACTGAGGGCTCCACTGCGGTACACCACACGAGAGAGAACCACTTGGGCACAAACGGGACACTGCACTTGTACCGGCGAATCTCCAAAAACCATGTGCTGTTGGATATATACTGTCTGGACGTTCACTGGAGAGACAACAGGTGACAAGTGAAATGTAAGGGTTTGCTGTTCGCTTCAGTAAGTTGTTTTGCTTTAATAACTAAGACATGCCACTAAATTCAGGCATGGAAGAGTCCGTACAACCGATTGTCATACACATACATACGTCCCTTTGGTTTAAGCCCGAGTATAAATCCACATTATGCCCAAATGCAAACCCATATCAGTCTACACACGCTGATGAATAACATTTTAAGTAAACCACACTGAACAGGAAGAAATCCCAAATGCAATATTACCCAGGGGCGATGTTCCTGCTGCATTTGACTGTTGTAGAGGGTAGGTCTGGGAATATGGCTCAGCTGGAAATGGTGGATGTGCCTGAGGTGGTGGATACATAGAGCTTGGATACGCTGGTTGGGGCATTTTGCCATGGAGGGGAGGGGGTTGTGTGGGACTGTAGCCGTACTGAGGAGCCTTCATCGTCTCTTCGTATGTTGGAGGCTGTGGATGACCAAAGTGGTCTGGCTCCATTGGAGGTGCGCTTGCCATTATTATGTGTTCTGGACAGAGACACAGACCAAAACTGCTGTGGACAGAGAAGACGATACACTTTCCACGCCCCTTTCATTTCTAGATCACATTGACGAGTTGCATCTGTCAAACATGCTAACAATTTGTTTCGACTTTAGGCTTGTCTTATTTGGTTGCTTGCACAATTTAATAATATTAACCCACCCTAGCTATCAGTAGCCTACTCAAAACACACACAAGCTCGTAAAAGATCATGGTAGATAGCGAAAAGTGTCTCTGGATGTCTATGTTATATAACGTCACAACCAAGAGTAACCAGAGACTAACTTCCGTGACATTTTTTTGAATAACGATAGGCTACTTTGATACAGAAATATTGATAATATGCGACTTACTCAACCTTAAAGACAAGTTTATTGTTATATCCTATTACAATACATTGAAGTGAAAGCCTTCATTGACATAACTGACATAATGTAATCATACCAAACAATAGTAAGTCCATAGAAATAGGGCTATACTTTGACCATACTTACAGGGCTTTAAATCTTCTCAGAAAATGTAATGTCGCAGTCGACCAATCCACCGATGAGCGAAACTTACATGAGGGTACTTCTCGCTTCCTGCATAGTTTATTTTCGATTTGACTGAAAATCACGTGATCCACCATCATGCGTCACAGCTCTTCAGAGAACTCAGAGCTGAGCTGTAATTCACTAATCTTTGGAAAATAAATGCAGCTGCAACGCTGAAACATTATAAGGTCTGTCTGACTCATCCTCTTTCCTGTGGACTGTCCTGTGCCACTCACCACTTGTCTTGCCATTGCCACATATGCCTACTATTCTGTCCACAGAGCTCATGCATTACTTACTTACTTACATGTGGCTTCCTGTCCTGTGCCACTCACCTACTTTTGGCAGTTGCTGTATCGCCCACTTTCTTGTGTGACTTCCAGTTGTGCCACTTGCCTAGCCTGGCTTTCGCGACAAAAGCTCATACATGTTTAGTCTGGCCAGTCTCATGTACTAATTACCTTCTGTGTGGTGGGATTTAATGTAAACTTGTTAAGCCTGCCTCCTTCACCCTGGAGTGAAAGCTTGCTTCTCATTTGGTGCCTGGGATTTCTGGCATTTGAAAAGCAGTAAATAGGCAAGTTGGCCGTATTGACTTGATTGCGAAATTTTGTGCAGCGTCATAGGAAGTATTGTATGGGAGAGCCCAAGCTATCACTTAACAACAGTTTTCTGCCACTGTGGTTTAGGTTTAGACCCCATTCACACTGCAATCAGTGCCGATGCAGTGGGTAGCAGTCGCTGTGCGCTTGTGGTGCATGTGTGCCTCTGTATCCACTCTGTATCCACACCAAACCAGCTGCCATAAGCTCTCATTGAACGTCTATGAAGACTGCATCTAACCACACCTGGCAGGTGTAAAAAATACAATTCTCCTCCGTTTCATGGCAGACCATGCGGGTATGGTGGAGTGTGAGCCGAGCAGAACACACACGTGTGTGCGAGCATGATCTGTCCATGCTCTCTAAATGGACAGAGTCCAAAAGCCTGTTGCAGCTCTCACACACTGTTTGCGGAGTGACAGAGGCCTTAGGTTTGTAACATTTGGCAAAGGACACGGGACAGTGGTGCAGGACAGCCGGCAAATGGTGTGGACAGCACATGAGAGAATGGTAATACATACACCCAGTGGATGAGACTGAGCATGCGGAGATGTAATTGTCACTGATTCTAACCATCACACACATGCAAATGCAAACATACGCGTCTTCTGTGATAATTAGTTCAAATTATCAGTCATGCTGAATTCATTGCAGTCTTGTTTTCTTCCCAGTGCAGACTTAAAGAATTCTTTTATTCATGTCTGCAGCGGGAGGGACTTGCTTTTTACTCAGTTATCTGTATAGGCCTAATCTGTTTAGTATTTTTAGGGATTTATCTGATTTGAATGGATTTTTATGGATTTATCTGGACACGAAAGACGGAGCGATAAATCCATAGACAGTAAAATCTTAGCAGACACCAGTCGGAGCTCATGTTAGGCTCTACACCACCTCTGCAATCGCTGTGGTGTCCTCAGGAGGGCGTATGTTCAAAGCACAATTCCATGATTCCAACAACGTAATGACCAGGCTACAGCAGAAAAAAAAATACAGAAAATACATAAATCGCAGAAATGCTAAACTTGGTAAACTAAGTATGCATTTTCTTGCATTTTCCTCATCTCCTTATATGATTGGATATCCATTTCTGATCTCATTTCCTGTTGTCTTTGGCCTCATGGACGTTTCGTCTGGGGTGACGTTTCTGCAGTATTGTGGATGAGGATAGCCCATGAGATGCGATATCAGAATAATTAGCGGTAGGCCTATTTGTTGTAGCCTTTGCATAATAATTATGGATACATATGTTGAACATGATGGATTTAAAGTGTTAGCGCTGACAAATAATATGCACAGTGGTGCTTGACTTGAAGATCAATGTCAGAAAACGCCCAGCGCGTCTCTTGCGAGAGAATGGTGAGTACATGAGTGATTAATTATATAATTGCACTTGTGACTGGTGCATATTACATATGTCCATTCTATTTAAAGTATCGAAACCAGTCTGGTGTCATTGTGTAATTTTTGTAACGTTAGGTTGTTTCGAGCATCAGCTAGTCCTTGGTTAAGCATCGTGTCACGGATGCACAACCAAGTCATGCATCTTAGATTATGTTTACTGACATTTTTCGACCTTGTCACAGGCAAGCATGAAAATACAACAGAGGAGAGTCGAATCTCGAAGTACAGAGCTAACGCTACAGGCTTAACTATGATCGAGGAAGCTGTAAGGCTATTTCCTGATAATGCTTGTGAGACCGTTCAGGTTGAGGAGGAGACACATAGTTCTATCAAAAGTGCCATTTTTAAGGTGTCCATGAAAGTGGCACAGATACCCGTAGCCTCGGATTGATGCGCAGAGGTAGGCTATATTCAAACATTCATTCTTTCTTTTTAGGTGGCAAAGGCAGAGGAGTAAGACCGAGTTGAAGAGACCCTCGAGGCCAGACGCCCCCCGTCTTTCAGTGTTTAATTTCTAGAGGTGACACAGACAACCAAAATGTCCATAATGGACCACAGTCCCACCACTGGGGTGGTGACGGTGATAGTGATCCTAATTGCAATCGCCGCCCTGGGTGCTCTCATCTTTGGCTGCTGGTGCTACTTGCGCTTGCAGCGGATGAGCCAGTCTGAGGATGAGGAGAGTATAGTGGGTGAGGGGGAGACCAAGGAACCCTTCCTGCTGGTCCAGTACTCAGCCAGGGGCCCACGCGTTGAGCACAAGACGAGGTTGACCCCCAATGGCACGGAGAGCCACGGATAGCTTGTTGTCTGTGACTGAGACCATGGAAGGACCACCGCACCATGCGCATTTGGACCTATACTTTACACAGTAAGCTTGTCAGCCCCAGCCTCATAAATGACAGCTGAAGCCAGTGCATGCACCTTTCCACAGTACAACTTAAACTTGAGTCAGTGGACAATCTGAGGGTCCACATTTCCCTTCATTTAAAGTCCATCATCTCAGCTGAGCCTGGTCATAATGTGAAATTGTACATAATATAATTATTGTGTTTCATTTGCCAAAACGTCAGATTTTATTTGTGAATCTCCAGGGTCAGTAGCCAACTCCGTAAAAGTGGTGTTTTTTGGTTTGTAACTTTAATTGCCCTGCATTAAGGCCCAGTAGGCCTCCTATAGGAGAGCGCAAATCACACAAGTAGGCCTATGCCTGTTTTAGATCCCAGAGCTGGCTCTGGCTCTCTTGTAACAAACCAAACTCCACATTTAGCAGTATTTATTTACAGTGTTATACGGTGGCTTCCCAGACTCAATGAAAACTGTGAATTTCTTGAACCACACCTGTTTTGTGCAATAGTGTGTCAAACATGCTTACTAGGATAATTCTTGGCATATTTTAATGTCTGGAAGAAAAGACAGGATAGTTTGTGTTGTACAGGGGGAATTAATGATGAACGATAATTTGCATCTCTTGACTTTTCTGTGCTTTTCTATTGCTATCCTCCAAATCAGTGCCATCATTCTTAATATGAAACAATGGAATATCTTGACATGTCAGATATGAATACACCCTCTCACAGGGTATTCTGTATATTGAGCAAGTAGTGAAATATGCTTCAGTGTGACAGCAGCACATTACTGGCAAAGTCTTTAATAGGTGGGACCACATGATATGAGGAGCCCACTAGTGTGGTGTGCCAAGTAAGGGAACAGCAAGGTGTCCTTTTCACACCAAGAAGTTTCCTGAAGGTACCACTACTGTGGTTCTACCAGACTGACAGATAATGGAAGATTACTCAATGTTTGCAAATTGAGTACAATTGTATGACTGTTAGTCACTTCCTGTGCTGCTGCCTATACATTTAAAACAACAACAAAAAAAACGTCAGATGCTCATGCGTCCACCTCCAGCCTGTATCTTGTCAAAGTGCAACTGTAAACGGTCAAACTTAAAGAGATTTGAGTATTCTTGACAAAAGTTTGCTACTTGAAAGCTTGATGATGTGGAAATTTATTTTTATATGATGACTTTATGTATAGATCCCATTTGAACAGAAATGTTATTTTCAAACTGTTTCTGTCAAGAAGAAAAAGATACACAAGCCAAATACTTAAATATTCAATAAATCCATACGTTGAGGATTATGTTCGTGTGACACTGTTCAGGTATACAAGAACACTTCAGGATTGTCAATAACGTTTTGCAGAGGTGCCGTGGGGGGTGGGGGTTAGGATGATTCAAAGAGCCTGCCACTGACAGGGGCCCCAGAGGACATTTTAATATTATAATCAATGTTTGGGGGGCCCAAAATATTTTTCTGTCGTAAGGCCCAACATTTCTAGCGGCGCTCCGGCCTGTTGGTGTCCTTGTGTCTGATACAGTGGAGCATTCAGTGTTGCAGTCAATGATGGGCATGTTCTGTTTGCATGTTTGGAGAGGCAGTCCATCCGTGGCTATGATGTCACACATTTTCAATGTCCTTAATATGTGACCCTGTCGACAAATATTAAAGACGGCATTTGCTCAAATATTGGCCATATAGGCTACTTATTTCCCTTGACTTTTTTGAACTGAGGCAGTAAATGCAGTGACCACGTGAAATACATCACACATGTCCAGTGTTCAGAGTCATGGATGTACACTTTGAAAGGAGTTACTGTTACAAGCGGCGCTTGTGGAAAATAGCATTTCCTGGAACGACAGGGTCAATTATTAGCTAAGCTCACAGGAGGGAACCAGAACTCATTTTAGCCCTTATTCTGAAGATACACACATAATGCTGACCTTGACTGCCTGCCCGTCCAGCTGCCCGCACAGTTGTTATGCTCCATGGAGATGTTTGTCCTAGACACTGGTCATTTTACAATGTAGTTTTATTCAACCACAAAGTTCACCCACTGTCCAGGCCAGGGGTAGGCAATATATTCTCCATGGGGCCACAAGAGAAATAAATTGGGGAGGGCCGGGCCAAAAGGCTGAACTCAATTCTGCATGACACTGGTTGCATTTCTTTATAATATAAAAAGCAGCTTGTTTGATAAGCTGTTGAGACTGGTAAGCTTATATGCTATTAAGCTATGAAAAAGTGAAGTTACCTTACAAAAGAAAAAACAGTTAATTAGGTTAAGGTAACAACAGGCCACATTCAATTTTATGTATTTGACTTCATGGCAGGCCGCATGAAACAGAGCAGAGGGCCGCATTTGGCCTCTGGGCCCTAATTTGCCCACCGCTGGGGTATTCTAAGAATGTGGTTAAGTTTTAAACCTGGCTAAGTTAACCTACAGAAAGTGGTGAACTGCCAATAGAGTAGCCTGCTAGTGTTATTTAGTTACGAGAATGAGGACTCCAGGCTCTTCTATTAGGTGATTTACCACTACCTCCAGGTTAACTTAACTACAGTATGTGTTACACAGTCAGAACCCAAACTTGGGGACATGAAGGGTCTCTGTTAGGATGAGGGACTGCAGGCTAAGACGAAGGGGAGCACCCAACTTTGAGCACCCAACAAGGTCAGCTGGAGGCCAACACCCAGGGTATTGCTGCTGCAGTGCAGAGAAATAACTCAGCCCTCCACAGGGGTCTCCACAGGCAGGGCGTTAACCCAGGGCAGAGCCACTCTGCTAATGAGCCTGCTTTAGCTGACCACACACTCACTCACTCACTCACTCAGTGCCAAATGGGAGGAGGCACTCCTGGCACTGAAGTCACTCTACTGACCACTACTGCCCAGCCTAAAGCAGACACGCTACTTTGTGTTCAACACAGGGGTTCTAATAGGTCACTCATGGAGACCTACAGACTAAGGTTGACAGGCCTTGACAGTCTTACATGTTCCTTCATCTGCATACAAATCCACCGACAACCAAAAACAATGCAACTCATATTTTGTTGTTCAAACAGAAAAAAATCTGATGAAAATGATTTATTACAGACAGGAAGGCCGAACAACACAGAGAATAGTTAAAAATAACAATAAAATACTGTAATACCTCAAACTTGTCAGTAATCCAACCTTGGAATTAAGAACCAAAAAAGGATTTTGCACCATCATTCTTTCCCTCACAGGAGAACAACAATGATTCCTGCTCCCTAAGGCTTTCCAACTCGGAGCTCAGGCTTCCGGTGATCCAAGCTCAAGCCCTTTTTCCTTTGGCATTTTCCTCTCTAGCAATCCAACTGAAAAAGTCAACCCTGTTGTCTGTGGCACGAGCATGACTGCAAAAAGGCATTGGTGCGTAACCTATCAGAATCTGTGATAACAGCAACAAAGCCATGATAACTAAGTACACGAGGCCGCCTCTGTACGTGCGGACGCATTCTCTGACGTAACCCCAAACCCAGAGAGCGGGCCTGCTTTATGTTTGGTCCTTTAGAGCCCACCAAGTCAGCCATCATTTTGTCAAGAAAAAAGGCCTCACCTTGTCCTTTTGTACCATGTTGCGTTCTGCATTACCATGTGCATTACACCGTCATGATTCAAATGTTACTTAATGTCTTTAAGCAGAAAACTAAATTTGCCAAAGTCATTGTCGTTGGGTGCTATCAGGTGATCTTTTCGGGCTTTGGCCAGTTTCATCATTAGGAATTCCCTTCTGTCCCGCCACTCTTTCAGTTCCTCCTCCCCGTGGGCCAGCTTGCACAGTTCCTCCTCGGTGCAGGTGCCCTTCAGGAACCTGCAATGCAATCAGACAGCACATCCAAGTTCATTACCATTACCATCATTTTTTGTGCATGGTACGTGCGCACACACACACACACACACACACACACACACGGATAGACTTAAGAGTAAAAACATAACTGTGTTCATAGCAGAGCAAAAACACGGTCGCCAACACATTGCAAAAAAGTGTGAAGTCTCTCACCTTTCGCAAACATTGAATGTGCCGGTGGGGAAGCGATACTGCCAGCAGTTCTGGTCGTCTTCCGAGTTGAACACCCTCTCCTTGTGTTTGTCCGAGGTGATGTGCTGCTGCCACTGCTTCTCACTGTTGCAGTTCTTACCGCAAAGCCAGCAGTGGTTCCCCGCCTCAAAGGATCAAATGAGAGAGGAGGAGAGGAAGAGAGAACGCAAGAGAGGGAGAGAGGGGGGTGGGTGGTTTAGTAACTTCAGGACAGCAAGCATCCTGTTAACTCTCCCTAGGGCCTAAACACATTCTCAAATGAGCTGGTATGCTCACTGCCACCAATAAACAGGAAGCCAAAGGACTTCAAAAGCAGCCAGCTGCTCTTAGACTTCAGTAAACAGTAAACAGCTATAATCCTCATTTCCTCCTCCTCCAGCTCTGCTGCTCTGAGCCACATGATGGGCTCACAGAGGGCTCAGTCTCGCTGGCCGAGACGGGCCCGAGATTAGCAATGGGGCAAAAGGAGAACTGGGGCCCATTTCTGCCTGGGCTTCTGTTCTCTCTGCCCCTGCTTCTGTTGGCAGAGGGCTTTGCAAACCTCCATTCGGAGGAGGAACGATGAAAATCTCTTCAGAAATTATTATTTTTTTTAACTATGCTAGTAGAATCTGCCCGTGCCCATATTTGGTCATTTCCAGACCCTATGTCTTCCTACATGCGCACAAGATTCCCAGGCTGCCTCACACACCAGACACATACTTGCGGTATGACCAGCTCTAGGCTGTGTGTTTAGTTTAACCTAATTATGTCTGTCTGCTTATGTTAATATGCCCCTGTTGCTACCTCTACTTTGGACTAGTCCTGTAGAAGTCAACAGAGAGCTAAATAAAGCCAACAAGAGACATATTTCCAAAGACCAGGGTACAAAATAAGTCCTTTTTTCAAATCTAAAAAGCTCCAGCCCACTTGTGAATTCCAGAATAGTGCACTCTCACCTTGTGCTTCGACATACCCTCTTTCTGAACATAGCCCATCAAATCTCAAACGCTAAATTAAAAAAAAGTGCTAAATCACTGAGTGCAAATGCACTTGTTTTTAAGCGGGGGTGTTTTCGGCGCAGGAGCCCACAGTCTAGTCTGCCCTCCCCACACGTGTGGCCCTTGGGGGCTCTCCGGTGACGTACCACTTCCTCTGCGTAGTCGGTGGGCATGTGAATCTGCTTGCCGTTCTCCCGCAGGGCGCTGCTCGAGCTCTCTGTGCTCCACACCTGCTGCTGGGACTGCAGCCACAGCTCATACAGCTGCTCCATGTCCGCAACTGCAACACGCACACACACACACACGCACGCGCGCACACACACAGGTACACACACGCGCACACACATGCAGACAATGACAATCTGAGTAACTTATGAATTAAACAGACACTTAGTAAAGAGAGGTGGGGAAAATCCTGAATCCTGTTACCCAAGTCATTCCATAAAGGAGCGATGGTGACTTTCTCTGTTTCTTTCATCACTATGCATACAAGTGTTAACTACAGTAGGGGAAAGCTGTCTAATCAATATTCTTCTGCATCTGTGACAGTGGGCTGTGTTATCATAGACAACTGCAGCCGATCCTCACGGACACATCAATGTAGTAAGTAACGAGGAATTCCATTTCTTGATGTCAGTGTCTGTGTGGAATTTTTAAGTTTATATTTTTCGTTACGTTACTTCATTTTTAAGTTATATGAAGTGTTGGATATCCTGTAATGTAATGGATGTAACCTTTGGGAAGGAGTTATGTTTGGTGCCTATGCTTCGATGTGCTAATCTTTTGTACCGCATTTTCTGCCTCATAGTGAAACAGAAGTTGAGTCCAAGTATAAGCTTCCACAGTGAACTAACATGTTGCTCAGCAGCTATGGTGGGCTGCTAACATACTGTCCACCAGCAAACAAAGCCCAGCGTGTGGAGCTCTCAGGGCCCTCGGGAGGCTCTGCTGGGGTAGAGCAGCTCCCACTGCCTGTGTCGAATGACCCTGGAGGGGATGGAGACGCTCATTCATACTCACTGCTGTTCTCCTTCATGTACGTCCACAGGTCCCGCTCCTCCACGCTGTGGGCAAAGCTGCAGTTCCCAACGTACTGGCATTTCTTACCGGTGGAGATGTGCATGCAGATCTGTCCAGGGGGAACACAAATGAGCACAACATCAGCCCACAGCCATGGGCGAACAGGGGCTCCAATTTGGCCATGCACCAACACACAGACACTGCTTTCGAGTCTAATGCCAATTTCTAATCTAATCGAGTCTAATGCCAATTTCATCACTGAACTTTGCATGTAGCATGGTGCTATCTTGCCATGTGTGAACATGACCGGTCCTTTAAAGTCGCATGAAATTTCTATAAATCATGACCAACTGTCATTTCAACTAGGTGTCAATCTCTAGCACACCATGCGTATTAGTTATAGTGTACAGTATGGACACTGCCACTGCGGAAGAGCATCAGAGCATCCGTGGGAAAACGATTTCAAGGAACACAGCCGAAAGTGGCTTCAGAAAGCATCCCGTACCCCTCCATTCCTGTACACATGCAGATGGCCTCACAAAACCCCAGTTTGTGTAAAATATTTCAGTTCAAAATAAGAGCGTTTTCCTAGTCAGACGCTCCATGGACGATGGATATTGTGGGTAGAGTTTCAGGGCCCTCATCCTAACAAACCCAGGTGCTGGACACCCAGATCTGGGCCAAAACCCACTCCCTTCATGCTCTTGAAAAACAGTGTATTTTATCTAGCTCCCTGCCCCTGGCACGACCTGTGGGTTGGAGGAATCAACTAGAAGGGCGTGAGATGACTGTCCAGTGTGTCTGTCTCTGCTGCAGGACTGGTGCCTGTCTTGCAGGTGGCATTCCGAACAAGAATTTCTCTAACAAAGTCACCACTACAGAGAGCTACTCGTGATTAGCTCATGTCCCTCTAAATTCTCCACACCCTGCTCTGCTCTACTGTGCCACACGGACGGCAGTGTCCCTAGGACCTAAGGAGTGATCTCATTGGCCTATGTGCCACCTACCTCAAACTGAGCAGGGATAGGCTTCTTTGTGGGAAGGGGGCGGACAGTTGTCCACTTCTTGCGCTCGCTGGAGCTTACCAACACGACTCTTCTGTCTTTGGCCCACCTGTTGTTGAGACAGTAACACACACACACACACACACACACACACACACACACACACACACACACACAAAGGTAAACTATGAGTTAGAATGAACCCTTTAAACCAAGACCTCTTGTAATAATATTCAGAGACTTACGGATGCCTGGCTTTTGCGCTACAATATTTCCTGTTCTTGTCCGACTCACTGACTTGGCCATTTCTCCAGCACTGGCTACACACAAACTGCATCTTTAAGTTGGGAGGGCCAAACCTCTTCAGCGCAGCAGGGATCTCCTGCACGGGACATTTAACACACATTTAACATCAACTGTACTGTTTTACCGGTCTACTGCGCAACTCATTTCAGTACATTTACTCACAGAGCGCTACTGAACAGGGCTGCCTTTCCCAAAACGTTCTTAGTGCTAAGGTATAGTAAATGCCATTTGACAAGAACTACTTAGCACTAAGAACGTTTTGGGAAATGCAGTCCAGGTACTCATTCCCTACTTGACTGAAGGTCCACAAAGCTATTCAATATACTAACAATAGAATACTAAAGAAACAACACTGTTAACATTCAGTAGCAAAAAAAAACAAAACAAAACAAAAAAAACACTTAACAGTTTCTGTTCCTGTTGTCATTTAATTCACTATGATTAAAGCAACACTCCATTTTCCAACTCCCCATGAGTTAATTCATTGAGTCATACTTTTCTCCTGTTCATCCAGTCTTTCTCTGAGTCTGGCGATATCTATTTAAGCTCCAAGCTAGCATTTATCATTGAAGTGGATTAGACCAGGCGAGATGC